>CM042750.1:23492239-23552322 GCA_022496165.2 Catalaphyllia jardinei | reverse complement strand
GTAATTCAGACTCAGGGAGTGAGCTGCAAAAATGTCAACTCTGAAACTAAAAGGGCAACTAGCACAATTAAATGAAGCAAGAAATTGCTTGCACGACAAAAGTTTCAAAACAAATGAGCTTAGGAAAGGTTGGCTGATACCTTCCAGGGGGTGGGTATGAATGTTACCTGGACTGCACAATATTAATTTTACATGAAAGAACAGTTGACATGGCACTCTTGACTCACCTATAAGGCATTTAACATCAGAAGAGCAAGAAACTGAGCCATTGTGACAAGAGCTGTTACAAATTAAACAGAGGCAGTTCTCACATGAGTGCTGAAAAGTAATAATTTAATTTTACAAAACGTTTTTTTCATCTAATCAGAAGAAAACGCAAAACCAATCCACCATATGAAAAAACATGGCGGCTGTTCACTTAACCACAATACCTTGTGATCCAAACTAAGCCTGCTGGGCATATAGAAAGATATGGTTTAACTGCAGTCCTTCCTATACTAACAACTTTACTCTTTTCGAGTTTGAATGACTTGCAATTTTTGTTGTGTTTTTATATGCTCTTTTAGAGTTTTTGTGCACAAAGCATTATAGGTAAATGTACCAGTCGCCATGCTTTTCCTGACTTTGGACTGCAACTCAATCAATCTCACACGTTTTGATTGGTTAACTGGATGTCAGTGTCATTTATAATTTGTGACACTGATTACTTTGGTCCTGGAAATTGTAAACCACTCTAGACAAACTGATGCCTATACTAGCACATTTTATCTACATGACAATATCCCAGATGGGGCCAACTAAACTAACAAATACTGATTTCTAAGTATTATCACCTTTCCTTATTTGAATGGCTCAAATGTAATTATCATTCTACAATCTAAGAAGGTTAGGTAATGGGTAACGAATGGTAAAACACGAGAGTTGCTGAAATTATATATACCGAGACCCTTGTTTCAAAATCTGAGTCCAAGACTCGCGTGATTTTAAACTCCAAAACAGTTAAGGGAAAAAGAAAACAAAATGCGAGATTTAGTGACTCATTACAAGGGATTTGAAAATTTCTAGATTGCACCAAACATTTGAGTTGCACAAGGAATTAAATCCTTAACTTACTTAAGACCAGCAACCAAAGAACTCAAATGTCATTACTCACTCACCAATTATTATAGCAGGACCTTGATGATATTGATTCACCATGTCTAAAATATGTTGAGTTCTTCCTGAACCTGAAATCCAGTAAACACCAGGCTGCATATAAGATGCTATGATTTCAGGGCAGGAGGCTGTTTTTTCTTTGCTGAACCAGCTTTGCCCCCTTCTGTGATTTCATTATTATTATTACTCCAAATAAAGCAGGGGGAGGATATCAGCCAGAACCCCGCCATTATAGGGTTCTGGTTAATCAATTACTTAGTTATTGGGTGCCAAGTGAGATTAATCAGCCTATTAAGTGCTCTTAATAACTCAGCGTAAATCTGAGCATATTAAAGGGGCATTGTCACGCTATTTGGCAACTTTATAAAAAGCTAGAAGATATCTTCGCATCAATTGAATTCCAAAACTAATTATCTAGTTTTGTTATTGAAGACTATTTGATGGTACTAAAATTGATTCCTGTCACCTGTCACTATGGATGGCATGGATGGAAATGGCATGGATGTTACGTGTTCCAAAAATCCTCAAGAAATTTGCTATGGTTAATATCTTTGTCATAGCTTTGCAGAAGCATTTTGTTTATGACTGAAACCTCAAAGTAATGATTTTAGCACAGAATTGACCCAAAACAGCAAAATCCTCTTGACACTGCTCCTTTAAGTGCTCTTTAACTCCATATAAAGCTAAGCTAAAGGATTCTGTAAATTAACATGGGAAAGATTTCATGAGCTTAGACACAGGTTAAGAAAATGGTTAAATTTAAGAAGCAAAGTCACCTCTCTAAATGCAAATATTGGTTATATTAGAAAATGATTACCAAAACTACCAGAATTCCCAGGGTAATTAAACATGAATTAGTACAGGCTACTGATCTATTGATCAAGCTAATTTATTCAATATGTTTTTTCACAAAGTTTTTGCCCCACCTGACTCTAGTAGCACTGCTGTATATCTACCCAGACTTAACTACAGTGTTAAACATGAATTATCTGAAGTTCATGTTACCCCTAGCAACTTTCTTAAACAGATTTGTCCTTAGAGCTTAGGACATTTCCTGAAAAATGGAAAGATGCAAATCTTGTCCTTATTCATAAATGTGAGTCACAGACAATGGTTTCAAACTATCATGGTATTTCGCTACTTGCTGTTCTATCTAAAATTGTGGAAAGACAAGTTTATAATGAGATCTTTGGTATTGTTTGCCCTCACCTTACCCACTGGCAACATGGTTTCCTGCCAGGAAAATCCACTGTGTCTCAACTATCGCAAGTTGTTGATCAATAATAATTATTCGCCATTGCTCTTGAGAGGAGACAACAAGTTGATGTTATTAATATCTAGATTTTTCTAAGCTTTTGATCGTGTGTCGCATGAAAAGCTCCTATTTAAGCTTGAATGCCTTCAGGCATTGGTGGGATCCTTGCCAGCTTGGTATAGATCATATTTATCGGGTAGAAGACACAGAGTCGTGATAGATAATGAGTCGTCTTATTTCCTCCCTGTAACATCTGGAGTCATGCAAGGGTCAATTTTGGGGCCTTTACTGGTCTTGGTTCTTCTCAATGATATGCCCAATGCAATGTCAACGGAAACATCCTCTTTGTTGATGACTCAAACTGTTTTCAGTTATAATTCTTGGACACGATGGTGGTGAAAAATTGCAGTTTGACTTGAATAAGTTATTCCTGTGGTCTTGTATTTGGCGTATGGAGTTCTTTAATGCCAAGAAGTGCAAGGTTTTAAGGGTGGCTCATATAAGATCAAATTGACGATAGGTACTATTACCTTAGTGGGATTAAGTTAGACCATGCGATGTTGAGAAAGACTTGGGGATTTTGTTTAGCCATAATTTAAGCTGGAATAATCACTTTGATGTTATTTCCTCAAAAGCTCCAAAAATGCTTAATGTCCTTTACTGAACATACAAGGACATCAATGATATTATATTAGTACAAAGAAATGGCATTATATTGCTTGGGTTTGCTTGCACCTTGAATGTGCTAGTGTGGTATGGTACTCTGAGTGCCTTAGTAAGCTAAATTTATTACCTTTGAAGTATCACAGAGAAATTAACGATTTAGTTTTCTTTTTTAAGTGTCTTAAGAATATATGTAAATAATAAACATTTTTGATTATGTGTCTTTTCGTTCTTGTACTAAACCTCTTAGAAATGTTGATTATTTAACGCTTGATGTCCCTTTCAGCAGGACTGACATCTTTAAGAACTCGTTTTTTGTTCGGATCGGTCGTCTGTGGAATGATTTTCCTCTTATTATAAGAGAATCAAATACCTTGTCAATCTGCCATAACAATTTGATAGCTTTTATTATAATAAGTTTAATGGAGATTTTTTAACTTTACATTGTAATTTTCCCAATCATTAGTTCATTCATGGTAATTTTTAAGATAATTCTACTACTTAATTAATTCTAAAGATTTATTTGTATGATGTAATAATAGGTGGCTTATTTTCAAGGAGTCCAGTACTCTGTTTTTAGCCTACCTCAGATTGAGAAATTTTTTAGTTGTTTATCTGAAACATGATTGAAGTTAAAGTAAAAGTTAATATGTTATCAAAATTTGTTTCAAGAATACTGTACATTAACTATACATTACTAGAGGCTTATTATAAAAAATTGATGTACAATGTTTTATTACTTACACTAAAAATAATTTCAAATGAAAAATAAATAAATACACTAAAAATAATTTCAAATGAAAAATAAATAAATAAATACTATTCCTAACATAATAGTGATAATACTTTAATATGAGTGCTTTTTATTCTGGTATCTTCTTTCCTTTTATATAAGAACATGTTTTACTTATCAGGCTGTTAGTGGTTCTTAATCCACTTGTTCTTATATGTGGGTGTTTACTTTATAATAGAATACCGTTGCTTTCTTACAAAGGCTTACATGTAATGCTTGTCTTAGCAAATGTAATTCCTGTCCAGATGTACTTAAGTTGTTTTAAAGACTGAATGCAGATTCCTGGATTGTACAGCTTATGCAAATTATTGCGACTTCAACAATAATATTATTAATTCTATGATTTATTCTAATTACCTAGATAGCAGATCTTGACAGTTGTTGGAACACCGTTGATTCCTTCATCAAGGCATGTACAGCACTTGTCTTTTCTAATGAATGTTTCACTCACAGTGTAACGTTTTCTCCTGCAAACATCTATGCATGCTAGAGGACAAAAAAATTGAACATCAACAGGAGCCCATTGTCTTTTAGCTGTGGGCCACGAGAGATTTAAAATACATTAATTCATGAGATGACCACACATAACAACAAGCTGCTACAGCTATCATGCCTTTCTATGTGAATATAACCCTGATACTGGGAAACTATGGGAAAACCAAACAGTCCTAACCGCACAAGAAAACAGTAGGTGACAGGAGCGGAGGATGGTGGGAGCAGGGAACAGGGGGTTGTGAACTTCCATTTTCATACCAATTCTGGAAATATGTCATTTTTGGTCTTGTCTTCACCCATCTCCTATATAGTTCCCACACCTTTTACACTCAACATTTCCGCATCCCCTGACAGGGACAAGGATTAGGCTTGGACAAAGCACAACTTATGTCAGCCTTTTCCAGGCTCTTGGTCAGTGGGGACGATCGGAAAGCAGCGTGGGACAAGCGACGAGCGGGGTCTGGTAGAGAAAGAGGGTGCACTGCCCTCTTCTTTTCTCTCCTGGATCCCGCTCGCTGCTGATCCTGCTTGTCGCCCGTCACCAGCGCCCTCACTGACCGAGAGCCTGGAACAGGCTAAACTTATGTCACAGTTGCACACTTCAGGATATCTGTAGCACAACCCCTAAAAGTTTGAATCACGAACCAATACTGTCTTACTGGATACTGTCCCCTTGACTCAAATGATTACCATTGATGGCAAAAATAAGTTTTGCTCCAAATATGGCAGACCATCAAGACTGCTCAACACAGAGCATTCACATTGGAGAACATTTTGAAGCTTGTTCGACAAAGCCCTCTCCTCTGAGAAAGGCTGCTCTTGCACCCCTGGAGGCCAAGCATTTACTTTTTGTTGCCCTGTTAGATTTAAGATTGCCTCTGAAACATTCTCCCATACAGCTGCTACCTGGCAGAGTTGGACAACATGTGTACCAACCATGATTGATACAATCCTCATCCTGCTCACAGGGCATTCTACATGGTGACTTAACCAATGAATTTACGTTACTGAGCTTGCATATTTCACCTACGTAAAAAAATCCTAAAAACTGTAAGATTACGCAAATAGGGGAAAGTTGCATCAAATAAACTTTTGTAATTTTTGTTCCATTTGATTGAAACTGTGTTAATATCTGAAGCCATCGTCATAGAAGCTGAGACATGGGCGTGGCCAGGATTTTTCAAAAGGGGGGTCACACTGAGTCATACAGAGGGTACTCACCAGATTGTCACCTGAATATTGTAGGTTGTTTGCTTACAGAGAGGCTTACGAGGGGGGGGGTCACGGGCACCCCAGGACCCCCTCCTGGCTGTGCCCTTGCAAGATCCATTCGCTTGAATGAACATTCTAAATTCTTCTAGTTTAACCTTACACTTTTTGAGAACATCAGGACCAATAGTATTTCCTATAAAAGCCACGACTTAGTCCATAGTTCCCTCTTCATTTTCCAACGGATATCGATGATTAATTTTAGATTTTCGGATCGTAGCTCTTGAGTACGCCTCGAGTCGTTTAATTAACATACGTTAAGCTTAAAAAGAAAAGATTAGCTACTCTGGTTATTCGATTCCAGTTCTTCTTCTTTAAATTTCCAAGATCCTGTTTTGTGGGCGTGGCTTCATTTTTTTTCACCCCTAAGAGGTACCAATATTTATTCTAAAACAGCACATCATCTCCTGTCATATTTTCTCGTCTAAATATCTTAAAAGGAACCGTAAAAGCTTTCACTGTGGACCTTTTGAGGCTGAAAAACCTAAAAAGAACCAAAACCGCATGTTTAACTACTAAAAGGTATCACTAGCCTGCAAACAAGTTCACTTGTTTGGGTAGGGTATCGCCGTCAAAGGCGACAAAGGCAAACTAGAACGACAAGAATCTTCTCGCCATCTCTTGGTCGCGCCTCCCCCATGCAAACAAGTGAGCCTTGTCCTTTCCATATGGTATTCTGCACCCATCCCCCCCCCTTCAAAAAAAAACTGGGATTTTCAGTTTAAAACCAAAACTACTGTTGTATTTAAATTTTCTTTTCCAAATTATACATAATTATAAGGATGGTTATCTCTGAGTAAAGTGCTTCTTGTGTAATGAAGAGGAAAGGAAGGCTTTATATCCTTTATTAAGTGCTCTTCAAAGGACACTACATAAATAACAAACAAGTAGATAAGTATAGACGAAACAAACTACTCTATCCACCGGATAATGATTTATGATCAATAACGTTAACCATCCTTTGAACAACTCGGTTCTACAGGCAAGTCAAGGTTCTTGGTTGAAGACAGTTTACTCTCACTGTGTCTCTCAGGAACAAGTTTAAAGAAATGCATATCAGCATGGGCATAACACTGTGATGGAATACACCCCCGTCCAAAGGGGTCGGGGGGGGGGGGGGAGGAACATTGCTAGTCACTTCATACTTCAGAAACCAAAGATAAGCACTGCCAGGACTCATGGGTCACTAAGCCTGAATGCAGACTCTACCTCAGTCCAGGAAGAGTGTACGTCGTATTTTGCCTCCAAGTCAATCAAATTTAGTATAGTAATCTTTAGTTTGCATGTCCAAGATGAAACTTTGCATCACTTTACATGACTGGCAGGAAACTGCATATCATAACTCACATGTTATGAACAGGATCAAATAATAACGAAACTGGTACTCAAACAAGTTTTAAGCACAAATTAAAATAATAGGGACTAAGTAATTTCCAGCTAAATTAAACCCCCCCCAAAAAAAATCTAATTTGATTGTTAAATTCATAATGACATCAGACAAAAAAATTTCCCCACCACACCTTGCTTTGAAAATATAAATTGCACTTTTCATTATGGCCAGATTTCCAAAGCAGCAAAATTGAAAAGAATATCCCCATGAAAGTAACACCACTAAGGTGCCACCCAGCATTTTAAGAGAATTTCTCACAAACAAGGCTGGTGAATTTTTGAACATGTAATGTAGTCATGCACAAGACCTACTGTATACTGAATCTAGGACTTTTGGAATATCTAAAATGATCACAAGAACAATATGCAAAGTTACTTTGATTCATATCATGATGGTTTAATTTAATACACCTACCACATGAAATTCTATGTGCAAATAAAAACAGCCCAATTCCATTCAATCATAATAAATTAAGTATTACTACAACTAACAATGTTTCATGAGGTCCAATTTTTTCACTTTCAGTGCCTGCCAGCTACCTCAAGTAATGTCTTAGACAGAAGCATATCACCTAAGTGGTATGCTTCTGCTCAGATCATAGGAGAAAACATTCCCCACTGTTGATGAAGCACTCAGCATAGAGATCCATTAGTTCTTATCTGATTGCTAACTGCATATAGTATTTAAATTCATAACCATAACAAATGATCAACTAAAAAGAGACACTATAATTCCTAGCCAGCTGACTCATGGATCTCTGGACTGCAACATCATCTTATCGTAATAAAAACCTGTCATGGCACTATAGTTAAAAGACTAATTTATACCTGGCAATAAGATCATTTTCCTTAATTCTATGGCCAGTCAGTCTCCAATAGGGTAAGATTATGTGAAATCAGAAGCCAACCCCTCCCTCGGCATCATCTCAACAAACTGTGGTATATAAAATTTTCCACTTGCACAGGAAGAAGATCTAAAACAAATTACATATGATTTTGTGCTTTTAAGGCTTAAATAACTTGATTTAAGCTGTTTAAGATAAAACAAATGATTAAGTGAGATATAACAATAAACGTTTGCTCATTCGGGAAATAAATTACACTAGCTACATGTACATATACCGCTTGTTAACTCAGTGTTCATATGCACTATGCATTGCAAATAAAAATAAATTAAATACTAGAGTACAACTAGCTTTATCTGTTCACAAACAGACGTTTTCCCAAACATGATTGACATCAAATTTCTCCAGTGAAAACCTGTTTTTTCAGAAAAATTTTGGGGAAGGAGAAAGCTATCCAATTGTTTGAACTGATCCCCATTCCCTTGGGTGGCTTAAAAAATAATTGGATTCCACTGTAATTACTGCATTAATACACTGTGAAGTAAAAAGTAAAAAAGTAAGGAACTAGCTATGTACTGGCAAAGCATAATTTACAGTGGCGGACCCAGACGTTGAGCTAAGGAGGGGGCTCAGTTTTATTTTACTTGCTCAGCCGGCTTTTCGTCCTTCAGTCATTTCTTCTTTTTTTCACCCAAACTAAGGTGGGGGCCCGGGCCCCTCCCCTAGATCCACCACTGATTCAATTGTCTAGATATAGACTGCAAAATTCTCAGCAATGGCAAATAAAATAACAGATATAAGATAATTCATAGGGAGAACAACTACTTTAAAATAAAGGTGATAAAACAGTTAGTTTAAAAACAAAACCAAGGGAGATAAAAAAACATGACCTGTTTTAAAATGAAGGATATATAACCAGTCTCTGCAGCTTTTTCTAGGTACCTCAACTTACTTTCATTACTTTATCTTGTAGCATGTGTCTGGCAAATAATAAGACTGTTGCCTGTTATAATGTTCTGTTATAATTTCTTTAAAAATCTTGAATAGAATTCAGCGTAGATGCCAAAATAAATTTTAGAAAACCCCACAAGTTGCAATTGTTCCTTACTCCTTGTCAACACAAGAAAGGAGCTCTGCAAGTTATATACTACAGGACATTCAGTGAAACTGCTAATATAATAACAAAAATCATTCACTCAACATTATCCCCCAAGATATGTTGCCAATTCAGTGTCCTTAAAAAGGTCTAACAATAAAAAGAATGCACACATGTACACTGTGTACTATCAAAACTCAGTCACACATCTAGGATTCAAGTACTCGATTGTCACGTATAGATGACGTCCATGTTGAGGTATGTTGTTCCAGTGATTAGAGTGCAATAAGATGTTGTAGATGGAATGCAACATAATTTACAACTTTCTGAGTGCGTCTACTGTTATTTCTGTGATTGTCATGAACCAAACATTTCTTGAGAAGCATAAACCATGTAAAGAAATCCATCTTCATCTTTCTCCTCTTTGTAAACTTCGGCCATTGTCATTGACATGCTTGCTAAACTCTTGTTGTTCACAATAAGGTAGAAAGCTTGTGTTGATGATAATGACATGCGATTCCTGAAAATAGTTATTCATACATTTATAAACAACATAAAAGATAAGCAATGAGAATAGACATAACCAAAGAAACTGGTAGACTATACAAAAAACACTGTCCGAGTCTGACAGGCTCTCGATCTATTGAAAAGAAATAACACACCACAATTTACTGAAAGTGAAGAATGATCATCGCAGTAAATTTTCAAATTTAAGCAATTGGAAAGAAGAAGCCTGAAAAAATCAGGGCTTCAACGGGATTCAAACCTGTGATCTCCGCAAATACTGATGTGATGCTCTACCAACTGAGCTATGAAGCCACACATTGAGAGCGAGGTCAATTTATCGAGTTCATATCTGCCTGTGAGGAGTGGGAAGATAGCTATAGATGATCCACGAACGCAACAATGAATTCTATGCAAAATGCTATGGAAAAGCTGTGTAAATGACACAAGAAATCCCTGCCAACAAATTAGACACCATAAAAAGATCAGATCAGTGTTGTTCAATACACTGGAAAGGCTTTATAATTCAGTATGTTTTCACATATTTTTCTGCAAAACGTTCTGCATAATAGGTCATTTTTTTCTGCACCCTGTCAGATGGCATGCCTGTAGAATGATGTATTAATTACTAATGGCTAGCTCTGTAAACCATAGACTGCGAGCAGTCTCTCTCTTCCTCAAAAATCCATGGAGAAGAATGCAAAACAAGTAAACATGTAAGAATGACTGTGATTGCCGCTCACATCTCATGCTCACAGTCATACTCGCATGCATACTTATTTGCATTACTCACCTAACATTTCAAGGAAAAGAGAGACGTTCACAGTCTGTGTAAGCCGGCAAGAAAAACCAAATCCTATGCTGTGATTGGCCACCAGAGTGGGCAAGATTACATGTTTATGGATCTAAACTCCATCTTGGTCCATAAACATGTAAAAAAAAGGACCAGGGCCAATGTCAAGCCACCTGCAGGACCAGACAAGCTTGGTCAATAAACCATATACACAGCCTATCAGGCTCAAGGACAGTCATATTTTGGACAAACAAAGGAGAATGTTTACTAATGTGGTTAGCCCTTGCTAACCACAACATTTCTCAAGAATTTGTCTGTTTGTGATCATCATTTAATAACCATCATTGATTCAATACTGCCACAACTCATGAAAAGCAAACAAAATGGTAAGTATAAGAAATTTAGGAGGTTTTAGAGCCTCCAGAATTGAAAGAAGTTTGGTTTCAAATCAAAGAATGGTCCTGGACAACAGTACTTAGTTTATTTGAATTGCTTATATATCATGTTACTGGTAATTCACAGGGTAAAACTCCCTAGAAAGCGGCTTTGTTTGTCTTATGCTGAATGTCACTAAGATTGCTGAACAGTCAAATCTATTGGTAAAACTGATTTTGTGATGGTAAGTATCTATAAAATCATATGCAACCAAAATTATTTTGAATATGTAATAGTTATCAAGTTCCCTACAGTCAAGATTTGTATTGTTTGGCATAAAGATCGGAATGTAGTACAACAATAGCGTCTTGCACTATAGATTACATCACCACAGACCCCCCACATGACTCAGACAAGAATTACAGTCCGACAGAAGGTTTGTATGAGCGTGTTGTCTTCCAGAAAATCAGGCAAAAAAAGAAAAGTTTGGTGGTCTAGGCTTTTGATTAGATTGATTTTTTTTGGCTTCTTTCCAATTGGTTAAATTAGACTTCTATTTGGTTAAATAATAAAATTTACGGCACTGAACACTCTCCACTTTCACCTACAACCGCAGTACAAATATGAATTATTTCATATACGTCACATACATTAATATAGCAGCAAAATGCACTGTTCCAGAAAATATCCATACCCCTCCCACAGAAGGTTTCTTTGGTTAGAACCCTCCCGAAATTCTAGTTTAGTTTCATAATTTCTTTTTAAAAGTTTGGCTTTTGAAGCCTCCCTTCACTTCAGAACTTCCAATAGCCTTTATTTTCTGAAAATGCACAATATCAAAAGAGCCATTGTGCTAAACACATGGTTTGTAAAAAGATAACTTCACCAATGCTTCCTGGATATAGATTTCATGCTTGTTCTCCAGCATACACATGTTGTTCACCTAATCACCCATACGATAGACTATTTTACAAAATATTTAACATATAGTTTACCTAACTTTAACTCGCATTAAACCATGTTTGTACCATAAAAAATTATGAAATCAGATTAGCACCCATCTTGAACATGAGATAGAAATGTTCCATATATGCCAGTTTCTGACCCTTTTTATTGTTTTATGAAAGGTCATACATTACACAACTACATTTTAAAAAGGAAAAATTGGCCAATGCCTTGAAACAAAGAAGTAAAATAAATAACTACACAGACAAAATTTCAACATATGTTATACAATTACTTGAGGATCAATAAGTTTACCGTATTCGAAACTCATTACCTGTTTAGACTTGCAAACCTTACAATGAAAAGGAAAATAAGTGTGTTTAATCTGTTTAGTGCTAACCTGCGATCAGGCGTCTAAATGCAGGGAGGGGGGTACACTGTATGATCTCAGGCCAGTTTAGTGCAAGATCTAGATTCCTTGGCAGTGATCAACTTTACTCGTTCTTGCGGAGAGAACAATGCCCATTGATATATATAACTACCAAAGTATCAAATCAAGGAGTAACAAACTTTAGCAAATCGTTTTAAAACTAGCCTTTTGTATTGTCAATTCATTTACAGACAGAGATGAGCTTTATACATGTCATGATTTGCTTGACTATAGAAAAAACAAGCTTTGCCCTGATACTGAATAAAACAAGATGGCCGAGAAAGTTAGCTTTGTTGTGATCAAGGCACAGCATGGCGTTTCTGTACGTATTAAAATCTGTACAAACACACCACACGTGCAAAGAAAAGAAGGGTCGCTTGACAGAAATCGTTTCCGTGACCTTATAATATTGTTAGTTCAACCAACTTCATGAACATTACCAGGCGTCCTTGTAACATTTTTCATCATATTGTTGAAATCAAACGAACAACATGAGAACGTATTCTCGTTTCGTTTCCATTCGTCGGTCTACGATCGATTAGAAAGCTTTTGACTCGCGCCATCTTTATAAAGGTGAAGTGTTCGCATAACCCGAGAACGTGCAGACATCGAGCAAGTTCTGCTCGTGCTTATGCGAGTTACAAAATGGCAAACAATGGTTTTTCAGCTACTCACCTAATTATAGTAACGAATTGGCTCATGGTCAGCTCTTGAGGGACGAGAAATTTTGTTTTGTCGAGTAACGGAAGATCTTTTTCTTTATGATATCTTTCGACTATAACCTGCAACAAAATCACATTAACCAAGTGTAACCGACAAAGTTGTTTACCTTGAACAGTCGAAGAGCAGCGAAACTTGATAGATAACAGCGAATTGTAAGAATGGCGAAATAAAATCACACTTACTGGTATTTTGGATGGGAACTTCGCTCTGATTCCTGCCACTTCATCTCTTCGACTGACTAAATGACGGAAAATAGCATCATACATTAGCTTTAAGTTTGCACAGCGCCGTCCACATCAACAACAAAGCTACCATACGAAGATTGTATACAAATCAAATGGCTTACCGAAACTCTTCCGTTGTTTAAATGGCTTCGTGGATTTTGTGTCAGTATCACCCATTTTCAGGCAAAAACAAACTACCTTTACTTGATCTTAAAGTTCCGGACCAGCACAGCGTAAAGCGACCTTAGCAATGACGAAATTTCAAACTTCTACTGTCCCGACAAATTTCGCAACTGGATCAATCGCACTGTTCCAAGTGGCAATGCTATCTGAAAATTGACCAATTAGGCGGCTCGATAGATTAGCATCCCGTACGTAGGACCCAAGTCCCACGAAAACCACGCAAGCTAAGAAGGCTATTGGTGGTTTGCATTGAAAATAAAAATCCTACCCATTCAATAAATATAGTCAAGAATCAGGTGTACGATAGATGATTGATAGACAAACGACTTCGCCAAGATTAAGGTCTGTGCGGTTTTTCATTCCCGCGTTATTTGGAAAAAAGTTTCACCTAAATTTATAGAGCTTTGTTTGTGTAGGCCATGTTGGTGCCCCTCAGAAGGGCACCAACATGGCGTCCGTGAAACAACAGAAACATCTGTCATTGAGTTTTGCCATTCAAACAAAAAAACATTACTCTAGAGTTCTGATATATTGATAATAATATTTCTTCTAGTGCAAAAACTGTTCAGTTAGCAAAAACGTAGGCGATAACTAGTTTTTTGACCTACACGAAATCCTTCTAATTCGAGGGCCGCCATGTCACGCAACGCATAAACTTGGAAATTCAAATGCCCTCTGTAACAAAATGAGGAACCCTGTCGAGCTTAAGCGCCGTAAAATGTTAAGTTTTGATAGGGTCTTAAATCTGCTGACACGAAAGCTTCACTAGTATTGCTAATTTGTAATTTTGGAAAATGATGACGTCACCCGAAAACAAAGCATAGTTGCAAATTGATCGTAAGGTTGATCACTCCATACAAGACCAGCGGATTTTACCACCAACGTTCGGCAAGATAAATGTTTTTGTTTTTTATCTTGTGCAAATAAAAATCCAAAACCCTTCTCCGTTGCAATCACGCCTCAAACCAAGATATGGTTTTCAACGCAATTGCTACGTTGCTACGCAACAAAACGTACAGAGAACCAGTGTGTAGGACAGTTGCAAGTTTTGCAACCACCTAGAAATGACGTAGGAGTATCTCTTACAGGGGGGTCTTGGCACAAGAAAAGGGTGCAAGATATGTCTGACTTCACTCGTTAGACATTAAGCGCCGGTTTCCTTCTCCAAAGTCAGTCATCTGTAACTAAACAGATCCAAACATGTATAGGCTCTCCCTCCCATAATTTTGCTTCGATTTTAACTTCCCTTTTTTATTTTTTGGGGAGACATTATGGGTCCCCTAACACCGCATTACCGCAAGAAAACTCGTCAAATACCGCAATGCCGTAAAAGGAAAATGCCGCATTGTTAGGAGAGCACCGTCACTATACCGAATAGCACACAAAAAGAGAATCCTTTGTTCTCTTCCTTTGTTTTGAAAACATTGTGAGATGCAAAAAAGTTCTTGAATTCCGCACGAAAGTAGGCGTCGAGCAATTTTCCCACGAGCTTTGGCTGTCATTCTGATGACATAATGAGCCTCTGGTAACCACACACGGGAAGTAGAGAAAGGCGGCATCCACATTACGCCGGAGAACAATTTTCAAATATCTCCGACGTAGTATGGAGCAAGACGTAAAACATTTGTCGCGTTTTCAAAGGGAAATCGCCGTTTTCAAATTTCTCTAACGGGGTCGACATTTGTTAACACAACTTTCTCGTGCTCGTTAAAATGACAGTATGGGGAGACCCAAAATAAAAGTCTACAACAGATTTAAATGGCAACAACCATGAGTTGTTTTATTACACATAACTACCATCACTATTCTTCTAATCAGAAATCACCCCCTGAAATGGATGACACATTGCCGAATGTATCTTGTTCAATAGAAACGGGATGTTCGCTTGCCAGAGAGCTCTCTTCATGAACATCATCGATTGAAGGTAAAGTCACTTGGATTTTAGTGGGTTGTTGTGGTTCCATTTCTTTGGCGTCTGCTTCGCTAACTCGACTCCTCGTACTCTCCAAGTCTAACCCGCTGACATCTAGTGAATCCTGTTTCTCGTTACCTTCAGGAGGAGCAGTGATCTCTCTCCTGCGCTCATCAAGTGAATATGTCTTTGGTGAATGTGACCCGGTTGCTTCAGTTTCTTGTTCTTCAACATGAATCACCCTCGGCTTAGATGGTTGCTGTTGTGTAAACGCCGGGGAAGCAGTGTCGGTTCCGAGTGTACCCGGAATCAAGTCCGACGCATGAAGAGAACGATCGCCGTGACTCGGCACGTTGTCGGCAGTCATCGGTGTAACTTCGTCTACAGCTGTCGTGGGAAATTGCTCCTTATTCCCGGCAACATTAAGTGTGAAGTCAGCTGACGCGGGGTGAAGCTCTCTCATTACACTCGGGGGCCCCATTACTATTTCACCGGGAGAAATGTTTCCAGGGGCTAAAACAGAGGACAGTAATAAGAACAGGTTGTCAAACCGGTTGTCAGTTACGTGCTTCCATATGGGTCAAAAGCATAAAATACTTCACTAACAAAGTGGTCATATTCATGGGTTATTGACCAAGCGTGAGATCAAGGTGACTGGATGTAGGAGTCGAGGTCCATTAACTCGCAATACAGAACGAGGCCAATATCCAGCTTCAACAAAGATTTTGTATATCGCTTTCGGGGAAATTTTTTTGGCAAGACTCAACGGGAATTCCCGAGCGGGCAAGATAACGTCGTCTTGCTCGCTCGGGTACCCAATTACAGCGCAGGATTTGGCTCGTGTCGCCCGAGTTAGCCATTTAATAATTATACGGAGTACAAAATGCCTGAAGTATTAGAAATGGAGTGGAATACTTAGGTTCAAGAACCGAACACTTACCGTGCACTTTTACCTTTCGACACACCCATCTGAAAAATTGGAAAAAAAAACAATTTTTCAGATGGGTGTGTCGAAAGGCAAAAATGCACGATAAGAGTTTGTTTTTTTAATATAGTCTATACCTTTCATTTGCCTCGAAATTTCTAACTTCACGTGGAATACTTAGGTGTTCATGGGTACTAGTTTTTGAACAAAACCTTTTTGACCCAGCTAGCTGCTTAAGTTCTTTGCACTAAATTCCTTGATTATTTACCTGTTTCACCATGGTTTCTTTTCCCACGTTTATCTTGGCTCAGGTCAGGCGTGCGCAGATGCTCCGTTAACAGCTCCCCTTCACTGGCCATACTATTCTCCGCTGACCTCATGTGATTTTGAATGCGGCTCAAAAGAACCGCCATTGGATCTTGCACAGGAAGTTCTCCTTCACTGTGTGTAACTTCAGTGATAGAATCCTTTAGAAGGGAAAGAACATAAGAGAACATAAGATGTCTCTTATCCGATTCTAACTCAGCGCAATGCTCAACTCATCTTCAAGAAAACTCACACCTGACATAAGTACAGTAATCCCAAAAGAAACATTCCAACAAACTAGCCCTGAGCGTCTTTTCGGAGTTTGAACGTAAACGAAGAGGCATTTGAAACAGATAAAATCTGACTTCCAACCCTAAGGTTAAAATTGTTTTAAGGAAACAACAACTACATTCTGTTCAGGTCTTAAGCCAAGCAAAGCTCTTCATAACCTCTAACAGAAAGTTTGAAAAACAAGGAACAACATTAGCATTGAAGATAAAGCATTGAGGTTGCAGGACAATACCTCTCTGATGTCTTCTGTATCTCTCAGAGTACTAGCACTGCTAACCTGGTACATGGACTCACTAATACTACTGCTGCTCTCATGGTGCGTTTTGCCTTCTTTGCCACCTTGTAAGATACCGTTGAGGGCGACTCTCACGAGCTCGTTACGACTGTCTAGGGACGAATAATGCTTCAGTTAATGCTTGGTTTTATTATATGGCTCTGTCTTACATGGACTGGGAACTACCAAATTCACGAATTTGATTTGCGGAAATCCATATTAAAAGCGGTCTAAATTTTCCAATCTAGACCGGCATCTAGAGACCGATGTTTTACAGTGAAAAAGTTGCAAACTAAAATGCTATTTTTCTCTAACAACATTTATTTATGAAAGCTACAAAAAAGCCTGATGAGAAAACGTAAAAAGGACGAGTAGACTTTGGCAAAATTAAATTCAGCTCATCACCGTTCGCAAGCAAAATGTCAGTTAGTACAAACCAGTTACAATAAACGAATTAAATTGTTCTTGTTTGCAACATATAATAAACATCTTTTTAACCGAGCTAAGTCGGTCTGTATGGAAGAATCTTGACCTCGGTCGTGTGTACAACCTCACCGTGTCCAGTCTGTACTCACGACCTTGGTCAAGATTCTCCCATACAGACCTGCTTGGTTAATGAGAGCTAAAAAATAATTTCCAGAAACGTTCGAACTTAACTGAAGCCCAATAACACTGAAGGCTGACTGTTAACGATCACTCAGACTAGCAAAAAAGTCAAGATAGCTTATAATATAAAGACAAATATTAGCAAGATACGCTGCGTATTTGGTCATAAAAAAAGTGTACTCAGGGTCAAGGGTTAAATTGCGAGCCGAATCTCTTTCTTTTCCTGGCGTGTGATGCCAATACACGAATGCGAAGAAAAAGAAGAACGATCGAGCGGTGATCTCGCTTCTTTTCTTATCTGCATAATTTCAACTTTTTCAATTGTACGGAAGATTTCAGAAACAACATCGACAGCTCGTAGTGTAGTCAAGGAGATAATTTAAGTCATATGTATAGGCTATGCTTGCAAGTTATCGCTACACATATTGAATACATGACACAAATATGTAATCTGTGAGTAACAGCCATCTGTAGACTGAGTGCAGGATTCTGGATTTTTCCAAGCGAGGGAGAAAAGAGCTGAAACGATTCAACAACACAAAAAAGGCTGTACCTCTGTTGTACTCATGCGGGACAAGCAAAAAAAGAATCTGTGAAGGTACAAAGACTGTTTAGGATTGTGTTAAGTCACACTTACTTGCCCACAATCCCGTAGTCTATTATTTCTAAGGAGTAATTGTTGATTCTCGTTCCTCCTCCAAGGGTTTTTCTCCGGGTTCTCCAGTTTCCTCCCTTCACAAAAACCAACACTTCTAAATTCTAATTCGATCTGAAAACAGTGGATGAAGAGCCACTTCGTGGAAATACCACTGCAAATTACCATTCATTTATATTTATTTATTGAGTAATGTAAGTGGGAGGTGCAATCAAGAGGAAATCTTTACCTTCATCTCGTCCTAACACGACTGTGTCCCAGTCGCCACTCAAAGGTAATTTTCTTTGGGCAGCCAGTTGGACAATGGTTGGTGACACAGCAAACTCTCCTTCACTGTACATGCCAGCGTGTACATAAGGCTGCGAATCAACCACAATAATAAAATTCTTGTGTATATAACCTTATACTTTATTTTAAACTGCAAGCAGAGACCCACATTTAATTGAGTTTTTAACAGCTATGTTAAATAATTCAAGTTACTCACTATCAGACCATTGGCGATACCTGGCCGCCAGTGTGTGGCTTCATAGCTCAGTTGGTAGAGCATCGCACCGGTATCGCGGAGGTCACGGGTTCGAATCCCGTTGAAGCCCTGATTTTCTCAGGCTTCTTCTTTCCAGTAGCTTAAATTGGAAAATTAACTGCGATTATCATTCTTCACTTTCATCTAAGACCGCAGTTCAAATAAACTGGAAAATTAACTGCGATGATCATTCTTCACTTTCATCTAAGACCGCAGTTCAAATATGAATTATTCTATATATACTTCACTCCAGATGATCTATCTGTTAAGACGCGACTCTATTTAGACTAGTCATGAGGTTTGACCCTACACTTCGTTAATACGGTCAATTTTTCAGGGCCTGTTGGTAACCTATTACGGGTTCCACTGTAACTCCACATTTTCTAGGTAAGGTAAAGTTCACGGTGAGTAATTCATAACCATTCGTCGCTTTCACGCAAGGTGTATTCAAAGTATTAACCAACAACACGATGTAGCAATATAATATCCAAGACACAGCATGAGAACGCATTTTTACGGTATGTTTATAAGTAGATTTTGCTCAACTGTCAAATGAATGAAATATTTTGTGTTGTTCTCTGAATAAAAGTAACCTAGTGGGTTGGGGACTGGTTGATTCAAGCAGCTGATATCCACTAGGAGGGGATGAGAGGGTAAAGCAGTAACCTGTATCATTTCTCCCTCAGACATCTCCTCCTCAGTAGTTATTGTTGTGGTACCCAATGTAGTAGATGACATGCTCGAAGGACTGCTGATTGAAGGTTGCGCAGGCTTAGGAGGAGTCAATACCTTCTGACTGACAGATGCTTCCATGGGTTGACTTGGTTCTACAGCTCTACAATAACAAGCATTAACACGGGGAAGTTGGTTACTCGAACTCTACGCTTCAGATAATTCATGTAATTATCAAAGTCAACTAAAGCATTAACACATTAGTTTAAGACTGGATTCTCTTTAAAAACTAGGTTTGCCCAACTGTTGAATTAACTTGAAATATAACACTACAGAGTGATCGCTAAAGCAAGTTGATGTTACTTTAATAAGCTCATGTTCAGGTTGCACTTTTTAACGGCTTACATGCTAAGCTCTGGCTCGGGTTCAGGCTCCGGAGTTGGGGTCTTTACAACAACAGATGGTGGAGGCGTGGGCACCGCCGTATCTTGAGATAACTCTGGATCTCGGACTGAAGGCTCAGGTGTCGATATACTGACTGCGGGAGACTGGGCAACAGGTGGCGATGGGACTGGAGTAGATACTGGTGTTCTTACCTCAGATATCTACAAGAAGATGAGAAAAAAAGCTACACTGAGTTGTAGCGTAAATTTCTTTACCACAAAGACAGTTCGCCGGTTAAAAAAGGCAGACGGAAATATTTCCTGACAAACTTTCAAAGCGACTTCATCTACCTCATAGGGTGGTCGCACGATGTCACCTTATCACTGAACCTAACAAAAAAAAAAACAACCAACCGGCTCACTGGTCTGCTCGTCCCTAGGAAGTTCTTCACTGATTGGTTCAAAACCTCTTTCTTCCTCTTTGGTATCCGACGGAGTCGGTTCTTCACTTGTTACTGACGGGCTAGGGGTGCGTTCAGGTGTTGCTAGTATTCCTGATTCATGAGCACTTTCCTCCGACTCTGGCGGTGTGTACTCGGGGGTGGGTGCGGGGGTTGGCAATGGAGTCCCCCTGGGGGAAGGTGTACGTGAAGGATGTTCTTCCTCCAAGACTGGCTGTTAGAAAAAAATAGTTAGCTGAGATTAAACACCTCACAGCCTATCAAAAAAATAGAAAGAAAAACAAGTCACTTACTCTTGAAGGTGCAGAGCTGGCCCTTGGTTTTGGATGACCAAGAATTGTAGAAATATTTTCCGCTATTACTTCTCGAATCAAGTTGGTGACAAGTTCTCGATCCACTGGTAAACCCGCGTCAATGAAGAGCTGAATTCCACCCAGGCCTATTGTGGCAGCTTGAGCAAAACACAAGAAAACAAATCACATGGTCAATAAGATGACTGCTTTAACATAAACGACTGCAGTAATAGAAACAGGAACGCTTTTATGCTATTCTTAGTTTTCAAATCAAAATCCTTTGTCTTTTATTCAATATAGCCATCGAGCAACGGCCGAGGTATTGATCTGACTGAAAAATGACAGTCATTTAAATAAAGCATTACCTAAAAACTACTACCGTCATGTTACTTTTTTCAACCAATCAAGAAACTAGAGTGATTTTCCCACAACTCACCAAGCATATCAGCATCTTCATCTTCCGGCTCAGATACTGTGCTACTGTCGGGGGTAGACTGTGGCCTAATCAGGGTGGTAGGGTCAGGCGCTGGCTGGTTCATTTCACTAACAATCCGTGCCAACAGTTCCTGCTCAATCCTAACGAGAAACAAGTTCACATTAGTTAGTCAATTAATCAACAATCTCCACGAGCGAGTTGTTTTTCACTTTTTATCTGCCCCTGAATGAAGGATTTGTACTACCGAATTAGACACGTAGAGTTCACGTAACGTATTATTCAACTTACTAATAGTTAAGCTCTGTTAGGAACAAGAGCACAAGTTAACAAATAAGGTTCCTGGTAGAGGTACTAGGTGGGTCTAGCTAGTGACTTATGACAGCGCATTTTCCTTAAGGTCCACGTTATAAAGTTTGGTCCCGCTTCTGAACAGCTGGGAATACACGGCATAGTAAAGATTTGGAACAGTAATCAAATTGAGTAAATCAGTGATGACCTTACCATTCCATAGCTCTCTCTTGCAAAGCTTCCTCCTGTCGAGTGTCAGCTTCCAGGACCCCCCCTGCAAGGTACATAGAATCTAGGGGATGAACGGGTGGAAAAGGGGGGCCATTGTACGGTTGATCTTGTACTCCTGTGAACCCCTCTAATGTCAGCGGGTACTGAGGGGATGGGATTCGGTGGAAGTCAACATCCGCATCATCTAGAGCCTGGAAGCAGAATACAAGACCAAAACGATATAGGTCATCTTCACTAAAGTAACACGATCATTTTGCTTGCGATAAAAAAATGTCTACAAACTGAGACATTTTAGAGTCAATAGAAAGAAATAAACAGGCGAAATTTCAACTTTGAAGTTTCTTGGCAACCAGCTTGCTGCAAAGGAACTTCTTGGAAAATTACACAACTTATTTCACTAGGTCCGCCTTGGAGTACCATTGATGCACTGTATGATACAGTGCGGGCCAAAAAGAGTTTGGAATACTTTAAGTATCATTTTAAACTCCGCAAAGCATATATAAAAGTATTTTAAAAAAACACTGGTTTCTACAACATTGAAGATCACATTGAATTAGACTGCCCCAATTACAAAATGCTTTACCTCAAAAACAAAACACTCCACTGAAACAAACTAATGAAACTGCCTCGGAAAACATTAAAAGCACGACCACGCAGGATCAACGCAATTCAAAAACACTTCTGAATGGGATTGTTAGCTTTAGGCAACTGAAATGTCTAAACCAAACATTACGCAAAATCTTAGACAAAGGTTCCAAAAAAAATTGGAACAAAACTAACAGACCTGTTCTTCATGCTGTTTACGCGTCCCAGACTCTGCCACCGCTAAAAAATTCCTGAATTCTTGGTATTCCGAATCATCAGGACGGGAAGGAGGATCTGGAATATCCTGAACCGAAATATACAACAAATTAAATGTCGATTTCAATGACGACTGATCCCAAAAACAAAGTACCTTGGCAAACACTAACAAATCTACACATACACAGCCAAAACATGGCAAAGGAGCCTGGGACCCTTTTCTCGAAGGTCCTAATAAGTTTTCGCACCCGTAAAAGCCGCAGCAATAGTTCGAACCTTACGTTTACAGAGCTGTTTTATTCACGTATTTTTAATATGAATAGAGGTTCCCTTCATACAAGACGTTTCAGCTGTATACACTTCCCCGTTTCGAGAAACAGAATGATGAAGTAAAAATGGCTTACACGGGCCCAAAATATAATAAGGAAAAAGATGGTACCATGTTACATTTAAAAGTGCCAGTTATTTCTCCATTATGTCGTTTAAGCCATAGTTTTTGGGAGTTTGAACTTTGTGCTATTGGTTTACCCGTTAATACCATAACAAACAGCCAGCTATTTAACTTACAGAAATATGAGGCAGTCTCGGTGATGAAGATCCAGATTCTGAAAAACTATCGATATCCACTTTCGGTAATACCTACAACGAGAATAACATTATAAAAACATGAGGAGGAGGAGGAGGAGGAGGAGGAGGAGGAGGAGGAGGAATTTATATGTATGTATGTGTAATTACATGTTTACATTCGACATCCAGTAGGCAATTAGAATTAACTTGTTTATTCGTTTTTTAAAAATTTCCAGTGAGTCAGACAGCCTAATAGGTTTTTACTTAATAAGATCTGTATGCCTTATGTAGCTAAGCTTTTTACCTTTTGTGATGTTATTGCACCTAAATAAATCATGATTAAGAAGACATAGTTACTCCAAAATAAAGGAAGATCTTGCATTTTAGTTAGCAGGATAGCATGCAACTTATAGCAAAGTTGGATTTCATCACGCATGTAATTAAAGCTAAAATTAAGGATCATTCTGTTGCTATGTTGTTACGATAACCTACAGTGTCACGAAAATGTTTCAAGACAAATTTTTATGTTGAACATTGGAGACAATGACGTACTCAACTTTAAATCATCTTCAGAACACAGTTACTCCCAAGTCCAACAAGAACTACTGCACATCAGCTCACTGCAAAGCCTTTTAATGCCACTTATTTTTGTCCTTACCTGTACACAGAGAGAACTTTGTTTTTTCTTGGTGGGGGATTTTTTCTGTCGCTTGTGCTGATGAGCTGTGTTCTCACCCAGTTCTTTGTCATACATTGTAATCACTGCCACATTTGGCCGAGTTGGCTTACTGGGCCTCACAGGAGTGGGGTCTGGTAATGGGATCTCAGAAGTGTCTGTGGATATGGTGCTGTCTGTTGAGGAGCTTTCGGCTTTATCTTTGGATTTGTAAAAGCATATTAGAGAAAGATATTCTCAATCTCAAACTGGTTATGTCACATTTACATCTAAGCGATAAGCTGAATTATCCCAATTTAAATGCCTCCAACAGTACACTAAATCACTGACTTTGATACAGTTTCACTCCTTTTTGATCATATTTCTTTGAATAACAGCCGCCCCTCCATTAGTCACCCTCTTGAATAATGCCTCCAACCTTAAGTGGGATTATTTAAAATAATTGCCTCCCTTAACGTTACATGGTTAGCAGAGGACGTTAAAGAAGCCACACACTTATCGAAAAGAGTAGGGCACGTAGTTTCCAGTGTTGTGGTCTGGCCTTGTCTCATGGATTCTTGCTTGACATAGGGTTAACCTCATTGCACCTTTTCCCCTTGGACAGAAATGTCCAAGAAAAATTACTATGAAATTAACGAACTTAAAAAGCTGCCAACACCCCCTTCAATAACCATCAGTAATAAGTTAAAAGCCTTGACCACCTTTAACATCCAATAAAATAGGATACAAGCACTCATTTCAATGTTATATAAATTTACAACATAGCAGGTTCTGTGAAACTTCTGAAATAACCACTCCCTTGTTTAATCATCTGCACCTGCGCCACACCCCACTTCACCTGAATGTAATCAGCCCTTCTCTGGTGCAGAAAAGAATAATTGGACGTACATATTATTCAAGGGAATATGATATAATTACAATACTAATGTCACAATCTGAATGTAGCCTGGGATAAGTTGTAGCTCATTGCTTTTGACAGGTTACATAACAAACATTTTTCAAGAAACAAACCTCTCAAAGGATCTACTAACAAGAGGAAAGAGACAGCTGAAAATATCATGTAAACAGAAACAGTTTTTTATTATCAGTTCAGGCCAACAAAATCAACAGGCAAAATCTGTCTGCATTTGCAGGCTAGTGGGCATAGTACTAACTGTATAGTTTATATTATGATAACAAAGCTCCCAGAAAACAGTCAGTTTGTTCATTATGCAGTCAGGTGTTCAGTTAGTTAGGGAGCAATGTAAGGAGATTAGAATACTAAAATACTAGTGCTACAGTTGAGTTAAACCAGTCAAACCAAAGTCGATAACATCACATATCAACCCAAGAAATTACCTTGCAGTGGGCTTGTACTTTGTACCTCTTGTGCAATAATAGGGGGCCGCAAGGCAGGGTCAGTCTTAGGCTTACCCAGAGGGATAGCCATAGGAACCAGCTGTCCTTCCAACGGTACAGCAACCCTTGCCTTTCCCTCCCCAGGTGCAACTTGTGACAAATCAACACTGGGGTGAAAAAAATATTGTGTATCATCCTTCCGCTTGATTGGCTGAGCACGAGGACTGAGTTCTTGTTTGACACCAACTGCCTTTTTCTTTCTTAGTTCTGGAACGTCTTTCTCTGGCACACTTTTAAGATCCTGTAGACCTGGTTTTGCTGTGACTCTGCTGTCACCTGCCATGATTCCGGCCATGATAGCAGCTGTCTTAGGGTTGACAGGAGACTGGTAGTGTAGGTATGGTGCCTTTGCGGTTGTTCTCTGTGGGTGATAAGGTTGGCGGCCATACACACTTGACAGATACACTTGTTTCTGTGCTGGAGTCACTGTAGAAGATCGTTTTGGAGGGGCTTGGGTCCTTGTAGACTGCAAGAAGTTAGTAAGATTAAGACACTACATATCTTATTCTGATGAGAAAAAGCATCATGGGTGATTAGCTGATTTCATTTTCCATGAAACATAAATTTAGGAAATTAATCCTCATGATCTGTGACTTCAAGGGTTTTCTCTAACTTGTGAAGAACTTGAATGAATTATTAACTGAAATTCATGATTTCAATACTCTGCTCTAGACGATTTTGAGATGTGAGTCCTCTGAAAGATTTATCAAGACTGAAAACACCTGAATGTGACCTCAAAAATATTATTGTAACATCTCCTTTGGCATCACCAACTATCAAGTACCAATCAAGAGTGATTTAGCCTTTACTTAGGCTTTCTGATTCACAATATTGCTTTCTTCAAACACTCTTTCTACCCTAAGAGCAGGTTGTTAAAAAGAGTGCCTTACTTGCTTATTTTCGTGATTCAGGAAACTGAAATTTTAATATCAGCAATCCATGATTCCCTATTTTCTCCATTTATGAACCATGCCAGAGGGCCCCCTATATAACCCTCTTTTACCCTTTTTATAAAGATTAAATCTATTTCTAATAAGTAGTCTGCACCAAAATTCACTTTTACTATTACCAGAGCTACAACATTACACTACAAGCAGTTTTTTTTTCCTAATTTTCAATAGCATGAGAAGAAAGTGACAAAATCGCAGAATCCAAACAGTGAGCAAGGAGAGACAGGGAAATAAATTATTTAGATTTTTGTTAATTATCTTCAATAACTATACTGTCACACATGAAATCTGAGGTAAAGGTGCCTGGCAACTGTCATAGTCTACTATAGCAACACTGACCTAAATATGTTAAGTGTAAATCTACCAGCATTCTATCACCAAAGTTGTTCTCTTATTGGCTATGCTACTCATTATCTATTCTGTTTTAGTATAAATCTACTAGCATTCTATCACGAATGCCATTCTCTGATTGGCTACGCCACTCACTATCTATTATGTGATAGATAGTGAGTAGCGTAACAGTGTACTCTTGTCGGCAAAATGAAGGCCATTTCTTGGCGTTTTTGAAGTGCCTGTGAACAGGATTCAGATAAAGTTTTGAACGACTGATATATTTATACTAAAACAATTAGATTATGTGCTCTTGATTTCTATGCGTGATAGCTGCACCCTCGTCAACTATCACAGGATAGAAATCTTGAACTCATGATCTAATTGTTAAGTAGATAGTGGGTAGCCTACTCACACACAATTGTTAGCAAAATTGTGGTCACTTCTTTTGCATTTATGAAGTGTCTGTGAAGAGGATTTACTACATAAACCACTAGTAGATTTATCCTAAAACAGTTTGATTATCCACTTTGGATTTCTATGTGTAATAGATGACACAGGCTGTGCCTTCATTAACTATCACCTGTTATAGTTCACCACTAAATTTTCTCTGATTCTTATTAATTTAAATTGATCATGTGTTGCAATAGTGTTCATTTGCGGAGGGCCACTATCAGCCCATATTGCCCGTCCGCCAAAAATACCCGGATGGATAGTAGTTGTCCGTGAAATTTTTTCTGTAAACAAGCGGGATTTGTAGAATATAAACAACTGAAATTGTATTAAGGGTTTTTGTATGTTTTCTTTTTCAAATTTTATATTTGGCTTTCACGGCTTTCGTCTCAGTCAAAATCTTCAAAATAATTCAAATGAAGTCTAATTGATTTTTGAACTAGCGTATGGAAGAAAATTTAGTGGTGAACAATAAAGACAATAGAGTGTTAATGTTGATAGTTGCCCCTTGTAAATTTGATTTTCTTAAAACTAGCTTCGCTTCTTGGGCAAATATTTCTTTTACGAACATCAAATTTCCACGGGGCAACTATCAGCTGATAGTTCCTTGACAGAAACACTCTATTGTTCAAATAGAAATCTCACACTAATAATGCTGTTAAGTCGCATGGCCTATACAAGCAAGGAGGCTGGGGGCCATGACCTCCCCCCTCCTATTTTTTGGGGACAAATTGATTAAAATAAGACTTACCAGTCTGAAATAATTAAGGTGATTTAGAATTGATAAGCTTTGGAGGAAAACAAGAACCGCTATCTCCCTCCAAAATGTGTTGTAAAAGTTTTTAAAACTCTCCTGGCTACTGAATCATTTCCATGGATGCCTGTCTTGCTGATTTTTTTCTTTTCTGTAACTACTTTGGGATTGCATAACATTTAAATACAGAGTACTTTATGGTTGGTGCATAAATTTTATACACCATGCAGTCATCATGATCAAAAAATAACTGAGTAAAGGTTTGAAAATGACAACAAATCCTATCTCATGAGGTGAAACACAAGTAAAACCGCAGCACAGTGGTCAAAGGTTTCAAAATGTATTTGGGGTGTACCAATTATAGGTTCAGATGTGGATTCTGAAATGCTATAACCTAAAAAAAGTCCTATCAAACCATTACGTTAATTAATTTTGCCTTGTTAATATCAATTCATTGATAAAAATAATTATTATGCTAAGCTAAACCAAGCTAAAAAAGGTGGAAAATCAGCACAGAACAAGACACTTTACTGATTGTCAGCCACCACTTGAGACTAGAAAATAATAAATGCCAACTGTCAGGCACCTGTCAATTGACCATAAGGCCAACATTAAGCCAATAGATGGCACACAATCACACAACAGACAGTATTGACAGTATGTTTCAGGAGCTGTTCTTAGCCTTAACCTTATCCTAAATGCCCCTTGGCACAAAGGGGAATTAAGTAAAATCATATGCTGCTTACCTTGCTTTTTTTAGCAGCCATCTTCTCTGGCACATTTTCCTTGCCAGTGGTTTTGTTCACAGCCTTCTTTCCTGTAATAGAGCCAGGTCTTGTTGTACCTTTTTGTTCAATTCTTCTGGCTACTTGTGGTGTAGCCTTGACTGGCTGGGACTTCAGCTTCTTCAAAGTATTTGTATCTTCATTTTGTTGAGAAACACCTTTGGCTTCCTGGTCAATTTCCCTCTGACAAAAAAGTAAAACAATCATTCTCCCTTCATGCAACTGACACTGACAGAGGTGATTTCATCGATTTTTGCACCAGAAAATGTAAATTATCAAGGACATACTGCACTGCACCCCAAAACCAAGGACAATTTTGGATTTGATTTGTTTTCCCTGTAGACCTTCATTCGCACATCAATCTCTAGGACATTTTAAAATTTAAAAGACATTTTGAAAATGTTAAAACATTCTGAAATTTTAAAGACACAGAATTTGTAGAGTCTTAGTCTCAGCCTGATGACCTTCATCAACCTGTGTTTTTCACTCATACGATATGAGAGGTTCCTAACCCTTTGTAGGGAATCTGTAGGTTAATATGTCTAGTCAATTGAAAAAACAAAATAGGCCAGTTTTTATTTTCTAGGGACCACATGGATGTATTTATTTTACACATTTTATACAATGTACAGTGTAAGTCTTAAGACTTAAGTAACATATTACATTGTTGGTTTCTTCAAGACTGAAAACAAATCACATAACATGAATATACCTAACCACACAGAAAACTATAATTTTATTGCCACAAGAGAATAATATATACTCATGACAAATATGAATGCACCTGCACTGTAGAAGTGATCTCTCCTATTTTCTTGTCCACTTCCCTCCTTATTCTCAACATTTCATCAAACTCACTGTAAGGATGCCACAGAATATGTTAACATCTCTGCAGGTTAGCATAATCATATACATAATTTTGTAAAGTATGTTGTTTCTGCACAACATGATTGATTAACAATTTCTTTCTTTCATTGTGCAGTCCCAGAAAAATATCCATACTACTCCCACAGAAGGGACTGGAATTTCTCGGGGGTTGGGGTTTCTAGATCTGTAAGAGCAAACAGTTTAAAGCTACTCCAAACCTTTGCGGGTGTCCTCCAGAAAAATTTGCACTGTTTTCAAGGAAACCCCTATTAACTATACATTAAAAGAAAGGTCTGAAAAGTAGAATTTGATAAAACTATATTCTGTTTTGCCAATTGCTTTCCTAAGGCAGCAGAAGCCATTAACGCAAAAACGACCAATTAAAATTCTGGCAAATTAATAAGGTATCAAATGTGATTGTTGAGGCCAAATAACTGTGCAGTGTCAATCACAAAGCAGCAGTCTCTCAAAGAGTGTCAGCATTTTGTTTTATTTCTATATAGGTTATCCTTTTATAGATCTGTCAAGTTCCACTACCAAAAAGTTTGCATAATGTGTTGTAATAGAGGCCACCACCAGAAAAGTAAATAAAAATTAAAGAATGCACCATCAATTCTACATACCCTCAATTCATTTAATGAGGAGGGATTCTCTCAAAAAAACAAGACTGTGCAAGTTTTCGCCTTCTTAAGATTTATAAACATATCATGCCTTTCCATGAAGCTTAATTGGAATTTCCTGAGGAGTGGGGTGGGAGGCCTTTAGAAAAGTACGTTCCGCGGGGGGAGGTATGGATATTTTCTGAAATTACACATTTTATCTGCTGGGTTTATACAGTTTAGCTCTTAAGTTATATTGCATTGCCATGATTTTATCGTGTGTTAAAATAATAAAATCAGTCAATATGATTAATCTTGATTCTGTTCATGTATTTATGTTTATGTATGCTGTACTTTAGAATTTCAATGGTTTTCCAGCTACCAGTATTTGGCCTATGTTGTAACTTTCTCTTGGGCCATTTATGCATCTCAATCTCAGAGCATCTCTTTACGGCTTTAAAGGCCCAAGCATTTGTCAAACTCCTTCATACTGGTACCTGTTAGTTACTGGAATGTTATCCACAAGATTGTACAGGTCTTGTTCTTCTCTTTGCCTTATCACAGCATCCAAGTTGTTATCCAGATTTTTCCTGTGATGCTGCACATCTTCAAGGATGCGCTCTGCATCAGCAAAGTGACATGTTGAATTCGTTGGCACAAATCCTGAGAAAAAAGTATCAGAAAGTTAAATATATACTGGCAATAGATAGCAAGGAAATATCAAAATGATTAACTCTGTCTGCCCCTATATACAATTCAGGAAGACGGATAACCTTTTTCCAGACACTAAAACAGCTATAATATTGAAACTTAATCTTTAAATTATTTAAAAAATTACAATATAAAGTGAAGTAAATTACATGCAGGCCACATCTTAGCAGATACATAACAGTTACTGTTCTTCTCAAGAGTAAAAAAGAAAACAAAAACCTGATGTCACTGGATTTCTTGGTTGATGTGATACACTTGTAGTTTCCTAAAATACAGAAAGGATTCTGTGATTAGTGGAATTTGTCTACACAACCTGAGAGAACAAGTTTATCCCAAGCCATAGACAGTGTCAAGTTCACAAATTCATTACCCGGCTGTGATCAACCTTCTTTGAGATATTTTCAAAGAGCAGACCCAGATAACTAAAATAAAAGGCACTGCATAACAAACTAAGATAAGTATCTGAACACAACTATTAATAATAATTTTGTTCGCATAATGTAAGTAACACTAGTGTTATAACTATATTTTTATACAAAGTTTAGTTGTTTTCCTAAATCTCAGCTTTTCTGGCTGTGTTTTCACTAGGCCGATTAACTAGCTGAACCTTCTTCCAAGGCTTTTGTTTACAGACCGACATTAGCTAGTTAAACATGACATCTGTTTTTGCTGGGAAATTTTAAGCAAATAATAACTCGGAAATAACAAATTACAAATCCGCGCAACTTTCAAAAATGGCAGGAGAGAAAGGGCTTTCAATGAGTTCACTAGTAATGATTCTCGCCATATTTTTGCGAAAGAGGAGTTTTGTTCAGAGGATGCGACTCATGTCTCGCTTTCGCTGCTCAGGGCTGAGCTTGTCGAGGGTGACGCATGTGGCATAGGAACTTGGTAATGCAGGAATTCAATTGACTAATTTATTCTACATGCCGATGCTGTGAAAAAGGTAAGGCCCTTGACGAGGGATCTGAGCATCCAACGGGCCCAGAGGAATTGTAAAATGGCGAAAGAATTGGGAAGTGTTTTGCAATTCGTCACCCATGTTTTAATACAAGCAGACAAGGTTTTGTTTTGAAAGAACCACGAGGTGAGCACCTGGAAAATCATTCAGTTGCCAAATTGTTTGGCAGGCATCTGTCACTACACGCGATGCGATTGGCTGCAGTATTTGTCGGGACAAGTTAAACCATCTTGCGAGGTAGTATAACTTGTTTTTCCCTGTGAAAACAGTTGGCATTTTTAACTCCCTAAACACTAGACAGTGTTTTCACTGTATTTCTGGACTTTTCTGACTTTATCTACGGGTAGCTAAAATTGTCCTAGTAAAAACACAACCTCTATGTTGTAAATTATATGTAATGAAATAATAATGGCTGATTACAGTGAGTTACACTCTTACCAAATATTCATCTAGAGGTGATGGGCCAGTATGTCTAGTTGGTAACAAGTGAGAAGAAACATCCTATAAAGATATGAAAAAAGGGAACGAATGAATGTTTTAACAGCATATTTTGGTTTTAATAAGTGGAGCATGATTAAGACAAGAGGCTATTAAGAATGAACCCTGCATGGTGCCTAGGCATGCTTCAGTCCCAGTTCATAGTGTTCTTGAAATTTTAAAAGTATATAACTATATAATATATGGGCTACAAAATAATGGCCAATAGATGTTTGGTCAATACTGACCCAACAATACCACAAATATGTAATCCATCTCAGCAGTTGATATTTGGCATCAGTCATTTATAGTCAACACCTGACTAACAAAATTACTTACTTTTGCTAGCTGATGCTGAACTAACTCTTGTTTAAGCCTCTCTGTCTCCTATGTCAATCAGTGACAGAAATTTTAGAAAGCATTGCAAAGTCAGTTTGTGACAGCTACACCTTGAGGACTACTAAAATGTTAAATAAAGAACTCCATAAGAATGCACTTTCAAGAACAGTACATTTACTAGGATCTGAGTCCATCTGGTCAAAGTTGTTACATTGTAGTTTGGAAAAGTGGGTCACTACAAATACTACTAAACACTGAACTAACAAAGTTGAAGCATGATGGTTCAGCTATGTTTAATTCAATGAGATTTTTCAAAATAAACTGGGAGACTAAAAATATCAATACTGCAACACATCCAAAAAAGAGATGTTACCAAACTGAGCCAATATGACATGAAAATACCATAATCAACAGGAAATGACCGAGCAATCCTGGAAGTTCTCTGCAACTGGCAGGTCTGTTATAATAATTAGTGAGCTTTCCTTAGATCTGATGACCACCTTCTATATAAAACATCACATTACCTTATACAGCAACTATACACTACTTACAGTAAGAATATCCCTTAACTCGGTTTTGATTTTACCAACATCATTTGATAGTGCTACAGTTTCTGATCTCAATGAAAGAACTGGATTCCTAAAATTGAAAATATTAAACTACGGTATCAATCATTTTGCCTCACAGCTTGCAACTTTGATTCTGGGAGAGTCAAATAAGAATATCATACAAATAAGTGTACATTGTGAATGTCAATAGCCCTTTTCAGGGTTAACATTTTGCATTTGCATTACCATATAATTTAGCATGTAGTTAGGCAGGTTAAGTCTGCACACAAGCCAAGTGGCTCACCAGGCTGGAGATTATCCTGGTTTCTGTAGCATGAAATGACTAGAAGTATTTCTACTCCCCCTGGGTGGATGCGATGGGTGGGAGGTCCGTATTGGGAAAAACTGTGCCCGAGGGCTGTACTTGAGACAGAGGGCATAGTTTTTCCCAATACGGACTGACCAAGGCCGGTGAATAACATTTTTATTTCTAAATTCTATTTTTAGAAGATAAGAGAAACTATTAAAAAAACTGGAAAAGTCATGTTTTTATTTTACACACTGTCTCATCAACGTGTCAACAAATGTATAATAAAATGAATTGGTCAGGAATATTTTTACACTGTGTGAAGTTTCGCTTTCAAAAGTCAACAAACTTGGCGAAATGTAGCAGAAGCTATTTCAATGTTTTAAGCAATCGCAACTTCACTCTGCGCTTAGCATACTTAGTTACCATGACCGTACTGCCTGCTCCCAGAACTAATCAGATTGCAGGATTCTCAGGATACTGCCCACTCACAATCAAAGAAATAAATAAAAAAAACCCAGATGTCACATTACGCCCCCATCCCCTCATAATGGCCACTTTCCTTCCTCCTCAAGCTGGCATTTCATTTTCATATTTGCAAATGGTGCCCATATGATCGGGGGGGGGGGGTGTACTCCCATATATGGGCTATATAGGTATGTGCCGCGGAATAGGGTATGGTTTTTTAATAGGGTATCTTTTTTAACCCTTTTGTTACTGTGTTCCCAGTGTGGTCCTTAGATAGGGTAGCTAAATTGTATTACCGGTATATAATACTGGAGTGTGAAAACGCCATCCTAAATGAATGTTTGTTCTTAAATTTGATGTATCCATTTAAGTATTAACAAAGTTATTGTGCAACAGCAGTTTAATAGCCTTGAATGGGGTGTCATTTTGCGGGTTGGGCCTTAAAAAGGGTTTCAGTTTTCCCTTTCTTAATCCTTAAATAGGGTTAGGGTTCAAGAACCTTTGCAGCACATCCCTATCCAAAATTTGCAGGAGTGCCTCCCCCCTCCCCCCCCTGGGGAGGGGGTTTGTGGCCTCATTGAACATTTTATGAGCTTAAAATCACTAACATCTTGAAATCAAGTGGACAAGAGTTTGTTGCCATGGGAACAGAATATTTTGATAGCGATAGCTGTTTCCTGTAGAACAATTAGCCTACCATGTTTCAATGGTCTGCACTGCAATATTGGCCAAGATAGTTCCATTTAAATACTTTGTATAATATTTAATTGAATGTATGATGTCATCAGTCATCTCATTTGCATATTTTACTCATTTTTCAAACTTAAATATCTCTGGAACTAATATAGATAATTGTAAACAGCCCTTTTTTTCTTTCATGGAATTCTATGTGATACACCTAAAAAATGAAGGGGTAAAAATTTGATCATAGTATGGTCTACCAAATTAATATGACCCAGTAAGACAGTCTAACACTAAGTTAAGGTTATTTCAGTAACAACCCAACTCTAACATCATCTGACAGGCACATCTTTAATCAATAACAAACAGTTAACACAATCTGACATTCAAAGTCATTTTCACAACAAGATGACACAGGGATACAGCTAAGGAAACACTAACTAGGCTCATTACTAAGTCAGCTATTTTGGCCTTGGAAGCTCCAAAGTCAACCAAAGTTTCAGACAATTTAAGTTTTCTTTCAGCCAGTGAAGGAGGTCAGTAGCTGGCACTTGGCAGCATCCCTAATGACATCTGATAGCATATCACTACCTAAACACAAATATTAAAAAGCACTTAATCATAAGATTGCAGTCCATTCAAAGGAAATGTACTTTGAGTTTCCCTTTTCTAAGAAAGATGACAGAACTATGGTAAATGACAAGACTAACATGTTAATTATATACAGTTTTCAGTCATTAATTTTTTAGATTGGAATGAAATTTTCACAATATTCGTTTCCTGGAAAGAATATGATGTTCATCAGCTTTAAAAAGCAAGTTCCTGAGCTAGTCCTCAGCTTAAAAACTTAAGCCAGTTTCCACATTTACACAATACCTCATTGCAGACTAGCTACACAGTGTACAAGAGAATCAACTCAAAGTTGATCTCGTGAAAATAAAATGCTTGGCCTAGCAGCAATTTACAGCATTGTTCACTTACAATTCGCTGCTACAATAAACACACCATAAAACCCTAGATATTGTCATCATTGCCTTGACATTAGCACATAGCAATGAAAGAAGTACAGATGAAACTGCACAAGGCACACAATTCCAAACTAGATTATCATCAATTCATGTCACCCTGAGGACAGTACATGTGTTACCACATAAAAGAACTTCTCAAGAACATGGGAAAATATCCTTTCAGCCCCCTAAAAATACCACAGTAGTTATTTAATAGAAGCTTAGTTCTTGAAAACAACTTTTCTTTTAATATTGTAAATCATGCTACCAGTAGCTGCACCTTGCCCTAAATCCTGACACTTATTTACTAAGGCATAAAAAACTAACACAAAAAAGTGGTGCCAACATTCCTACATGGAGAGTGTCACGAATGCAGATGGAAATTTCATTTGGAACAATACGTGTTATGAAAGTAACTAAACATGTACATACAAAACACCCTTTTAACCAGAAACTAAATTTGCTTCCTGTGATATTTATATTTTATTACACCTTATACTTCAATCAGTTATGTTTCTTTCTCCTTTTTTACAGCATACTCAGTTCCAAGAATGGTTGCAATTTCTCCTTGCATAAATGCCCAGGGAAGATCACTTCCTTGTAAGGGGCACCTTTCCCCACTGGGACAGAAGACCTCTGAACCTGCTCCCTGCTTTTTAATACTCTCCCGTGAACAGGGGAAACAGAACTTGTGGTGAGCTACTGATGGGCACTGTACAAAGTGAGTGTCTTCCAGCTTGTCACGACAAAGGCTGCATGTTAAAATATTCACAGTGGTGCCCCGTCCTTTGACTTCTTCGCCTGGAGCATCCACACCTTTTGCTCCACCAGCACTTGGTAAGGGTCTTGGTGATTGATGGGGACGTGGTGATAGTCGCTCAGCACCAGGTGAACCAGCCACAAGAGCATTTGGGCCATTTCTGGAGTCTTCACGAAGCACTGAACTGGGAGGTAATTCAAACCGGTTCATCATGGTGCCCATAGGTGATTTAACTTGAGCACGGGCATGATCTGAGACTGACAAGCTAGATGCACCCTTGGATACTGCAAGAGAGACCATTGGTGGAACTGACGCAGATGGTATTGAACTGACAGGTGTTCCTGGAGGCAGTGGTGTTCCTGGGACATGAACTGCTAATTTGACAGGATCAGCTGATTGGTTTGGCACCCACACACTATGCAAGGTGTCATCGCGTGTCATGCGCCCATGCATGGCCCCTGCACGCTTCCCAGCAGCAATTTCAAATTCTTCCAAATCAATTGCACCTTTACGCTTTCGACCATAAGCAGGGCCTGACCGATTAAAGCTGAGGTTCACATTGGGTAACACTGGAAATTCGGCATCTAGTTGAGGTTTGGCCAGAAATTCAGGATTAACAGCTTCCTTGAACAAACGCACGGGCTCAGGAAGAAAATCTCCCAGCAATCGCCACTCTCCTTTTGAACGATCTTTTTCGTATTCCAAGTATTTGAACCCAGAAGAAAGTGGCTTCGCCATTTCCTTCAAAGACTCGGTGTACATCTGTTTCGCAACTCCAGATGCACTTTGAAAAACGCAACCAGATCCTCGTGGGTACTCGATGAAAATCTTAAGTTCATAGTCAATCCCAGGTTTACAGCTGACATCGAAAGCAAACACACGACCAACGAAAGCATAATCTTTCTTGAACCTGATATCAAACGGACAAGACCTGTTCAAGGTGGTCAGAGTTTCCCGTATAAGTTCTGGCCGGGGGCCATCAACTATAAAATTTTGTTGAGGTCCATTAGGGGTCAAGGGTGGATGGAGTCTTTGTAACGCATTTCCGTTTGCATGCCTCGCGTCTTCAATGTTGAAACCAGAGCCTCGTCTTTCCATTTCGCGAGAACCAATATTTCCTGGAGGTCGAGTTACTTTCGAGCCCGGTCCATTTACAGCCTCACCGCTCCCGTGCCCGTGTGAATTTTCCATTCCTTCCTCGCCAATTCGGTGAGGGTTCTGAAGTTTACCAGCACCTTTTCTTTGCTCTGAAAATTGTGGCGGGTAGTTAGTACCGTTAGCGGGTGGCGGACTCGGAGTTGAAGATACAGACGATCCGGCGGAATTGAGTCGCTCTGTTTTCACTCCCCGACTCCTGTTAGCCTCGTTATTTTCCCATGTTCGCCTTAAAATCCTAGAATAATGTATAACATCTTCAATTCGGTCAGGGCCTTCGTAGTTACAACAACCACGACAAACAGGTTCCGAAAAATCCTGCAAAATTGCCCAAGGAGAGTGAGGAAGATCGCATAAGAAGCAGTGCTGACGATGGAAGCGAGGAGTGGACATTTTCGGCGAACAGCTCGAGTTCAAAGGAATTGAAATTTCGCGGACGTTTTCTTAAATTGCTATTCAGTAGTATCTGAAGCTATTGTTCCCCAAGCATGGAATATGAATTCTCCAGTCTGATTATTTCCAGTTCCTTCTTCATCACCACCACCACTGTGAAATGTTGATACTGTCACTTCTGTTCGCTTTGGTCGATCGATGTGGCCGTATTACGTTATTCAAGGCACGTGTGCTCATAAAAATCTCTCGTTCTTGATTAATAGGAAATCGAGGAACCGTATCGGAAAATTCCCAATAGAAAGGCCCAGAACGCTAATACACGGAACGAAGAACGAGTTCAAACAATTGCCATCAACTAAATATGTGACGCGAAATTCGATCACCCCATGAGCTCTCTAAACGTCTAAATTTAGGTTCGTTGAGAAATTATCATATCGGTGACCGAACCGCGCTCCAAGGCAATACGTCAAAACAATAAATGAACTCACACACACTTCCTGTGACGTCACGACAGTCCATGAATCACGAAGTTCATAAATTGACAGGGCGGGGCGAATAAAGGTTTGATAAATTACGCAATGTAGTGCACCAGAACTAATTTTTGTAGTGGAAAGAACTGATTATGCTTTATTTTAGCGTTCTGAGACGTAATTCCATCGAAGGACGTGGCACATTTCTACCAAAAACGATGATGCAATCTCTAAGAAACACAGCAAACAAATTGAATATTCATTTTCGTGTCTACTTTACATGATGATCACATGATCAACACAACTTCCTTCGCCATTTGAAGAGGAAAATATCAGCCTACACACAGGACAGGCCTGGGAGGGAAACTAATTCTCCTGAAAAAAGAGCAAAATCCTAACTTTACTAACTGTTCCGAACACTGAACACCCAGCGCAACGACAAACAACGCAGAAATGAAACAAGCAAAGTATTATTGCAACGTGTTCCTCAAAACAAAAGGATTTATGCACGTAAATAATGCATAGAATGTAGTTTAGTGACGTCAACATTTCCACGGTTACCAACCCCAGGCAAAGGAACGAACACAAAACAAAACCGCACCGCCCTTGCGTAAGTTTACATAAGCTTTCTTTCCGGAAAATAACACAAAATTAATATGCGGACGTCCATGGTCCAATGCTTTAGTACCGGATACAGTAAATTGCATTTGAAACAAATACCATTTGTAATGAATATGCTATTATCAAATGGCGTCATTTGATCCCAATGCAGACGTTGTCCAATATTCACTGACACAGGGCAAGAATTTGAATCATCTGTGGCGTGTTTACACTTTATTTTAGGAAATTTCAACATGCAAATTCGGATCAAATTCTCAAAAGGAAGCGTTTCAGCTCTGAAACAACGGCGCAAATAATGACAACGCCAACGCAATTGTCTGTCAGGAATTTTTGATTTGTATAAACTCAACGTAATTACGAAAGCTCTGCCAGTCACACAGTAAATTAAAATACTGTATCCCTCGCAGTATTGCACAACATGTCATCAGCGGTATTAATCACTGATCTTTGTTTGAACCCAGCCCCAACTGCACAATGTGGGCATGCGCATATCAAAAAATGCTGAATCAAGCCACGTTGTTTGTTCTTTATTTGCATGCTTGAAAACCTTGCAGATTCCGGTTGTCTGTTTTCAGACACAAAGTCTGTAAGCAACAAGGAATTAGCAAAGAGTACAAAAAATAATTTACTTTTTTGACACACAACAGTTTTAAAACTAATTTCCCAGGAAATATAGTGAAAAGTTCCCCTAGGTCGTGTTTATACAACCGTGGTGGGCCACGCACAAACGCGCCCTTTTGGCTCGAGACGTGTATTTTATCATGACACGTAATATTACTTATGTTTGCATGCAATGGTGTGCCATGTTTCCCACATGAGCGGACATTGTACTTCCGATATAAAAAAAATTGTCACGCAAACTGGCACAAAGCGTACAAACGGAACTCTGGAAATCCCTGTTGTTTCTATCAAACAATACGTCCTCGAAGACAAACCATGAACACCTGTAAATATTCCCTGTCCAAAAGGAAGCCGCCACGTTTATTATGGAAATAAATACGAGTCCTTTTGTCGCGATAATCACGTGTCTTGTTATGGAACTTGGCAAACATTCGAGGACATGACTTGTCAATAACACCAGGCCCTCCCGGCTCGTACTTCGAAGTTCTTGTGACATTTCAAGAACTAACGCTTGTATCTTCTCATTTTAAGCAACCGATCTCAGGTTTTATCGGTGGCAATAGTTAATTCACAATTATTTACTTCGTTCTTGAGAATGAGGAGAGGGGCACGTGTTGTTCGACAACAACTACCAATCTGTCCTAAAGGCCCAGCCTGCAGCTGCTCCAGCCTGCCAGATAAGAAGGCAAGCCGAGTATCTTCTGGCCCTTTTTTACTCGTCTGCAAAACTCGGTTATCATGTGTCAGTAGAATTATTCCCAAGCCCATAGCTCAAACGGAGTTTGTATATAAAATTCATGCCAGAACATCAAACGGCGACAAACACATAAAAGGCGAAAAACGTGTTCAGTACTATATCCGATGACAAAGCATTGGAACCCCCTCCAAACAGCCTCGCACGGACACGTACATTCACACATGACACACACAAAGATATCTGAACGTATCGATTTCAGAGCAATACTCTTACCGCAACTTTGACCCTAATTTGGCCTTGCCTTGAAAAACAAGATTCCAGGCATTATTCCTCACCGAAAAAATGCCATGCCTTTCATGACTCTAACGGAATTTATCCTTCAGTGCGGTTTTATTTTACTTGGCACAAGTGTCACCGCTTCCTGTCTATCATGTGCGCACCCAAGTGCCGCCGGCCGAGTGGATATTACACATATTTATATTTGAGAGAATCTTTTCAAACCAGCGTTACCCTAGCCTCCTACGCAGACTCGTCACGCAATCTTCTCGGAAATGCGTGACGAGCCCAAAGATCAAGGCTAGCGCTACCTACGAACATTTGCTTTCAGCGAGTACTAGTAGGTGGCCAAGATTTGTGGGGAAAATTGCTACCTTAATCAAAATCTAGTTTCGAGTGTGAGCAAAGATTATAAACAAAACGACAGGAAAACTGCATTAGGTGCGATGCTGTGTACAAGTACATGTACCGTGTTTCCTTGAATAATCGCTGCATAATTGCCGCCCTTAGAATAATCGCCACTCTTTTAGGCGAAAAATAGGATAATCGCCCCCTCGGCTATTATTCGAGGAAACACGGTATCCGAACACGTTGGACGTCACAGCAAAACAACGAAGACGGAGAGCGGAAGACAGATATACTGCATTCCATTCCATTGCTCTAAAGGCTTAGCCAAAAGTGCTGTAAAATAAAACAGAAAAAGCATGTTTTGGGAACCGTGCCCCGAAAGAAAAAACAGGAGGGAATGAAAACTAACGCCGTACAAAACTTCCGCAATCACGTTTGCTTTGTACGTGGTTTGATAAAGTTAAACTGAATGTTTCCGGGTCGTGTTCTTCTGCTTTCAGCAATAAGGAAATTCAACAAAAATAAACGGGAACTGGACACAGAGCGATTGAATCCACGCATGTGAACTTGACATAGTGATTACACGTCTCCGCTAATCAAAAACAGATGACGGATATAACAATTTCAGACAAATAAATCAAGACAAGGGGGCAGACGTGATAGATTTTCGCTGTTTCAGTAGATATTATCAAGGCGAAATAATAATGGAACATAGGAGTGGACGAGATACTGAAAACGTGATGGATGATCGACATTTCAAACTAAAAATAATATCATGTTACTCGGAAGAATACGTGATAGATTTTTGCCACTTTAAACTTGCTGTTTTCCGCTTACAAGTTCCGATTTGTCAAAACAAAAACAATCAGTTCTCTCATTAACATCTTACTGTTTCCTTCAAGGAAGAAAACCAAACTAGTTTATGATTTCTATTTTAATTTCAATGAAGTCAATTGCCAAGGTGCTTTTCAGTAAGATCTCTTAGTAAATTCAACTGAAATCTATAACATCCACGGATGTCAGGTGTTACACTAAAATCTATCTTAGTAAGTTGTTTGCAAATATCTACATGTCTGGCAACAAACGCATCTATATCTAGCGAAAAAGGGAAATAAATTGATGCTTCCTTCGTTAAAAATGATATTAAAAGTCTACGAATCACGTGATACACTTAATTTTACTGGATTCCAATTCCCCATAATGCACTCTGCTTGCCACCCAAGTTTTGCATAAACTATTGTTGTGAAATACTCTTGGGATAAAGCAGACCTATCAAGAGCATTTCACAACAATAGTTTATGCAAAATTTGGGGGCCACACAGAGGGCGTTATGGGGAATTGGAAAATAAAGAATTCAAGAGTTTTCATTGGCTTAGCCATTACGGGTCATGAGCCATTATGCTAAGCTCTACATATGTATATGGTAAGTGTACGCATGATGTTATTTTTATTTTTATTATTTTTTTTATTTGGCGGGGGGGGAGGCTTTTTATTCTTATTTTAGTTAAGCTTACTATATTTTGCCAGCATTTCTGATAAAACAATTTTTTGCCAGCATTTCTGATAAAACAATTATTCCTCTCGCGCCTGCCAGATATGAGATGATTATGGCGAACTCGTTAGTTATCTACCATCTCAGTCATATCCAACGAGCACGTGGAATAATTATTGAATAAATCCTTGCCTGAATATTACCCACCTTCACGTCAAACAATCTACATATCACGTATTGATTTATAAATCAATAAGCCCTGGTCCACATACACCCACAGCAGTTTGACAACACGTGTCTTCAAACAAACAGGAACATTATTAAACAGTACTATATATGACTTCTTTGCATGTTTAATGATGATCTTTTCTATGCTTTTTCTCTGTTTTATACCCCCGATTAAACAAAGCTTTTCGAAAATAAGCGAGTACGCATAATCCGCCGAGCTGTACTATAAACAAACGATAGCCTTCATTAGCTTCCATTTAGCGCGAAAATGTGCTCGGATATCTGTCTGCGGACATAAGGGACCGTTCGTTTTTTATGAGATGGGGGGGGGGGGGGGCGGGGGATATTGGGGGGCCGCCACACCCACAAAAAGCCCTTTTTGAGGGGTGGCCATCCCAAAAATATAAGGGGAAAAGGGGGGGTCAGGAGAAATATTTTAGTAAAACTTTGAAATGGCGTAATGACTCTATATTACAAAATCTTGCTATAGAGCAAACATAGTATATGGGACACAAAGTTATTACAAACTTTCCTTCTGCTAACGTTTGATGGCAAAAAATATTTGTAATAAATATTTGTAATAAAAATATTTGTAATAAATAGTTAATAGTTATTTTCTAATTATACAACTTTCACTGGCACTCATCTTCATCTTCACTGCCGTCGAGCTCTTCTTCGCCCGCTGCTTGTACTGAGTTCTGTCACCAATGCTTTCAGTCAGCGTGTTCTCTTCAGGGTGCATGAAGGTGTAAACATAGATTCTGGCTCCCTGCTTAAGGGATTAATGGTGATTCTGCTTCTTGCAGCATTGGTGAAATAATTCCCTTTCAAGAGCTGGACGATGTATAGCCTATCTCATCTAAATAACGACGTGGTAACATCCTCACTTTACTAAACTCCTCCGGGACAGCTGCGCTAGAAGGGTGCACAATGAATTATGGATAATTTCCAAGAAGTTTTCCAACAGATTCCATGAACTCGTTGAACGTTGTTTTCAGTCCGCTTACTCTTTAATTTCTTTCAGTTAGCTTGCTGTGGTTTTCTTTTTTTCTTCTCCTTTTGTTGATGTGTTGTTTGTGTATGCCCTTGAATGTGCCGTCATAACTTCTGTTCTTATTTTCTAGTGCTTCCATGTCCTGCCTGACCTTACTTCACTTAGCTTCTACACATTTCATCTGTTTTACTGTGGACAAAGCCCATTGGACTGGAAGAGTGTGGAATCGTGTTCCTTCAAATCTTTCAATAAGACATTCAATTTTTCCACCATTCCTCTGTGCTCTTTGATAGACCAGTTCAGTTTGCTTCTATCACTGAGCTTCAACTGGTATCCTGGCATGGAAAACTCACTCGCCCTTTCTGAACAGCCATTCACACTTAAGAAAGGTAGCTTCTTTTGCTTGTAAGATATCAAACTGCCTGGATCGTTCAGCCGTAAACGTCTCTTTCGCCATTATTACGCATTTTGGGATGAGCCTCTTTCATGATGCTCATGTAGTAAATTCGCTCTTTCCCGTTTCGATTAACAATATAGCCAATGCTTGTTTTTCGGAGACCCTGGTACTTTTATTTTACGCCAGAATCATTGAATGATTGAAAAGGCTATCTCATTTGTGAAGCGTGATCTAGAATCCCGTACGCGCTTTAAAAATCGGTGCAGCGAGTCCCTCACTGCGTAAAAGGCAAAAAGTAAAGTAAAGGTTATTGTAAGACATTGATTACAGCAGAAGAGTCTTCTAATAGCTGGCAAACCAACACTGAGCAATACTAGGACGTAAGACTTAAGTGATGTCATACTTGCATTCAGTAATCCAGATAAGGAAGATGCCAGTGAGAGGCCAAATGCCACACGCTCAGGGTGAGCCATAACTAAGAGATGTAAAATTGACTTCTACCATTGACAGACTACCATTGCAAAATCAAAAAGACTTAATTTATTCAAGAACTTGTGCCAGTTTTCAATGTCAACGTCGGAAGTGAAAAACTAATGCTTTATTAATTTAGCTGTCATAAATTTCAATGGTAACATTTGAAAATGTGCGTACAGTAATATATGAAACATCAAGGTTAATCAAAAAATATGCAAGTTCAATATGTTTATGACTTCTGTTTGTTTTTTATTTGTGATTAAACTACAATGGCTAAAGAACAAAAGTGTTTGACTTCTCTTTCTTTTGTTTTGAGTATAGGGATTGTGAATTTCTCCTTCATAGTGAGCACAATAACATCAAGTAGAGGGATAATAGAGAATATTAAAAAGGTAAAATCTTAAGGGAGGATTAAATCTTTTTTGTGGGGGGGAGGTGATCCAAAAAAATGACTGCTATAAGGAGGGGCCATGTGAAAAAATTGGTAAGCTTAGGGGGGGGGGTCATGCAATTTTTAAATGGTGCTTCCCAAATCCCACCAGCATCCCCTCCCTCATAACAAATGAACGGTCCCTAATCTGCTCAGAAAAGTGAGCAGTTTCCGAGAACAAAGCTGAAGAAACTGTGACAAGGACAACTAACCGCGCATATTTCTAAAATCAAATTAATGCTAACGCGTTTATTATCTTTCAAAGATTCTTCTCAACAACCGCCAAACTTGGGAAGTATCAATCGGAGTCATAATTTCTCAGTTTAAACTGGGGCACATTAAGTCACATGACATGACCAAAATATGTGATGGATTATAATCGAAAATATATCGATTTCAAGCACCATACTAAAATGTATCTACCTGCCGACCATCACACGGTAGTATATCTACCTGTCAGCCCTAGTACAGTGCGGGAACACTTTTGAAATAAGTTAACGGTCTCTCATGTTTGATGTTACAACTTACATAGCATTCAACTTTCGCTCAAATAGTACACGAACGGAGCGACAAGGACTATTCATACTGATAACTATGATTGTCTGCAACCAGTTTTCTTTGCAAAGAAATGGCTGCATCTGTTATTATATCAGTGTAAATTTGGAATAAATAAAGCAAAGCAAAGAATATTATCGATGTACCTTATTTCTGCGTTATAAAGGAGTACGTTATATACGCGAACAAGTCCGGCCAAGCTCTTTAACAATGACTTGCTCGATCAGGTCTTGTTTATTGCATGTATCCACCTGCATGTCAGGCGTCGAAGAAATATATTTACCTGTCAGGAGATGAACGATGCTCCATCTCCTTCTCATCGCGTCTGAACGCGTCTTGGGACTGAAGTTCTTTCACAAGTCCTCTGCCTGAAAAAAAAAAAAGGCACATCTCTGTAAGTGGTTTAGTTTGGGTTCAATCAAAATGGCACGGAAACTCAAGGAGAAAACAAAAACATGCTGAGGCCAAGGTTACAGTGAGGGTTACCAGCGTACCTGGAGTGTTCGTTAGCTACCTTTTTAGAAAGCTTCTTTGACTATAATTATGGTAACCAAGCGTTGTTAATATGGCCCTCTCCGTAATCGGTATATGAAACCGGGCCGGACCAGGGGCCCGTTTCTTGAAAGCCTCGGAAACTGTTCGGGCCCGAAAAGCCAGTTTTAGTTTATCTGTATCTAAAAGCGGTTAAGTGTACACGACTGAAACTTCTTGTTTGAAGGGAACTCTGTTCATATTAAGAATATGTGAATAAAACAGCTCTGTGAGCGTAAGGTTCAAGATTTTGCTATGGCTTTACGGGCCCGAAAAGTTTCCGAGGCTTTCAAGAAACCCAGGCTGGAAAAAATGACAGGGCCCCACCTAATAAAGAGGTCTGGATCCGCCACATGAATGGGGTGTAAAAACGTTGAAACCCATAATTGGCAAGTATCTTAGACTTTAGGTTTTTGTGTGTCACTAACTTGTAAAGCAGTGTGTAAGGGAGTGTAGAGCACGCTATCTTTGGAGATTGTTGCTTTTCGACTTAATCGATTAGAACTAGAAACTGAAATAGAAGTGGACTCATAAAAATATCATGTTTCACACGTACAAAATGGTAGATTTCGAAATAAAACATAGCAGTTCTATCAAACAATATTTATTTTAATTACTACTTTATCAAAGTGGCCAATATGTAAGGCAACATCTTATTTCCTTAAACTCCCTAGCCTTACCCCACTGGGTTGTAATTCTGCTTTTCGCATTTTTCAGGCTTTTAAGTCGCACCCTGTCTAAGGTGATTCCTCAGTATTGCATTGCACATCCCTACTGCGCACGATTTTCGCGTCATTAGCGCCCGCAAATGAGCGCGTGCACATACATCGGAGAGCATGAGAGATTTCCCTTAGGCTAAGCTCGACGGCGAAATAAATGCCGTTTTCTCTTAAACGGGCACGGTGACCTGTATTTTTTATTTCATAATTTCAATGAGTACAGTATCCTCAATAACTGAGAAACAAATAGCAGAAATCCATGGCTACTTTTTTGGCAAATGAAATAATTTCTACAGGGGGAGACATAACGGGCTTAACGGCGCATGCCCAAATTACGTTCCTTTAGAGGATAAAAAATGCAGGGTATTTGAAGTCAAACTCTATGTGATGTAACGCGCTGCATTGAAAAATAATCGAGCATATTTGTTGCGCACTGAGATTACCAAAAGCCACCTAAATAACCATATTTGTCAGCACTGTGGCTTGAAAACAAGCACGGTGACCCCCGGCCCTTTGTATTACATTTTTAATATAATCCTTGTCCTGCAACAACAGCATACCAAGTTTCAGCAGAATTCTATCGCAGGCTCTTTTACTAGGAAATCTTACCTTTGTGTGTCATTTCCTTCATGTAAGACGGCAATCTGGGAGCAATATCTGATTCAAATCGTACCCGGGCTCCCTTCTCCGCCCTCCTGTCAGAATCAGAACGAGGCCCCTTAGCACGAGACCTTGGCAAGTCGTAACGGGACATAGGAATGGGCGGCCGTTTGCGAGGGAGAGGAGTCTGGAGCGGAGACTCTTCTGAAGAAAGAGATTCTTGAGGAGAGGTCTGGGTTCTAGTGTTTCTGACCATTTTGTGTTTTTCTGTAGTGAATCAAAAACAAAAAAATCTAAACAAAGTTGCATGATGTATTTTAAACCAGCAGTATATAATTATAACCAATGAAACAGAGTGATTATCAGAAGGAGAGAAAAATACCAAGAAACTTTCAAGAGTAGAAATACTCAACTTACGAAAGACTGGTATGCTTTCTGGATGAGAAAATAGATCTTTGAGATTATGTGGACTTTCATCAGTGGTGTGGGGCTGATAGTGTCCAGATACAGCATACTTTGCTTGAGTCAAATCATCCCGCAACACTGTCTCCGGTGGGTTATAAGAAGACACTGCAGGGACAGGATGGTAGGCAGCAGCTTTCATGTGACCTGGTGGCAGCATCCCAGCAGGATGCCCTCTGTTGGTTGGATGTGTCATTACCAAAGGCTGATGGGAACCAGAGGGAAACGAGACCGCTGCTGACTGACAAACAATAGAACTCGTTATTAGAAGAGAACAGCACACTTTCTCCAGAGTAAATAAAGGGTGTATTTGGTTTAACTTTAGCTGTTGAAAACTACATTCATTACCCATTTCTCCCCATAATGCATGTGGTATTGTTGAACTAAACAAAACAAAGTCCAAGAATTGCCACCATTAGAGCATGGACCACGGGTCTAAATAGGACTGGCCCCATTTACAGCTTTACACTTAGACTAATCAATCAACATCTTGGTCGACAGTCAACTAATTTTCGATGGATACGAGTCGGTCAGCATTCAGCCAACTATTGATCAAGTGTCAATAGAATGTTGACCAAGCATTGATAGAGATGTTGATTGAGTTTTGATCGAAATGTCAATCAAGAGTATTGGTCAACACTCGATGACAGATGCCTATAGTACACATGATCTGGTAAGTTTTGTAAATGATCACAGCCATATCAAGACATAAATGCACACACAAATTGATGACATAAAATTCTTGTGTAGTCTCTTAAATAGGTTTTTTTTTGGGAATAAATTATTGTTAGTGCTCAGTGGGAGGCACAGTGGCCTCATGGTTAATGCGTTTGACTCCGGAGCGAGCAGTTCAGGTTCTAGCCCTGACCGGGGACATTGTGTTGTGTTCTTGGGCAAGACACTTTACTGTCACAGTGCCTCTCTCCACCAGGTGTATAAATGGGTACCGGCGAATTGTTGGGGAAACCTAACAAAATTGCGGGAAGTGACCTGCGATGGACTAGCATCCCGTCCAGGGGAAGTAGAAATACTTCCAACCACTTCATGCTACAGAAACCGGGATAAGCTCTGGCAGCTGTGAGCCAGCTTTGGCTCCAAGGCTTCGCTTTTTCTCTTTTAATTAGTGCCCAGTTCTCATGAGCACCTTCACATCAGGAAGTCTCACATACTGAGTCACTCAAGCATTTTGAGTCTCAATCTTGTGTAAACAGTACCCTTATCAGTGTGGCTACTACAGTAATGTCAATATCTCTTTTTACAGTGAAAACCTGATAAACTGGCACTGACAATTTTTGCAGATAACTGACATACACTGTATTTCCCTGTTGTTTAGACAATAAATTACATGTACTGCTAACAAAAGGTAAAATACTGCACAAGACTTCAACAGACACCTTCAAGTTAACCCCCTACCCCACCCCTCTTTCTTTCTTATGATATGCAATACATACTTGTGCTTCCAGCATCTTGGTTTGCAGATCTTCCAACCTTTTTAACCTTTCTTCAATCTGTTGTTGTAGTTTACTCTCGGCCTTCTCCTTGTCCTGTATCTCCTGTTGCCTGTCATGATTCTGCTGAAGAACTTGTAGATTACTGACAAGGGCAGCAATCTGAGCTTCCAAGGAATGCTGCAGCTGAAAAAAAATCATACATTAGTTTTAATAACTCATAGGCTGCAAGCAGTCTCTCTTTTCCTTGAAAATATGGGGAAGAATGCAGAACAAGTGAACGTGTGAATGTGACTGTGAGCATGATGTGTGAGCGGTGATGCCACTAGTAAGGCAGGTATTGGAAGATGAGTGAAAAGAGAGATTGGTCCGGTTTCAGACGATTTGGATGCCTGGCACTGTGGTGACGGAGGGATTCTATAGGTCAGTCTACAAAGTTATGACTCATATCTGTCTGTAACCTTTATAAGTGACATGCAGCACATGCCAAAGCTCTGTCATGTTTTGACTCTTACTGTGCAACTCCTACAGTTTGTGACATTTACAGCTCTATTTTGAATTTTGATCTTGTAACCTTTTCGTTAGTTTTATGCTTTACACTAGTTTTGGAAGGACTGTGGTATTAGGAAGACTATGCAAAGGAAAAATTATTGCTGCTAATATGAAATGAAAAATAATTGCTGCTTATATGAAAGATCTTTCAAAATAAAGAAGAGTGGCATTTCTTTTTTGGAATTTCTCCTTTCGCTTTAGAGAATAATGAGATATTTATGTTGTTGTACTATGCAAATTAGGAAAATGATGGCATCATAAGGTTTTCACCTAAAATGGTAAAAATACTGAATAAAGAATATCTCAGTAAATATTGAAGCAGTGTTCTTCAAACTTGGCACCAGAAATGTTCATCACAAAGAAACAAAATTCCATCCAATTTACTGTTGCCATGACAACAGTTTCCCCGCCGGTCCTGTTATAAACTGAAATTCCAGGTTTTGTCTTCTCTACTCCAGCCAATCTAATGATGAGAATTAAGATGGTCCAAGGAAAAATGGTTCCCGGATGAATGACTGGATACGGAATCATATAATCTTTGAATTGTTTTATTCGATCTATAAAAAAAAATACAAAATTCTAGAGAAACCTAATGCAAGCGATTCATGAAATTGCATGGGATGTTCAACATAAGGTACGAAACACTTTTTACCTTTGTCTCTAGTTTCATGTTTCTTAAAAACGTGTCATTCTAACTGAGAGATCAACTTGCTTGGCTGTTACGCCATCGACTGTCAATCACACGGCTAATCAAATAATCAAATGTCAATAAACGGATTAAATATCAATCAACGAATCAACAGTATGGGAATCATGTCTGTTTCAAGCAGGACATTCTGTCCCACTTTAAAGGTTTGAAAATGAGGATACTTGGCTTTTGACAGAAAGAGACTGGAGGCAAGCAAGTTTCCATGGCAATGACACTATAGGTGTCATTTAGTTTCTTTTGTGATGCACATTTCTGGTGCCAAATTTGAAGAACACTGCTTCAAAATCTTTCCAGAGATTTTCTTTAATTAGTATTTTACTATTTTAGTTTCAAATCTCATGACACCATCACTTTCCTAATTTGCATAATACAACAACAATTTTATGAACTGTGACTTCTTACCTGAAGGAAAGGTCCAGTTGCTGCTGATGCTGCTGCAGCAGCAATGGCTGCTGCGGTGGCTACAGGATTGTCACTATCCATTCCACCTTGTGCTTTTCTTTCTTCCTCAGCTACCACAGAGGAAACTACTGTTGGCTGAACCAGTTTCTTTATTGGCCTTTTTTGATCTTGTCTATTGTTAAAATTTACAAGACTCATGTTTATTATTTAAACAATCCCTTGAAATTAAAGTGGACTTTAATTGAACAATAATCAAATAATTGAACAATATTCAAAATCTACACACTATAATATTACTCATAATCCATCATAACAAATATATACAAGTGGTCTAAATGTATCACATAATTGAATACACCCCCAGCTAAAACTGGGGAATGTCCGATTTACATTTTCAATTTTTAAGCCAAAAGATTGTCACGTATACACCCTGGAGCTATGCTGAAAACTGTTTGGTTATGTAACACTCAAAGTGATCTCATGAAGGCAGGGATAACATAGCCAAATTGCTTAGTCCCAGCTTACAGCACATTACCACAATGGCATGTTTCTACTCTTCTTTGAATGAAATGTTACATCATCAAAAGACAGGTTTATCCAAATCTATCCTACAAATTTCTCAGATACCCATTAAACAAACCAGGACAAAGATAAACACTGTGAGATTACATATCTTGCCCCAGAATCATCAATCAATATTCATCTAATCTGTTGTATATGTGGTAACATAGTTTCTTCCTGTGGTTGTTCAAAACTAGTCCTTGCTTAAACAGAAAAGCTCTGCTGACAGAAAAGGTTTTTTTGTAGCATGACACTGTCATGCCTTTCGATGGCAACCTAATCTAACTTTAATCTAAATTTTACAAGTCAGCCAATCAGGGAGTGAGAGTTTTTCTCTTGACAGGTCTGCCTCTTTTTACATAACAGTAAAGTCTGTGTAGCGAAAGCAAGAGGCCAATGAGGCCAAAGTCTGTCCTGGCTTATGTAGCATAAAGCAATTAATAGGAGTATTTCAATCTACTCCCCCCTAGATGGGATGCTAGTCCATCACAGTATTAACCCCAACATTAATTTTGCCAGTTCTCATTTGTCTTGCCTAAGAATACAGTGCAATTTTCCTGGTCAGGTCTTGTCATGTAAAGACAGTCATCCATGTGACAGAAGCTTTAACAGACTGTTCAAGGTTTAATTACTACAGTATTGATTGAAGTATACTCAATAAATAAATATCACATCCTCATTAAGTTTTTACACCTAATCATACCTTTTCAGTGGCATATCAGGCAAATTTGTTCAAGCCATGGTTCACATTTTGGCAAGGCATAGACCCACTGCAAGATCAAACGAGTCTGATGTGCAGCTGAAGTCTACCAAAAAGGTATAATTTGGCATTTACCACAGCCAAAGTCAGCCAAGTGAGCATGATATCATAGGCATATCCCAGGGAATCAGCACAGTACACACAGCATCTCCTTAGCTAGTTGCAAATTTGGGAAATGGTAAATATAATAAGCAGGAAGTTCATTTTGAGTATAACAATTCTTGTGGCCACTGTGGTACCTTTTCAAAAACTGTTCTTTTAAAGCCCTTTCTTTATCATTCAGAACAAAACATTTTACTTTAACATCACCTACAGAAAAAAAAACAACTTATCATGAGTACAAAATAACTCTTTCCATCTCTATAACATACATACATACATATATAAAGCTATAAACAGCAGTTATTCACTTGTAACTAGTGACAATTGGCTACATATGAAACCTTAATATGAAATAAATACATCTTTTTAAATATTTGAAAGTTAAACTAACAAGATGACCACAATTTAGACTGCCAAATAGTTGTATTCTTTGAGATCATGAGAGATACAGTCTATATTCCAACAAAAAGTCTGGAGCAAGCATAGAAATGGCAAGGGAAAATGGGTAGAGATGCTATAAAATACAAGTGTCTGTCATGCATATATTAAATTTGTTTAAAATTACCCATTCTTCCAGCAACAGGAAATTCCCATTGGTTTAATTCTGAGCCGCCTGTTATCAAAAGTCAATCACACCTCATCAAAAAGATATAGATGCCGTATCACTTTCACAGTAAAACAGTATTCTCACAGGAGAATAGAAGACATTGACTTAAACACCCTTGCAATTGATTTAGGAAAGAAGCTGTGGAATGGCTTTTCAAAGCAAGAGATGCTTTTCGTGTGCTGCCTACGGGCTTTGGAAAAAGCCTGATATTTCAGCTGTTTGTTTTGGTGAAAAGCAGAGCCTCCAACTCTCCAACTGCTTCTTCATTCAAATTCCCAACAATAATTATAGTTATTTGTCCGCTCAAAAGCAGATATCACTGAGTGGTAACAATGGGGTGACAGGCCTACACAACTCCTACCCATGTGTAATAGCTACTTAGAAAGTTTTGATCAAATCAGTAACTACATGTTTAAGGATCTCCTTTTGTATGGTAGGATCTGGGGATCTTTGATTATTTCGCAAAGCAATAATCCTGTGTTTTTAAAAGGACATTTTGTCAGAGTAGAACCGTTTAATGGAGGTCATAGGTCTGTGTGGTTTCCACTGTTATCCACGTGTAATTTGCAGGGTTTGACACCTCTGTTTTTTTCCACATGCTAGCATTTTTCAGCTCATTTATATTGCGCTCTCTGGAAGGACAATCTCTCTTCTCTCCCTGGAGGGACAAAGTTTCAAAGATTCTGTGAACATGTTGGTTACTTGCATTTTGTATTATTAGGCCAGGCCAGCTGTTTGATTAACCATTGCATGTTATACTGCTTCTTATCATGGGTGTCGTATCTATATTTGTCCGACTTTGCAAGGTAGGTTTTTTAAGTGTTGTTAGCCTCATTGAACCGATTTCTCTCTAAAACGGACACATCCTACATTTTACAGAAAAAAAAATGCTTGTCCATTTTCAAGTCACCACTGAAAGGAATGTACAAAACTTTGCACGTTTTGAATGGCAAAGAGAAAACGACTGAACATGACAACACAACTGATTTCCCACAGAAATAAGGTATCCAAAGTATCAAATTTAAGATGTGGGTGGAGCTGTCTAGAAATGTTTGACAACTTAATGGCATTATTTGAACCCCTGCTTAGGACACATTCGTTGTATGAAAAGCTGCCAGTCATTTTCTCGCCTCACACACCCGCAAGGATCACACTTACAGGACTTTGCACCTTCGGAATAGGGAAAAAAATGAAACTGTTTTGCAGTCTAACCACAAGTGTATTTTAAACCTACAAGCTCCTTCATATCTACAACTTGGAAAATACTATTTTCCAAGTTAAAAATGATAACTCCACCCTTAAACTCAGCCATAAAACAAGAACACAAAACTTATAAACTAATACTCATAAAAAAGACAAATCACTTGGTAGGAGCAACAACCAAGAACCAAATGACTCTCAGAGCTACTATGTTTACAGTAGTTCTACATGCCTTCGAAACTTTACCTATAGATGAGAAAGTGAATTTAATGACTTTCTTAGAATGCTCCACATACACAATCATTCCAACAAATTTACCATTCACACTTCACATTTTAAATATCCATGCCTACCACCATTTTTTTCTCTTGGGTTGAATACTGGGACTCCATACTTTGGCTCTCCCTGGTACAAGCCCCTGATGGGTTCATTCTTTAATGAAATAAAAACAGTCAATTTTCAAAAACTTAATTAAGTATCATGACAGCAATGAAACATTTCATCCACAACATTACAGAACATTTTGATTCAGACAATGTGAATCAAAAAAGAAAAAGCATATAAAATTTTCTGAAACTTACCCAACTTGGTACAATAAATATGTTAATATTGCAAAATGTAGTAAAAATGGAGGTCACAATGCTCTGTAGATATAAATTTTTTAGGGTATCATCTGATGACAAATCCTTAATGATGTACAGCACAATATTAAATATTTCCATAATATTTTTGCAATTATTGGGTAATGTCCAAGGATTTAATCACCCAATTTATTTTGTCTTAAGGGTACAGATTCTAACCATGACCTAAAAACACTGAATGGAATGGCTCCATACTACATCTGTAATCTTCTACAGGTTTATCACCCAAACCAAAATCTTTGTTCTACACCCAGAGGATTGTCATTGGTGGTACCTCCTTATCAGACCCAGGCTTATGGTGCTAGCTCTTTCTCGGTGGCTGCACCTACTCTCTGGAATTCCTTGCCAGTGGGTATTAAAAATGCGCAATCTTTGTTTATTTTTAAAAGGAAGCTCAAAACACTCCTATTTAATTAACTTCACATGTAGTCTTATCACATTACTCTTTTTATTATTATTATTATTTTGTTATTTCTTATATTTGTAATTTTATTTGTATATTTCTCATATTTTATTCTTCACATTTGTTAAGCGTGCTGAGATGTAGCTGTGCTCTAAAAGAATTTTATTATTATTATTACTATTATTATTATTATTACTATTACATGTATATGTAGTTGCTACAGAACAGGTCAACTGTCTTTTAATTGAACAGAAACAAATCAAAAGTATATTTATCGGTAAGAGACGCAACCACCAAACTAAAGCTAACTAAGTACCTTAGTTCCTTCATACAAATCTTTCTCATGAGCTTCATCTTCAAGATGCCGCCTTGAGTCTTCAGTTACTTGTTTTCCACTAGTCAAACTGCTTTCTTCAGTTCTTTGAAATGTCATTCCACTTGCTGTGTGATCTGCAGAAGGCTCTCCAATGGTCTTCACAGGATCTGGAGGCTCAACAGTATGGGCTAGATTGTCTGCTTGAGATACAATCCATCCTGATGGACCATTAACATGCCTGATTACTTTCACTGGAGTGGGTCTCATTTGTTCATCAACTGAATGAAAACAAGCATTACAAGAATCTATTAAATATTAATGATAAAAGTAATATTTTCATTAGATTATTGGAATCTAGACAAAGTTATCTGGGTTTAGGTATTAGCAAGGGTCGTCACGATGGGAATTAAAATTCTCACTGGTCCTCTCTCCACTCAGACCTCTTGATGGGTTATAGGAAACTATTTTGGCTATCAAGGTCCCAGAACAATATTTCATAAATCAAAATGGATCTGCGTAACATTTCAGGTAACACCCTGGCCCACTTGTCTTTTTCCAGTCACCTCACTCTCTGTCTTTACCATGTTCAATGAGACTATTGAATCACAGTACAGCTGTTAGTTGGAAATAAAACAAGCAATGCTAAATGACTGACTCTTCATCAGTTCTTGACAGGAGATCTGTTACACTAAAACAGGATGTAACAAAAGCAATCCACAGAATCCCTTGGATGATGCCATGGACCTAGTCTGGAAAACAGTTTTTAAAATTGAGATCCATCTGGTAAACTAGCCAGTAGACCCTCTCCCATGCCTAAAAGTAACACACCCTTAATTCCCCAGATGGTAATTCCCCCAGATTTATGTAAATCTTCTTTTCTTCATGGAACCCCTAACAGATTATCTACTAACACCAACTTAAAGTGCATTCCATGTGAGGCCCACACCCAAAGGCACGCCAAGATGTTGAAGGACTTAAGTCAAAATGTCAACGATTTTCAGCATAACTCACAAAATGCACACTAGACACCAACAATCAAAACAGGCCAGATAATCAGTGTGCAAAGAAAGTACGGACAGGTATCATTTGGCTAGTAAAATTCCCCGTCAAGCTGGTGGATTCCGTTCGTCACTTGCCCGAACATTTTAAATAGTACCACCCACCCATATCCAACTATTTATCTATATTTTTAGGGTTAACCTCACCTATACTAGTTACCCCAGGGGCTTCTTTGGAATCACTTGAGGAAGAACTCCTTTCCAGTGGTGACTTGATTTCACGAAGCAGTCGTGAAGGTACTCTTACTCTCTGAGTCCCATTAAAGGAACGTTTCAAAAGTGATGAAGGTGACTGATCTTTCACGTCTCTATTTACTTGGTCGGAAACTCGGTCATCTGCAGTGGAAGAAGACAAGGATTGATTCAAGGGCGAAAGAGGATTTTGGTGGCGTGATGAAACTGGCTGCGTGACATCCATTCGTGTTCTTGAAACTGACGATGCTGCTTGTTCTAGTCCTTCTCTTAATTCAGCTCTCTTGTCCTTATGGACCTCTCTTGCACCAGATAGCGCATCGACAGCAGCACTTGTTATGGAAAGTATTTGTTTTGAATGCTTCATGTTCACCAAGTCTGACACAAACGAAATCGTCTTCTCGCTGGAGTCTTCCTATTTCTTGCAGTTTACATCCAATTGTTTCATCCAATGCCTCTTTAAAACGCCAACCATACCACGGGGAAAATGTGCATTTTCCCGTCGTTTTCACTGAAAGCTCTTAAAATATTTGTTTTCACAACGAGAAAACAAACCACAAATCCCCGCCATTTTTAAATTTTTGAACGCTCTGTGCCTGCAGTAAGAAATTCCTAGTACAGCGGACCACAGTAAGGAGTGGTCACTAAGTACTGGTCCTTAGTGCTGACATCAGCTGAACGTTAAGACATAATTCAAGATCGACGATGGAGACGGCTGCCGATCTATCGCTTCTTGAACAACTAGGCGAAATTGTTGGTAACCTGACCACTTCTGGTGATCCATCGTTAAATAATGATCTTATGAAGAAAGTTAAGGCCATCTGTAAGAAATCAGATGTGTACGTGAAACATGTATACCATTTGGTTCTGACACAGCTCAAGAAGAACCACGCAGAAATAAGGCTTTCGTCATTGCAGATCATCAGTGAACTCTTCCTTCGTTCCCATACCTTTAGAGAAATGCTGCTAATCGACTTTCAGATCTTTTTGGAACTTACAGTGGAAACAGATTATAAACAACCACTTCCATCACCGAAATCTGCGGCGAAAGTTCTCAAGGAAAAAGCCATAGAGGCCATTGACAGTTGGCATCGTAAATTTGGACCACACTACAAGAAACTAGATTTGGGGTACAATTATTTGAAAAGGGTGAAAAATGTCGAATTTAACTCGCATACAGCTCGAACTCAAGCTGAAAGACGCCAATCTGAGGAGAGGGAAACAAGAAAGAGGAATATCATAAATGGGCAGATAATTCGTGTGGAGAATGAAATGTCCGACATGATTAGTGAAATGGAATTATGTGCGACTGAGATAGAGAATTGTTTCAAGCTGTTGTTGCCTCATCCTGATAATTATGAGGTACATTGTGGAGACAAATCTGCTTGCTCTTCTTCGGAACTTAAGCAAGTGCCCAATCATGAAGATGTGACCAAAAGTCAAAATGAGAGAGAAGTCACAAAAGATGTTGGTGAAAAAGAAAAAATTGACAATAAAGTGGACAGCCAGATTACTGATGTTGTTTGTGAAAAGGTCAAAGATGAAGAGCAGCTCCTTTCAAATCATGGCCTTGCAACAAGGTCATACCAATTGACTATCAGGTTGGACAAGAGTGGACCAGAAATTGAAGAAACTGTAGACAACAGCATTGTCTTGAAGACAGTTCGTGAGTTTTACAAAGAATTGACTCACAAGCATTTGCCTATGATAAACAAGTGGCTGTCAGTGTTAAGTAAAGGTGAAGGAATGCAACTTAAAATTCAACAACTCATTGATCTGAAAAGGACCTTAGAGGCATCAAAAAGTAAATTCCTTGAGCTTAAAATAACTCCACTGGTTGCCAACGTGGAAAGTGTTTCCATGCATGGAAAAGCAGACAGCAGCAGTGATGAAGATGATGACACTGAAGATTTTGAAGACGTACCAGAGAAGGAATGGATTCAAGTAGCCATTCCTCCAAGTGAGAGAAAAGGATATGGTCTTCAACCATTGTCAACATCCCAGCAGTCATCCACAGGTAAACAGAAAAAATAAAATGGATCTTGCAATGGGCAGGGTTGAAAATAGTTGCCAATCACCAGAAATGTGCAGCCTGATAATCAGAGATTTGAACTACAAGACATATGTTCCAAAAGTTACATTTTCCCAAGCCTATGAGCAATCTTTTCTAATTACATGTAATATTCAACATGAATGCAAGTAATCCAGTTAAAACGCCACTGATCCCAAAACTGTGTTAGTAAGCAGACAAAAAGTGTAAAGCAAAAACAAAACTTCTCATTTTCAAGCACTATAGGCCAATGGCTTTATCTTTGTTGTGTATATATTGACATTTTATTTAGCTTTTAATAATTATGATTATCAGTTATCGTTCTCATAAACAATGAAAGGTTCTTTGTCTGGATTTACATACCAAACAATCAATTATTATTTTTGTCTTCTCTTTAAATAGAATCAAGTTGTGACGTCGCCATTAAAGAAAGTAGCTTCCTAAAACAGTTTGGTGCTGATCCTCGAGAACTGGGAGATCCCACATCTCGTGCAACTGCCCTCTCACATGTGAAAGACCAGCTGTCAAAGGCTGACAATTCTTCCAATGCCAGTGAAAAGACCAATTCATTGGCAGATGAAAAGAGACAGAAACTGCTGGAGCAAGCACCAGTTGTACCATTTGATATGGACCTGTATTTCTGGGGAGATCCTAATGCTGAAGTGCATAAGATGGTGAAGACATATCTTGATAACAACTGGGCATCAAAAGAGCATGAAGGAGAATATCTCATAGGAGATCAGAAAGCTGCCAGACCAACAAGAATGGTGACTTTTACTGGTAATTTTCAGCCAGTCAAGTGGTCATGCCGTGCACCATTGCCAAGTGGTAAGCTTTGCCCAAGACAAGATAGAGTTAAATGTCCATTTCATGGGAAGATTGTGCCACGGGATGAAACAGGCATCCCTATAAATCCTGCTGGGGATGAAGGAAGCGGTACAAGTACAGGTACTAGTGATGAACAAAATCAATTTCCCGCTGCAACAGACTGGAAGGAGATTCAGCTTGAAGTTGAGGCAGCCACTGGCTTGGACTTGGGAGGGAAAAGTAAACGAAAGCGTGAAAGTCACACCAAAGCTAGTGCTAAGAAAGAGTTTAAAACCTCTGGTCTGACAGATCTTAAAAAGGAAAAGAATACAGCAAGAAATCGGCTAGGGAAAATTGTATTGAACAAAAAAGCAATGCGGCGTGTCGCAGATCAAATGGATGATATTGCTACAAAGCGTTATCAGGATAAGTTTGCAAATCAATTCAATTATTCCTTGAAACAGTAGGCAACTTTATCAGAAATCTGGAGAAAAAGATTGTGGTATGCAGATCAAGTTTACATCTAACTTATGTCTCAATATGTGTATATATTGACAGTTGAAAGACATACTGGTAGATGTATTTTGTAGATAGAAATAATTTAATCCATGGCACTAGCAGAGTTTTTTGTATGGTCATACCTGAGGTTATCTTTGATTAATCAGAAAATAATATACAAATGAGTTTTTCCAGTACTAAATTTGAAATAAAGTTTGGTTCAATACTTCTTGTGATCTTGATGTTGAATGCAAGGAGCCTTTATTTATGAACAGAGAACTTAAATGTTGACTGTTCCAGGTATTTGAATTAGTTGGCAAACAGCATGAAAAATGGCAAATGAAAAAGGCACAGGTAGCATGAAATACCTGCAACAAGCTAGCACAGGTGGAATTTTGTAGGTAAAAATATAGCATGTTTTTCCCTCAGCATGATTGTTTTGTTTTTCTTGGTCTCTGTTTCCACCCCATAACTGTTTAGTT
>CM042750.1:23464979-23487239 GCA_022496165.2 Catalaphyllia jardinei | reverse complement strand
AAAACGTATACCAGCACTAGAAAGAACACCTTTACTTTAGTAAGACTGCAGAGTTTCAGCATTTCATGTGTAATATCAGCTGAGAACGTGTAGGTTGAAAATTGAAAAATTTACGGATGTATTTATGACTGGGGGTATGCATCAGACCTCCAGTCATACAAACTTCTGTAAATTTTTCAATTTTCAACTTGCATGTTCTCAGCTGATATTACACCTGAAATGCTGAAACTTTGCAGGGTTACTAAAGTAAATGTGTTCTTTCTAGTGCTGGTATACGTTTTTAATTTTGACTTTGAATTTTTGGCTGCCATTTTGGAGAAGGGTCTATTCTGTCGCCCCCAACGAGAAAAAACCTCTCGCACCCAGGGTACTTGAGAGACAAAAGTAAAATTTTAAACTGTATTCTATGGATAATGGGTGACCAGTGGCGACTGTACAGACGTTGGAGTTTGTGCAGCTGGTTGTAAGGTAACCCACATAGGATTAAACTGATATTTCAACAATAAATCATCAAAAAGTGTCAAAATTGTCTATTAACACAGACGTTTCGGGTGTATAACCGTTCTTCAGTGTGGGAACACTGAAGAAGGGTTATACACCCGAAACGCCCGTGTTGATAGACAATTTTGACACTTTTTGATGATTATTTCTTGAAATATCAACTTAATCTTTTACTACCAAGTGTCACGCATCACCAACGGCTTTTCTGTCCATTTATTTGAACCCGTATATGAGACTACCAAACGACTGGTCACCAAAGCATTACTAAGATTTTTGTAAATCCACACTAAGAAACTTTCTAATTCTCCTAATGTTGAATAAATGGAGGAATGCTGCCTTAAATATGTTATTTATGTGGATGTCCATTTTTAAATGTCTATCGAACCAGTAACTAAGGTCCTTGACTTCGCCAGCCGGTGAAGTCACACTTTCACCGACTTACAAACCCTAGCTTACAGGGTGTCTATGGTTATTTTAGCGAGTTGTTGCGCCAAGAGTCAGCATTGAAGGAGATCTCTTGAAGAGATATACAACTGTGTGTCATCAGCATAGGTATGCACATCAGGTAGGTTTGTTAATACTTAAACGGATACATCAAATTTAAGAACAAACATTCGTTTAGGATGGCGTTTTCACACTACAGTAATACAATTTAGCTACCCTATTTAAGGACCACACCAGGAACACAGTAACAAAAGGGATAAAAAAAGATACCCTATTTAAGGACCGAGAACCTCAAAAACCATACCCTGTATATTCCGCGGCACATACCTATACAGCCCATACATGGGAGTACCACCCTCCCCCCGGGACCATTCTTCATCTAAAATTAGTTGATGTTCCTCTGTTGGTAGAGCTGGGTTGGAATCTGTCACAGAGACTCAAACCAAGAGCTCACCTGTCCCGATATACAAAGTCCCGATCAAGCAGAATTATGTGATCCACAGTATCAGAGGCCGCACTTAGATCAAGACAGAATGACGCGTTGCTGGTTCATTAATTGAGTAGGATATCCAGTGGCGGATCTAGGGGAGGGGCCCGGGGTGCCCGGGTTGCCCCTTATTTTGGGCAAAAAAAGAAGAAAAGACTGAAAGGAAAAAGGCCAGCAGGGCAAGTAAATCAAGACCGGCCCCCCCTCCCCTCCCTTTCCTTAGCTCAAGGTCTGGATCCGCCACTGATATCGTTCTTGACTCTTAGCAAATGCAGTCTCGGTACTTTATTGTGACTGCGCTAAAGTATACAGGTTGTTTGTGGTCAGATGCTCAAGCATTTGTAGAAACACAGCCCGCTCAGTCAGCTTAATTAGAAGCAAATGGTAGGTTACTAATGGTGCGTAAGTCTGACATCTGCATGTTTCCACTGAGATGTAGGGAAACTTCCAATTTGTAGAGAAAGGTTGATCATCCTGCTTACACTGATTTTTAAATTAGTTTAACTCCTCCATATTACATGAGTCCTGTTTATGAGACTGCCTCTGTAGACGAACGATCTTTTAAAATTTCAGTTCTAGTCGTGGCAATGGCCGTTTTCACACTAGAGGACGAACAAATCGTCTGGCATTTGTCCGTCTGGTGTGAATTTGTCGTACTGTCATCGACTTGTTCGTCTCGACGGGCAAATCGTCTTGGAAAAATCGTCTTTCCAGACGGCCAAATATCAGACGTTTTTTTCGTCAAAAAATATCTTCGTCCCCTTTGCACATCAGACGATTGTTTCGTCTGAGACGATTTGTCCGTCCAGAAGATTTGTTCGTCCTCTAGTGTGAAAACGGCCAATGAAAGTTTCCAGGTTATTTTCACCCTAGCCTGCGAAAACAGCCGTCCTTCTTCGCTCCCGGCCCGAGTGGCGTTTCGCGTAAAGACGCCACTCGGGCCGCAGGCTATTTTCAACCCTCAGTGTATTAGGTTTGGGGTATGGGCTAGGAGCAGACAAAACAATACAATTTCATTTCCTTATCTGCGTCAAATAAAATAAGTATTGTCCCTTTCCATCATTGGGACTGAAATAAAAGAAATCAATGGCCCCATGTATACTCAGGGGCGTTGCTATGGCTAAAAGGTAGAGCTGGAGGCAAACGTCAAGTAATAAAATGTACAAATTCAACATGTTTATCACTACTGTTTGTGTCTTATTTTTGATTGAATGGAGGTGCTCACAGAGAAAGGGGTATTGAATCTTTTCAGTTGCAAAATGGGTTTGCATGAACATGAAGAAAGGAATGCCCGCTCTCTTACTTTGTCTACTAAATGGCGATTTGGATCTGTGGTAGACACTGTACAATCCAATAGAGTGCTATTGGACCCTCACCCTGATACGTACCCAACCTTTGCCTTATTGTGGATCATTTCTGAACCGGTGGGGCCTGTGAACTAGAAACAACAATTCCCCATCAACCATCTCGCGCTTAAATCAATATGGCGCATAAGCATGTGTGGAAACTCGAGTTTTCCTTCGCGAAGTATTTTTAGCCTCTTTCTAAGCGTGGTGAGTAACCTGTAACTGTAGGAATTGCTGTGAGAAAAGAAGAAACTTGAAGGTGTAAATCACAACGAATTTGTTCACCATGCAGTCCGGAATATCTCCAAGTCAACAACAAGAAATGGAAGTGAAACAGGTAAACTGCAGTCTTCCTTTATCAGCCAGTTAAGCCTATTTTACCCGTCAATAATTTTAACTTTCTCCTGGATTGTAAAGGCTCTCAGTTTCTTAACAATATCGACAACTTGGTATCCAGGTTGCCTTCTGACCACAACCAAGCCGTCAAGACCTACTCTTGGTTCAAAACAAAATCACATGTGACTTAACACACACATGTGATGGACCTGGGGATGGGCCTGGTCGTTTAAGTTAGTTGTGTCAGAGAAAAACGAAACATATGATCTAATGAGCGCATAGGTAAAGTCAAACCATTGTCGATTGTGTTGTTAGCAAGTCTTAAGACCACAAACCCAAGGCAAATTAAAGCCAGTTTAGAAGCTCAGAGAGAGGAGAATTTAACAAATAAATTGTGTTACCATTACAAAATCAGTGCTATTAAGGCATGTCAGAGTGCTGGCTAGACTAGTTAGGTTAACCTGAATGCTGGGTTGACTAAGAGGACTGCTTTTTAAGCTAACCAGATTAAGCCACACTTGAGTGCTGTTAAAGAGGTCCTATGCATGTACTGTATGGATTGTGGGCAATATCTCTTTTGCTCAAAATTCTGTGAGGAAGAATGCAAAGAAGAACACAACACAAATGAGCTGTCATGGGCATGCAAGCATGACATGCAAAGCCAAAAGCCACAAGTAGTGCAGGCATCAGTAGATGAGCAAAAAATAGTTCTTCTCGCTGGTCTTCCAATGCCATCTTGTGGCTCACATGTCACACTCGTAGTCACGCTCGTGTACTCACTTGTTTTGCGTTCATCCCCATGGATTTCTGAGCAAAAGATTCTTCAAGTCTAGAGTTCAGGTTGTGGTTTGACAAGTCCTTGCCTGATTGATAGAATTTTGATGCAAGTCAGGTCATTTTGTTTTTATCAACCTCCAAATTGCTGTTGCTTTTTATGTTTCAACCCTATATTGCCAGTTAGACTTTATTCAAACAGAACCTAGGGTAATTATTTATGTCTGAATGCTACTCATTCCCAGTACATTTGGAATGTGGGTCCATTCCTGTATTTAGTCAGTGTCTTAAGTCAATTTATCTCCATGATGACACAGACTGAGTAGGTAACTCCCCAATAAACATGTCTAGAGGTGTGCTGCTAGTCAGTCTATGGAATGTTTGATCAGTACAAGACCACAACATGTTATTTTTTACAATTTTATGTCTGGCTGAATATGTTTATACCCTATTGATTGACAAGTGGCTTAAACCCAGAACTGTGGATCAAGAATTGAATACACTACCCTTTTGTGGAACACCAGACTAATTTGGTGACTGACTTAAAATTATTTGCTTTTCATACCTATAGTTTCAAAACTTCCTGCAATATTATAACAAGTTGACAGAGACGTGCTTCACAGACTGCATTCATGATTTTACCAACAGAAAGATTTCCACTAATGAGGTAAAATTTATTGTACAGTTTCAGCTCTTTTAATTCCTTGCCAACTGAGGCCAGAAATTAAGGGCCAAAGTAAGCACACTCATAACAAAGTGTCTTGTTAGTCTCTAGCTCAGTACAGTCAATTAATAGATTTAAGATAACTCAATAAAATACGTAAATAATTGAAGATTTAATTTTAAGTATAAGAATAAGAGTACAAAGGGTCTCACCACTTATACTTTACAAGCCCGTGATGTAACATGTTATACTATTGCTATCAGTAATGAAGCAATAACAATACCTTGTTTACCATGTCGTTTAGATTGGGCATTCACAAGATTCATCAATAATCATCAGCTTATTATGAATGGAGATACTACAGTATAGAAGTATAAGTGCTGAGAAGTTCTGGAAACTGTTTCCAGTAACATTTACTGTTCAGTAGTACTTGCAGTCTCACTCTTGTTAACCTCTGAGAAGTGCTGTGGTGTCCTTGGAGTAGCAGTGAATATTTAAGAGAAAAAAATTGGGAAGGATAAGAATATTCTTGACAAAATATTTGTTGTTATTCAGTGTGATCTTGTATTCCAGACCATAAGGGCTCTAGTTAGCCACACCTTTGTTTTTTGTTTACATTTAAGAGTTTGGCTATTACACGGTGGGCACAAAGGAAGTCAAATTCAACACTGTAAATAACTTCCTGAGTTTTTATTCTGTTATTCTGAAACTAGGCACCAAAAAATAACCCGTCATTCTCTAAAATCCTATGTTTTTTTGGTTTTAAGATTTTGGCATTTTTGGCAGGAAAATGACATCATGAATTTGGTGCCAAATTGTGGCTTTGCTAATATGGGATATCTAATTTTACTATTTGAAGTATGCCAAAACAAAAATCACTGTGAAACTACTTAAGATAACTGAACATACTTTCAGGAACATAACTTACAGTAAAACAATGAGATTTCACTTCACCATGCAATAATTTAATTTTGATTTTGATGGCATTGACTAATTAGGTTCCTGTAAGTGTTCATAACCTTATTCCAAAATGGCCACCATTTTGGTATTCTTTTGTTTTCTTGCAAATTAGCCCTTGTTGCCTCCTTCTTAAACTCGAAATTCAAAAGAATATTTTCCCTTAAACGAGGCAACAAGGGCTAATTTGCAAGTAAACAAAAGAATACTAAGATTGCAGCAATTTTGGAATAAGGTGTGTCTGTTGGTCAGGACTATGGAGGTAGATCTTGGACAAAATGTTCGACTCTACCTCAAGCGGTCTGGGTTTAACCATTGACTGAGAACATCATGTCCCATATGTACATGTATTTTTGAACAGGTCCATTTTCTACTCTTGTAGTATCTCTCTCTACCCAGATTTACATAATTATAGGGAAGAGCAAGCTATTTCTAGCAAATCGTTGAAGTTGGTGTTTAGAAAATTCTTTTTCTCTCTTATGCTGATATCCACTCGGATAAACAGCTCATTCAAACTTTTTGCCAAATGCTACTGCAGCAGCTGTAAGTCTTCTCTAACTTGACAACAGATTGGGAGATAAATTCCAGGAGGTTGTAGTATATGATCATTGCAATTAATTTTGTCAAATGGTAACCCATTTCAGATTTGATCCTCCTTGTTTTTCAGAATAACTGTGCTGTCCATTGTACTGAAAAATTTTTAAAAGTCATGCAGAGAGTTGGAGTAAGAATACAAGAAGTACAAGTTATGCAAAATGAGGGAATTCTTGGTGCTCCAGATCCTCCTAAATAATGTTCAAAAATCCATTGAACAAGACTGTCAAAAAATATGTACAATGTATGTTTTAAAGTTGTATGAGCTGGAACAATCATTGCAAAGAACCTCAGACTGAGAGATTGAACCTGAGATTCACTGCAGGACTTTGATTGACACTGAACGGTCCACTGGATTCTAAGCAGATAAAAGTTGCACAACTCGATCAGTAGCATGCACTGCCTGGGATGATATGCTGTTTTCTGATGTCACATGGCTGTTTTACAAACATTTGGGAGCAACATCAGAATACTGGGTCATTCAGAAAGGTCATTAATCTAAAATCTGTGGTCCATGGTCTGCAGACAGCCCATCCCTAGAAGCCCAGGGACAGTTAGTGGGGGGGACAAGTCAAAATGGTGGAGAAAAATCAGCAAAGGAAAGTGAGAAGTCCCTGTGGATGGAGCCTAACAACACCAGTTACAAACAGTTCCATGAATGCTGGCTTCTGATGGGGCAGAAAAAAGTTCTCTGTATTATTCTGCCCAATTGGCTGCCCATCTAGTTTACAGTACATACGCTTCATTCACCATATTTGTTTTGCTTGTTAAGCAAGTTTTGTTTACATCTTAATGCCCAAAATGAAAGAGCAATGATCAGGTCAGCCAAAAGAAACACAGGCAAATCATCTTTATCTCATCTTCCAGCTGTATTATGTTAGAAAGCAAGCTGGGTTCCCAATCTAATTTATTCTAAATAAGGGATGAATAAAGCTGTTGTTGTTGAAAAGTTTCATTTCAAAATTTCTCTTTCAACTAGCAGTCAGAAAAACATGTGTTTTCAACCAAGACAGCTTTCAAACCTTTACTTGTTTTTTTGTGTGAAAATAATGGGATGCCTGACGGACAGCTGCAGGTGTACACACAAAATAGACCGTTCAAATAAATCTTGTTGTTGTTGTTGTTGTTTTTGTTGTTGTTGACTGGACCTGTTGCCCACCGATTGGGTAGAATAATACAAATGTTTTTCTGTCTAATCAGGAGCCAGCATTCACAGAGCTGTTTGAAACACATTAACTGGTATGGTGAGACAATGTCCTCAAGGGTTCCTTGCTTTCTCTCCAACATTCCTTCGCTGATTTTTCCCCTTCTACTGTTACTTTCACTTGCCTTCTAGGTGCCCCTGGGTTCCCAACTATGCAGACAGCCAGGAATCATAAATATGGAATGACTCAGTTTACAACTGAAGTACTAGCACAGTCTGTAGTACCATAATCAGTTACTATGAAATAAAGGTAGTGCTATTGCCAGTGGCAACTTTTGAAACCATTTTGTCCATTTCACTGTAATATATTACTTACTGGAAGTTTTTATTTAATTTTATTTAATATGAGACAATGTTGAACAACAGAATGGTCTAAAAATGTCATGAGTTAATTTGTTATTCATCATTAAATATAGACACAAATGTTTCCTTGTTGACCTTTTAACTTATTTTTGGCATGTGACTGTATACATTATTTTTGAAAATATTCTTGGGATAAAATATATTAAAAACCAATTTCATCTGATTTTTTGACTAAACACCGAGATAATAAAAACTATAAGGAATCACCATAATTTAACACCTACATGTATACGTTTAGAGAAAATTGAAATCGCCACATAACACAGCAATAAGGATTAGGCAGTGATGGGAATAGGCAGTGAGAGCAGGCTTAAAACAGAATAAGACAACAACAATGAAATAACTCAGTCTGTCACTACTAAGGACAGGTTTGAAGCACAGTTAGCTAATAACAAGAATTAATAAAAAATGGCTACATATATCACCATTGTGGAGCCTAATGCCAGACACAGGTATAACTCTGTGAAGAGGTTTCCACGCAATGTGATTTTCAATGGATATCAACAGGCATGAATGACTCGTGACTAGCATTAAGTAGAATGAGGTAAATGTATAGATGGTCATCTGTGGGAAAAGTTGAACCACATTTTATAATAGAAAGCATGCTTTCAGGATTAGAAAGCCTTCTGTTTTTGTCAACTCATATCTAATATTGCGTGAAAAATGTATGACTTGTGTCATTCTCAGATCTTTTTAAAAAGAAATGCTATATAGTTCATAAATAGTTGTTGCATTGTTCTAACTTGGAACTATTTTAAGAACCCATAAGAAGAAGCTGATTGTTCACCCTTCAAGAAGCAAACTTGTCTGGCTAAAGGGTATCACTTAGATTACAGGAGTAGTGGGAAGCAGTGGTAACCCTCCCTCACATTATAAAATACATCAAACTTTCATATTTGACAATGGAATAGCAAAAACCAGTTCTCTTCTCCTCTAAACCCTTAATTTACATCCGTGTTACATGACAATAGAGAGCTTTTTGACAGTACAATAACAAAAACCAGTTCTCTTCTCCTCTAAACCCTTAATTTACATCAGTGCCACAAGACAATAGAGAGCTGAAGCAATGACAACAGTAACCCGATCTACAATGCCTAGTGAAAAAGAATATTTTACTTTAAGGTTTCACAGTCTAAATCTGTTCAGTGTGCATACTGGCCCCAGAACTTGTTGAGGCTAAATATTACATAATGCCAGAGTTCCATTGCAAATGAAAATAACAAAACTTACATGTAGCCACCTTTGTTTACATTCTCCAAAACAGAACTTTCATGTTGCTGTGTAGAGGTGGGCTATTGTTCTACTCATTAAACCTTTTGTTTGGTAGTGTTCTGAATGCCATTGCTGTCATAGTTTACTTAAACTCTCTAATACCTTCAAGCCAGTAGGTGAAGGAGACACATAATCAACTGGAAGGTTAACTATCAAACTCTCAGAAGTACAACAAATCTCAATGTACTTTGCACTCGCCATGCACTCCATCACTAATATGGTAGCCTCCATGTGCCACAAATAAGCTAGCCAGGACAACACTTGTTTTGTTTAGATTGAGGTACATCTTGAGAATAAGTTTCATCAGTCTGAAACTTGCTTGAAAAGTCCACCATATAACCTGATGCAGATGAAGTCAAAGGTGAAGATTGTAAAGTGCTACCTTGTAGAGCAATACAGTCCTCCAGATCTGGCTTTTTACTTTCACCAGATAAACTAAGGATGGCTTGCACAAGCAGACGCATTGATTCATCTGAAACAAAAGATACCAACAACAATATTGTCTACTCTCCCAAAGGTTGGCAGGAATTCCAGCTATTGTGTCTATCAAAAATGTATTATCATGAAGACATACTGCTGGGCACTGATACCATTCAAAGTAAACATCGACAACTGACAACTAAATTTGTCAAGTCTGACAACTAATCTATCTTCGTAATTACAATCCATCAAATATTTTATCTTGCATGCAATTGGTCTGAGTGTGTCACAAGACTGAATATGCCCCAGATAAAACTGGAGAATATCTGAGTGATGTTGCCAAATTTTCAAAACATCCTACCTGAGGCAAAAAAATCTGAAGGATGTTTAACACAACAGCCTCCATTTGACCTTAAAAATGAAGCTCCTTAGACATAACCTGTATGCTCCTTCAAGCTCACAGTTTTTCTCAAACTTCTCCCTCAGGAAAACGTTCACTTTTCAGAACAGACAATGTCTAGGAACAAATATCCCAGAATAGTTTCACACTAAACAAAGGCTATTGCCTATAGTAATAATAATAACAATAACAATAATAATAATAAGTGAAGCCTTGGAGGCAAGGCTGGCTCATAGCTGCCGGAGCTTATCCCAGTTTCTGTAGCATGAAGTGGCTAGAAGTATTCTACTTCCCCTGGATGGGATGTTAGTCAATCGCAGGCCACTCCCCCACAATTTTGTTTGGTTTCCCCAACAAATGGCTGGTACCCACTTATACACCTGAGTGGAGAGGGGCCCAAGAACACAACACAATGTCCCCAGCCAGCACTCCACAGTTGATTGCACCAACCTTGAGGCCACCGTGCCTCCCACAATTGTTTATATTAGTATCAATAAATTCAGATTGACTTGCCTATATTTTTGTCCTCTTTAGCTGATGTTGGGAACCTAGTGTGATTTAACAAGAATGTAAGGCTGATATCCTAGTTCAAAAGAAATCTTTAGGAGATATTTGCACACAGGTTAAAAATAATTAAATCAAGTAGAACACCTTTCAGCTGGAGAATTGTTTCAAGTTAATTTCAAAGTGAAAAAAAGTCTGTTTTTTTAACCCTGCGGTTTGTGTGGTCAGTGTTTATGGTCTCCACTAGTATTCTGGAGCAAGAAGAGGGAAAATTCTACTAGATGAAACATCAATCCAGTTTTGTTCACAACCTAAGTAGCTACAAAATAGAGGCCTGAAAGAAAATATCAGGCTTGAACAGGGCTTGAACCAATATTGGTACATTGGTGCATTGAAAAAAAATAAAGCCTTTAAAAAATCAGGTTTGAAAGGATTTTATAGCCTGTGATACCAGTGGAGTGCTCTATCAACTGAGTTCACTGGGAGGGAGCTGTACTACTCTCCTGTAGCTATAAACAATAAACAACCAAGTACAGCCTTCCTCAAGTATTATTTCTTGAAGAGTTCACACTTGTCATCCTGTTCAAACTTGATTAAGCAACAATTCAATGGCAAAATTACACTTCAGCATAAATAACTTAGGAATAAGACACCGTATAGAGAATTTGTTCACCTCTATACCTTTTTTTCATTTATTTAAAAATATTCATTATTTTTTTCCAAAAAGCGTCTGGGTTCAAGGGAGCATGAGGGGACGCAAGCGGCGAAAACTGGAAGTACCACAAAGGAATGCTAGGAAACTTTCCTAGCATTCCTAACATACCTAACCCCAGGTGAGCTGGTCAAGGTGTTGTAATCTGTTTTACTGTCATATGAATTTAATTAGATCTGAAGGAGACCAGATGAAGGGGAGTAAATATGAGACGAGACAAATATAAAGGGCCAATTGATACACTTCATCAATATGTAATCTACGCCTGATCTTTTTTTCAACCACAAACAATAGGTTTTTTTATTTAAGCCCTAGTGTGACAGAAGACAATAATGATAAAGTTATTTTTGAAATACTTTATTTGCACTCTAGATAGACAGTAGGATTGGACAAAGGATGACTTGATATGTAATGAAGGGATAAGTCGGCAGAGATCACTGCACGACATGAAGCTAACGCTGAAGCAATCGGAACTTTAAATGAACAAGAAAAACCACTCTCACCTCCTTCAAAATGCAGTTCTTCTCAAAAAACAATTAAAATACAAAGGGAGAAAGCTTTTAAAGCCTGAATCTCACAAGGAACGAAAATAAATTTTCAACACAATCCCAATGAAGATCCAACAGGAAAATGCGCGTCCAACCGAGCAAAAATCTCCACCCAGAATACCTTGAATACTTTTTTTCAATCCAGTTGGCAGTGGAAGCTACCAACAGTGTTTTTCGTACTGGCTATGGGAGCATGCTGGATGCGTTAGCTGTAACTTGCGATCAGGCATTTTTTTTTTTGGATAGAGAAAAGGAATAAATTCACGCGTGAAACATTTATAAGTAAGACCAGCCGCCAACTGCCCCCTACTTGAAATAAACTAAGGTGTGGTTGAAGTGTCATTTACGAGCCAAACAGGATTCACCGGCACTCAAATCAGTATATTTCAACGCAACTAAAAAAATGTCTGCACAATATACTTTGTACAGTTACATACATGCATGAAAACTTGGCCATGTTTTGAAAAAGAAATGTGTTCGGAAGCAGAGTGAGATGACGCTGCTGATATTTCTGTGATATTAACTTGCCATATGTTCTGCAGTTACTTCAAATTGTTTTAAAATTGCTCCACTCTTTGTCAAGAACTGGAGATTATTATCATGAAAGTCAAGACTGCGCAAGCACTTCAGAAACTATTAAACGGCTCCATGAAAATTCTCCAAGTGGATTTGTAGAAAGCTAAGGATAATATCAAGAACAAGATTGAGGGGCTACCCAAGAGTCGAGCATGGAAATTCATCACGGCCGTTTTCATTTTTTAAACAGTAATCTGAAACATTCAAACACCTTTGTGGTTTTCAAGAAACCCGCTGAGAGAACGGCCAAAACATCTTCACCTGAACAACACTCTGCCTTCAGAGAATTATACTTAAAATTCGTCAGGGCTTCAACTAACACAAAAGAAAACTTGTCATCGCAAAAACTCACTTCATCTGCACCATTCCGTTTTCTGACCAGTTTGTGGCTGGAGGTCTCGTTCAAATATGACAGCTAATCAGAAGACAGCAAACCATAAGTATTGTTTGTTGACCAATCAGAAAAAAAAACAGAACCTGGTTTTTGAACATATGATCTGACAAGTAAATGCATCATGTCCTTCTTCCCCTAGCCTGCGTGATTATTTCTTTCGCGTTACATCAAGCTGTTTGAGGTGGGTCACCCGCCAGCTATGATGAACAAAATATTAAGCTGCGTGATTATTTTTCTCGCGTTACATCAAGCTGTTTGATGTGTGTCGCCAGCTGTATGATGAACAAAATATTAAGCTGCGTGAATATTTCTTTCACGTTACATCAAGCTGTTTGAGGTGTGTCACCCGGCAGCTATGACGAACAAAATATTAAGCTTTGTGATTATTTCTTTCGCGTTAAATCAAGCTGTTTGAGGTGGGTGACACCCGCCAGCTATGATGAACAAAATATTATTTCGCTTTTAGTTCTTAAAGCTAAGTTGAAAGCAACCTATGAAGTAGAATTATATATCACGAAAGAGAAGGGAATTTTACTAAAAGTGGGATAACTTTCTCTCTTGGCTGTCTCGATGCTCTCCATTTATGTGTACACATAACTTTTTTCTTTGTTTTGGTTCTTTTCTGTTTCATTCATATCATTTACACCGATGCATACCAATATCAACACCAACACCTAATATTAAGTTAACTTGAATTTTGTAATCTTGGCCTTAAATACTTACTTTTAGTTAACGTTATGCAGAAAGTGAAATGTTTATATCTAGCTTTGTATTCTTTTCCTTTTATTCTTTTATTTGTTTATTTATTTATTTATGTATTTTTCTTTTTTGCAGTATGTAAGTGCAAATATGTAGTTTTGTTTTGTTTTTTATGTACTGAAATGATGTTATCTTTACATGCAAATAAAAAATATTTAAAAAAAAATGAACAAAATATTAAGCTGCGTGATTATTTCTTTCACGTTACATCAAGCTGTTTGAGGTGCGCCACCCACCAGCTATGAAGAAGAAAATATTAAGCTGCGTGATTATTTCTTTCGCGTTACATCAAGCTGTTTGTGGGTCACCCGCCAGCTGTGATGAACAAAATAATAAGCTGCGTGATTATTTCTTTCGGGTTTACATCCTAATTGTTTCAGGTGGGTCACTCGCCAGTTCTGATAAACAAAAACATTAAACAAGCTACATTATTAATTCTTTCACCTTAGGTAAAACTGTTTGATGTTGTCCACCCACTAGCCCTAGTGAACAAAACATTCAGCAACCTACCTTGCAGGTTTGGTGAGACATCAGAGCAAATCCAATCTCTCATTCCACTGGTTGGCAGTGCAATTACGATCCATAATCATTGAACTTTTTGTCATCCACCCTAGTTAGCGGTTTCACTGGGCACTACATTTGTAAACGCCATCACAGAATAATTGTTAACATGCAAACGCACTATCGTCCAACAATGAGTTCTTTTCTAGCTGTTGGCTAACAAAACTGTAAATATCCCTTTATTTAGGTCTGCTACTAGGCAGAAAACTTTCCACTATAGGGCAGTGAACATTTGAAACAATTTAAATAATTATTTTAAGTTATGCATTGATGAAAATAGTTTTAGGAATAAGCTTAGAGGGGCACTTTTAGATAAATTTAAGAGGAAGGAATGATACTTTAATTATTTTAAATTGTTATTTCATAATTTGTATATGTTTCTTTTGTAATTGACACTGAAAAGCCCTTTGGGGAAGTGGTCAATAAACATGTATGTATCTATGTAAAATGGCCAGCGAAGCTGAACTGGCGAGGCGGCAATTTTGAAGTATTTATTCAGAGTAGGCCTTCCGTCACAACTGTCTCCATCGGCCAGCCAAAGTGAACTTCTTCAGTTCTAAATTCATTGGGGAAACTCGACGCAAGTGAATCTTTCTTTAAAAGCTGACCTGGGCTTCCTCTACAAATACTGCTTCTTAGGACATACCAGTATTTGGCTGGCGCAAGTTAAGATACATCGGCGTTGATGGCGCGAGTGAAGAGCGCAAAACCTTTCATATTTGGCGCCATCTCAATTCTGTTTTTAGCCAGTCATTAGGCCTCGCGACAATATGTCACGCAGTAAATAAGTATAGTTTGGACACGCACACAATTCTGACAACAACATATGCCAGATGTCTCAGAAGAAGAGAGATGACAGCCGACCAAAGCTTTATATGACAGAAAATCAAGCCATTGCTAACCGCAGACAAATCTCTCTGTGTGATGCCATGCTTCCAGTTTTCGCCGCTTGCCTCCCCTCATGTTATAAGAGGAATTACATATTAACTAAACTTCATCAACATGCATTTTTACACCCACCCTATTTTCCCCTTCTCTAAGAGAAACATCTAACACTGTTATACGAAAATGACTGATTTATACAGCACTAACAAGATATCTGCAGCGTCAATATTTGCCACAAAATAATTAAATTATATACATGGTTCACAGTCTTACCAGCCTATAAATCCATGTTCTTGGCAAAACTGATTCAACCGGTCCTCATCATATGGATACTCTTCCAGATCACACTGCAAACATTGCCACAAATTTATTAAGCCAGTAAAATAATCTATTTATCAGAGACTTGAAGATATAAACTAAAGCAAGTGGAACCCTGTCAGTTAACCACCACACTAATAAATTTTTGGGTGATACTAAGCATATAAAAACAATGGAGGTCAAGTTACAGTTAGAGAGTAGAAAATCCAGACAACATTCAATAACCGATATGTTAAGCAAAAATGTGCTATTCAATAATACTAAATGATTGTTACTATGTTACTATGCCTCACTTTGTTTGCCAGCAAAAGTACAGGAATTGGCTTTTCATTGGTAAGCATCACTTTTTGATTCACATCCCAATGCCACTGGTGATTAGTTTAAGGGAGGAAAAAACAATAAATTATTAACTTGGGGTTACATAAGCATAAGCACAAGGAATGGACCTTTTTCCATTTTGTTATGCTTGTGCTTGTGCTTATATAACCCCGGTTCAAACATATTTTTCTTCTTTTTCTTATGCTTATGTTTATGCTTGTGCTTGTGCTTCTCTCAAAGTGTGAACCAGCCCTTAGCAAGCTCAGCATCTAGAAGTATAATACTGCTATATAATAATGATAATGATGATGACAATGATAATAATAATATAAAGTTTACTCCCTTCAATGGTTGGGGACTGCCCCTCAATTCTTTTCATGGAGCACTGAATTTCCACTTGTGAGTTACAAATTTTTTGCCTTTCCTGCCAAGCTCTCTCACAATAGAAGTTTTCTTTGAATATGGACATGCAAGACTAAACATGAACTTTTTCAATGGTCTACTATATTTTTATATATATATACCTCAAGGAATCAATTTGTATGACAAAGAAAAAACCAACACTTATTAAAATCTTATACCTTTAAAACTGCTTCAAAAGTAGCTGGTCTGTTGAAGAGAAAAAAGTATTATTCATTGCAACCAGCTGCCATTTTTGTCTGTCATCCAAAACAGTCCCCAACACCCTTACTGGTAGTGATAACTTCAGGAAGTTTAAAAAAAAGGCTTTGTATTATCAAGTTTATTTAGCACAAACTGGACTACTGAGTAAGGAATGTCCTTGGACGAGATATGGCATAATTACTAACTGAACAGAAAAATATTAGTTACCTCGATAAATCAAAAACAATGATAGCAGCAATTCTGAAAAAGTAAATACTTTGAGTAAGTGTTTTTTAATAATAAATATGTAAGTTACCTTCGTGTGTCTTGAAAACAAAGAACTCCTAAGACCCCAAAACTTTAAAACAAAGACACCCCCCCCCCCCCCCCCCTTTTTTTTTTTTTTTTTTTTTGGGGGGGGGGGCAGGAATCCAAAATTACAATCAGCTGGTTGCCAATGCGTCTGAAAGTTGAGCGTTGGCAACCAGAATTTTGAGGCTATTTCTAGTCCACGCAATGTAATTGACATTTAGTGCCACCATGTTCTCAGCAGTTTAAACTTGCAGCTATACTGTGGGCGCATGGCCGAAACATGTACTTTCCTGTCACTTTTTGTGTGGCTTCTGGAGGGCTTAATACTGATGTAATGTAAGAAGAAAATGATATGTCAAGTCCCCAAACTAAAAGAGCTATCTATTTGATGAAAACGCAATTTCAACTACACAATATTTTAAGCTACATGATATTTTAATGCCTTTACACATGGAATCTGACTCTTACAAAAGATTTAAGCTTGAAGGAGGGAGGGGAGGGAGGCCCTCAGGCACGGGCTCCTGTTGTATTTAATCCAGCTATTCACCACAGCAATATGCCATTTATGGATTCCCAAAGTAGATCCAGACATGCCTCAGCAATTTTCAGGAACATGATTTAGACAAAACTTGAATCTAGTTTCAAATTCCCTCTTCCCCCACCACCCACCCCCCTCGAATAATACAAGTTTTTTTTAGGGCAAGTGGAAGGAAACTGGGCCGAGGAGGAGTTCAGTCATCAGTTTGGGTCAGTTTTTCAACCTCCTGCTCTCCACAGAAATTGAGAGCAGAGCGGGGTACATATTTTAAAACTTCACCCCTTCCCTCAGAAAAAAGTGACAAAAGAAGAGAAAGTACAAACAGAAGACTTAAACTTTTGATTTTAAGTGTTCCGATTAAAATATTGAGTCTACAGTTGAAATGGAGTCTTCGTCACATAGATAGCTCTCTTAGTTTGGAGACTGGACATAACATTTTCTCCTTACATGCCATCAGTATGAAGCCTTCCAGAAGCCACACTAAAAGTGAAAGGAAAGCACATGTTTCTGCCATGCACCCACAGTATAGCTGGCAGATGAAACTGCTGAAAACTGATAGCGGTGCTAAATGGTGATTACATTGCGCAGACTAAAACTGTTTTGGGGGTAATTAACAGTAATCTTACCATCATTTTTTATCTAAATCATTTTCTATGGAAGTTAAAAACTTCAAACAAACAAGGAGTGAGCTTTTTGCTTGAAATCACAAACAAAGTTTTTTCTATTTAAAACAAAACCAACTCCTCAAATGCAAGTCCAAGACACTACAAGTAACCTCAAACTTCAGGTCACTCCACTTTCGGTCGCATTGGTGACCAGCTAGTCATAATTTCTAGTCGTAATATTACAATTTTTTGGTATTCTTAAAAAAGATTACCCTACCGGAATCTGGGGTTCCTGAAACTTTGATGGTTGGGGAGGGGATTGAACCACCTGGGGAGTGTTACATGTTATAAAATATGCATTGCATTGCATTGACGTGTATAATTGTATAGTGGGAGAAAGTGGGGTTCTATGTGACATTTTTTCTAGTATAGAACTGACCTTTGGATCACACAGCTGTTTCGAGATAGGTTGTCTCACAAACCTGGGAAAGCTTATGTTATTATGGGTAATGGTGGTTTTTACGGTTGCTTGAGCAAACCTAAAGGTGTTTCAGTGTGGAAAGGAAGGAAACAGCACAAACACATGTATTTGTTGTTTCTCGTTTCTTGTTGCAGAATAGCCTTAAACTCTTAGTCAAGCAAAGTCAAACTCTCACTACCCATAATGCCAATCGGCATTGTTGCGTGCGCTTTTACACTTTCATGGGACAACCTTTGTCGAAACAGCTGTATAGTATACACAGTGTAGCTTCTGGCACCACATATTATGTCAAAAAGAAAGATAAATAACAAATGTTAATTGACAATGTTCCTCATGTAAGCTATACAGCTTTATATCCCTAAAAGGAAATTTTGTCATAACTTTTGGTTTGCGCTCTCAAATGTGCACAAAGAGCTCTCGCAACGAGACGTGTTCATTAGGAAGTTAGGGAAAAGTGATCTATTGAATTATTTCATAATCCTTGCAAAATTGCATATCTGGTCAAGTTGACATTGTACCAAAAGTCCCAATTTTGATGTTTTTAAAGAGATAGTTGATATTAAATATCAAACTGAGAAATACATGTATAGCTTCAAAAAAATATGGATAGAAAATTTCAGGCAAAATGGAAGGTATATATTAAATAATAGATCAAAGTGTAAATGTAGGGAAAACTCTTTAGAAAATTCCTTAAGAACAAGAACACACTAAGATGTAGTTGATAAGTGTACATGCTAAAAGAATATCAAGTTAGGAATAAACAGTAATCATATACATGTACGCAACATAAATTATATAGTTTTGTTCGAAAATTGTGTGAATATGTGGAAAAATAAAAAATGGAAAAAAAAGTGAAAGAAAAAAACCTTACGCATATTTATAATAAACTCTTGTCATGTGACCAAATCTCTCATGACCAGCAACATCCCTGTAAAAATAAACAACATTCAAGGTACTAAGTTTTGTAGAATTTGTTTCATTAATAATTATTCTCAATTTTAGTCAGAACTAGAATTGATTAAGTTCTCGTAAGCACAGAAAAATAATAGAAACTTTCAACATTGCAATACCATTTTTAACCAAAACATTCTTTTTTCTTATCACTACAGAGATCCACCAGTTGTTCACTTGATATGACATGCAAGCTTACAGTACACTTTCAAATGCCAAACTTCAGATCCAAAATAGCTTTTCTCTTGATTGGGAAAAGAAAACTGTAAGTTCAGAATTCCCCAAAGAAACACCCCTTAATTACTCTTGGAATTCTCAGATGTGTTCTTTGGTATGGTATATCTAATTTCCGGTCTTACCCAAATTATATAAAGTTTACATATTGCACAGTCCTGAACAACTACCTACTGGTAGATAAATCAATGCACACAAATGGAGAAAATTATACAGATTTTTGTAAGCTCAAGAAAAAGTTGTTTTGGTAAGAGTTTTCACTTTATGTGTTCTGTTTGTTTGTATCCAGTATCACTAGTTTGGCACTGATTGCTTAATTCCCATTGAAAATAAAGTAATACAACATACCAAAGCTGTAGATTAATTTTTGTCGTTTCATCCCAGTATATGACTTTCAAGGCAAAGTCAACTCCTATAGTGAGCTTGTAATTCGGTGAGAAGAAGCCTGCAATATAAGGCATACTTTTTCTGATACATTTAGGGTCAGGACCTGGACTGTCAATAAGTTCTAATTCACCTGTAGCCTTGATTTTCACACTTGTATCAAACTTGTTACTTTATGGATGAATTGTATAAGGGGTGGCGAATGGTAAAATCCTAGACTCGCCGAGACGCTGAGACCTTTGTTTGAAAATCTGAGACTTAAAAGTTTTAACAAAATCTGAGCCCAAGACTTTGTACAAATAAAACCGAGCCCGAGACTTCATTTTGCAAAAATCTGAGCTGGTTTCGAAAAGTTTTTAGAGTGAGAAATAAGCTACACAACATTCTAAGATAAATTAATATAAAATTGATAAGTCAAGAGTTCCAGAATGTTACACCATGACGACTAATCTTCGACTTAGAAACCTGACTTGTCACACTTACATATTCGAGGGACTGCTATTGTGCGTTTTTAATCAAATAAACAATTTTATCATGGTCTTGATTGCAACCATTGGGAAAAAAAAACAAAAATCCGACACTCCAAGACCTTGCGGCCAAAAATTCGAGAATCCCGAGACGCGAAGAAACATAAGAAAACGAGATTTTGAGACTCATTCAAAACAACTCCGAGATTTCGAGATTGGAACAAAAAAATCAGAGACCCTGAATTTTCCAGGTACCATTCCCCATCCCTTGTATAATCTACAGGCCAGTTCCACAGTTAACATCAAGGGTCAATCAAACATACTCAGCCATAACAGTTGTTCCACTGGTTATAGCACTTATTGACAGCCATGATGACAAAGCATTTCCTGAACCCATATAAAGCCCTTTATAATGTGTCAATACACCGGTAATATGCTATTCCAGAAAATAACCATACACCTCTCTTCCCACAGAAGGCTTTTTTAGTTTGAACACTCCCCTCTGCCATCCTCCTCTCGAAATTCCTGTTTAACTTCATACTTTCCTTTAAAAATTCTGGAATTTTTGTTAACCTTGCTTCGGGTGGGTATGGATAAACATTTGGTTTCTCATAGTCAATCCACAGACGTTTATTTTTTGCTACGAGTCATTTTCATTTTTCTTTGGAAGTTTCCATAATTTTCTGAACAGAGAATTCACTTTTTTAAAAAAAATTGCCCAGATCCGCTATTTTGATCTCCCCCCAGCCCCACTCCCTTACATTTGAGCCTGTGTATCCCACACACCACATCAATATCTCGCAAAGCTTACAATCTCGACAAACTCAATACAAAATAGAGGGCCTGTAGATCAACTAGATTTTTCAGGACTCTAATAGACCTTATCACAGTTTTCGATAGCATCTTGACAGGAAGGCAAAGTGGTAAAAAATTAATTATGGGAATCCAATGGCAAATAACTTTTTTTCCAAAATTGAATTTTAATGATAAATAATAATAATAACTTTACACAATTGGTGAATCGAAACATTCAGACACTAGGTGGAATACAATTTGTATTCACCAAGTTTGCAGGATGTAGCTTACCTGGAAGACGTTCAGTTAATTTTTCTAATTTTCCATACACTTGTCTGTAAAATTTGGCTAGGTAGATGACATCTAGACATGGTTGTGGGGAAAAAAAATACCGATTATTGTATAGAAAATTAGACAAATTAACTGAGCGTCTTCTGGTCAAGCTATATCTATCCTTCAAAGTTGGTGAACACAATCTTCTACCTAGTATTTCAATGTCTTGATTCACAAACTGCGTAAAATTCAGTTTTGGAAAAAGCTAGTTGCTATCGGATTCCCATACAAACACTGCAATTTCTTACCGCTTTGCCTACCCATCAAGATGGCATGGACAACCGTAATAAGGTCTATTAGTTAGCCTTTTAGTCTCACACCCTCTCTAAAAAGCTCCTTAAGACAGACGTTAAGGTTAATAGTTAGACTTAAAATATATGATTCACATGATCAAAGTGCAACACAAAAATTTATGAACATAAATGAAAATATAATATCACTGAAACTGTGAGTCGTCAACAAACAAAGAATATAAAATATGAGCGCTTTGAACAGCAAGTTAGGTTAACCTGTTAGCAAGAACGATCAAATGTCATCAAGTGAGCCTTACGTTCAAGTCACGAGTTCCAAGTTAAGACTGCCTTGTGATCAGCATTGTAATGTATGTTAATGCGATGCCTATTCTAGGCATGACGGGTAGCTAATGAAATCAGTCGTTGCACTCAACATGGCGTGGTTTGGACATACATTGCATGGTACCAGGAGTGGGGTACGAACCCACGCGGACAACACGTCCATTGGAACTTAAGTCCAATGAACAGGAGTCTCCTGACCATCAACAACAAGAAAGTTATTGTTCAGTTAGACATGGGAGCGAAATGCAATGTTATGTCTTTAACGACATTAAAGACTCTAGGAGGGGAGACAACAATTCAACCTACAGCAGCCAAGTTAAGGTCATACTCTGGTCACCAGATACCTATTCATGGTTGCACAACACTCTTGTGCGAACACAAGGACGAAACGTACCCCATGAAGTTTTACATTGCAGAAGGTGATGTGCTGTCCGTCTTAAGTGCACAAGCATGTAAGGATCTCAATTTAGTCCAGCGGGTGAACTCTGTCATAGACTCGTCGGTTATTACTGATGCACGTCCTGATATTCTACTAGAATATCCAGATCTCTTCCAGGGGCTGGGATGTTTACCAGGTAAACATACCATCAGAATTGATCCAACAGTCATCCCAGTAGTACATCCACCAAGAAAGGTACCTGTTGC
>CM042750.1:23451823-23457712 GCA_022496165.2 Catalaphyllia jardinei | reverse complement strand
GTGTTTGATATATTACTTAAACTAGGCCCTAGGCTTCATTTGGTTACTAATCACATAAACAGCATGGGCTAAACAGAAATTCTAGTAATTACACACTGTACCTAAAGCTCAAATAGTTCTTTGCTTCCCTTTCCAACTTTTTGAAAACTCTTCTTAATGAACATAACCTGTATCTGACTGAAATATTCTTTCTGCTTATTTAGGATTTCCTTTTCTAAGGCATCAAACACTGTCCCTGGGTCAACACCAGCCTCAGAGAAACACCAAGCAAATTCAAATAGATCTTTTGCAGTAAAACTAGAAAAATCTTTTTTTGAAAAGGAAGAAAATACAAATTTATAGAACTTTTTACTTCCTCTGCCAGCCTCAAAAAATCCTCGCATAAGTAATAATACTTCCTCCTTAGAAAACTTACGTAACCCACGCTGAAATACTTCTGCTTCAATTACATCAAACAGTTGACTGCTTGTTTTTCCAATCCTTCCAAGAGACCAGGCAACTTGACATAACTGAGTAGTGCCAACCTGCTTTACATTCCTCAGACACAACTCACTTTCAATTTGTGTAACTAACTTGTTATCATGCCTTTGGGCAGCAAAAAATGAGAGTAGGAACATCACAAGTTCATGGGTGTGAAGTGTTTGCGCACCACGTTTGAGTAACTCTTCCTTAACAAGATCAAATACCATGGCTTTTGTAAAAGTCCTTTTTCCAAAAGACCAAATGATGTCTAACAGCGCAACATTGTTAAACCTCTCCACACCAAGTGAGGCAAGTTCACAGTCCACATAGTCAAAAAATTGCTTGCTTCCTTTTCCAGCCTTGCCAAATGCCCAAAGTACCTTAGTGATAAAACTAGTTTTGGTCAAGTCAGCTGTTCCTCGTCTTGGAATCTCTTCTTCTACTCTATCAAACAACACATCTGCTTCTACCTCTTTCTTGGCAAAGGCCCATGCAAATTCAGCTAAAGCATGACTGTTAATCATTGTGAAGTCTCTTGACAGAATTTCATCCAAGAAAGCCTCAAACAGTTCAATAGAACCATTCTCCGTTTTAGCAAATGACACTATTATTCCAGACAGTTGGAGATTCTCAAAATCACAGATCTTTACCTCTCCATTTAAAATGGCTTCTTGAAACTTGTGAAATATTTCACTTCTTGCCATGTTCAGGTTTGCACATCCACTCAGAATCTGACAGATATTTTTATTTTCAAACACTGAAGTGCCCCGAGACAGAACCATTTTCTCGCAAAGGTGAAACAGCTTTGGATGTTTCACTTGATTTATTCCTAATGCCCACAATAATGTGGCCACATTCTGAGGCAGACACTTGGACACTTCCTTTGAAATAGAGTCCAGCAATTCCATGTGTGTGCTATTGTGTTGTTTTAGTACTTCTTTCTGTTCCTCATCTCCTTCTATGATCTTTGCAATGCTATAAAGAATGGCAATCTTGTTTACAGTCTCTGCAATGTACTTAGCCTCCATGAAAAATTTGAGTTGCTCTTTAACAGTTTTCAGGGACATTATTTTTCTCTCAATTATCATTTTAACTTTAGTTGGGCGTGATGATTTTAAGTTAGTAGACAAGTAGGAGTCTGGAGGGTCCACATAAGACAGGCTGTTACTCCTCTTCGTAGGTTTAGCAATTGAGTCTCCTGGCCATGAGTTGTTGTGTGAGTTGCTGGATTCTTTAAATATACTTGTTGGAAACTTTCGAGACAGGAAGGGACAATCTCGCAGGAACCGAACACTTGTAGACAAAGATGAAGTCCTCAATCCATAGGCTGTTAACATTTTAATCGTTTGATCCTTTTAAATTCAAATCTGCAAAGACAGAAATCAAATAAGAAAGGGAAAATTAAATATTATTAATTACCTGTATCGGTGAAAGTCAGTTTAATTTCTATTTCTATGAGTTCAGAATCTGAGAAATTCTAAGACAAGTTGCTCATGTACAGCACTAAAAGGACCTCTACAAAAGCACATAATGCCAAACTGTGTGTGCAAGGACTTTAATGTAGTTTAATATCCTCTTAAATAAATCCTATTGAATGAAAACAATAAATGACTTCTCACAGCTGACCATGCAAACTACAATGGTAAAATTATATTAGCCAAAGAAAGGTAATGCAGACAGATCAGGGTAATTTCTCAATAAAATTATCTGTAGGCAAGACCAGTACAACTAATTGGTGGTTTTCAGTGTCACGCCATTCAAAATAGATCAAAATAAAAAATCAAAACCGTTCAATAGATTAAGTCAAGAATCTGGAAATACAAAGAAGGTAGATATGCAAAGACTCTCGCCAAGATTCAGGTCACAGCAATGTTTCTTATGGAAGATATGTGGAAAAACGTTTTCCCCAAATTTATAGAGATTTGTATGGAGACACCATCCTGGTGCCCATCTAGATGTGCACCAACATGGCGGCCGGAAACCAGCACAAACATCTGTCACTGAGTTTTGCTACAAAAGCATGAATTTATCTCTCGAATAAGTCAAAAACGTAACAATACTCTATTCTAATACAAGAACTGTTCAGATAGCTGAATATCCCGAAATAAGTCACCTTTTAAACCAACATCACAGCTCTCTCACCCGTCATGTAAATGCCACGTCACGCAAAAGCTTAGAAATTCAAGTGTAGTCTATTGCTAAACCAAGAATCCATTTGGAGTGAAAATTTGTAGGAATAGTAGTTTTTAGCTGCTCTTATACATCACAGAAGTAAAATCTCATGAGGATCAATAGTTGTGAAGTTTGAAATTTAGTGACATCATGTGAAAACCAGCGATAGCAATTAGTTTATTAAATGACAGAAAATTTGCTAAAACCCAGAACAATGAGCCAAAACCACCAAAACAATGCAAACAAAACCCTCAAGAAAGACCAAAACAAGAGTAACCTGAGTGTTAGCAAACAAAACCCTCAAGAAAGACCAAAACAAGAGTAACCTGAGTGTTAGCCAACCAGAGTGTCATCCAGACTAATGGAAGTGTAGATCTGCACTATTGCTGCCTTCCTAGTTCCTTGAATGATATTCATTTAACCTAGCCTGCGAGCAGGCTTACATCTGGGAGCACAAATGGGAGCGGCAAAGAGCAAATTCATTTGGGAGCATAGGTTAACCTATTTATGATTACCTGTACCTCTTATAAATAAAATGGTGAGTTTTGCTTGTTTTGTTGATTCGTTTCATATGTTTGTTTATAATAAGCTACGATTCAGTCATTTCAGTAGTTTCAGTGACTTCATTCTTTTGGTTTTTGGTTTTAGTACATGTCAGTAGGTTTCTGTAACTAAATTACCTAGATACTGTACCATGCACTTTCTCTTTAAGAAACAATATTTTGACTTCTTACCACTAAAGACTGATTTTGAGGATCTCTTCATAATGATTGTGTTGCTCCAAAGCCCCCTCCCTAAAGACCCCCGCACACTAGCCAATTTTTTGCCGCAGCACTACAGATTTTTTATTGGGGTCAAATCGGATTAAAATTTGTTGGGACATCAGCTTGCCGCACACTAGCCAATTTTTGGTTGCGACTAACCGAGTTTAGGCTTGGGGCCAAGTCAATTCCCACCATGTTGGAAAAGAGGCTTGTTCATGTGACTCTCATGACAATTCCTTATTGGTTGAGGAACGCACGAGCCCCGACAAATTGTCTTAATCCACGGTGCACTAACTAACAAGGTCCAACAAGACGTTTTGAGAACCAGCACTGTCAGATATCACCCAATTTTGTTGCAGACTTGTCTGAATTCACTGCACACTAGCCGACAAGTGAAGATTTTTTGTAGGCCAACCAAAAATCGGCTAGTGCGCAGTAGCCTTAAGATGATTTTTGCTTTGACCCTATATCACTCTGGAGTTTCCAGTTCTAAACAGGCCTTATCTATATTCCTGGCATTCACTATTGAACTCGAACTACAGTGTAGCTTGCAAATAAGGCTTTTCAAATGCAAATGACATTTATCTGTTTTTAACAATATTCCCTTACACGAGCCTCCATTGCAAGTTAGTTCCAGCCCAGTACCAAGAACATGACTATGGTCTATTGATAACTTCATATAAAAATCTGGCCTTTGAAATGTCACCCACTCCCCTTGGAATTTGTCATAACACTCTTTGGGGTTGGAATGGATATTTTCTGGAATCACTTAAGTTAACAACCCCAACAAGCTTTATTAAATTATTCAAAAAGATAAAGAATGCTGACCATTTTTGCATTTGACAGAACGTAGTTCTAATTGGGTAATGGAGGAAAATCATCTTTGGACACCAATTTTCCCCTCTTCCGTCGGACAAATGACCACTCTTAATGCCAATATGGAGCAAACCACATTATGAACGATTTAATTCGATCTAAGATACAAAAAAACAAATTGTTTTGGCATGTGGCCTTACAAGAATACAAATCAATCAGAAACTTAAGTAAACAACTGCAAATGAAAACTTACTTCTTTGACTCCATCCTGGCGTAAACTTGAAACAGGTTAGCTTTCTTAATGGCTGGTTGCTAGATTTTTTTAGAACTGTCTTGAAATACAAGCGACCTTACACGATTCAAAGTAGTCGTCACTTAATAATTTTAACAGCTGGCATGCGCACAACACAAACCGAAACTTCGCATGTGCCAAACTTTACTTAACATTTCTGTTCATCAGAACACACTCCACCCTGATGAGGGTGTGGCTCTCATCTTAGTCATATTCTTCTGTAGGCTGGATCACGGCTATCTTTGTGATGGGTCTTGGAAATTTGCCAGTACGGGTCTTTACCCTCACATTTTGGACTTTGCTGTCTTGCTGGGATATACCTCAACAATTCTACTAACGTTCCAGTTTCCCCTAATTGCATTTGGATTTTCCACTATCATAAAGTCGTCCAGTCTAACGTTTTGGTGTTGTGCATGCCATCGTAAGACACCAAGGCATCGCCTGCGCGGCCACAGACTCGGACAAAGCCATCTGAATATGTCTAATCTGTGTGTGGTTTTTTAGGCTTTTCTGACTCTTTGATCCAATGATTCTCTGCGCTTTCCAACTCTTCTGGCGACATGGGCCCTTCTTTCGGCTTCATATATTTTTCCTCCAGTGCTTTGTTCTTGTTACAACTTGCATGCAAATTCCAAACTAATCTTAGTTTGTAAGCTGTCACTACAAGTAATCTTTGCCAGCTTGAAAACTTATGACAGTCAATAGGGCTTTCCTTTTTGGTAGGGATGGACACTGTATGAATCTTGCAGGATTCTCCTTCTACTTCGGATTGATCAACATTTGATGAATCTTGCAGGCACTCTTCTTCTGGTAAATGAAGAAACTTTTGTCTGTGCTTCCACCTCTAAACCAAACTTGTCGTAGGTATACCATGAGAAACATCATCAGCCACGTTGAGCTCTCCACTGCACTGGGTCTGTAGTGGACTGGATTTCACCAACTCAGACTGATACAAACGGCTTAAACCTCCTTGCTTCGCTGCAGATCCATGCTAGGACTATCTTACTATCCAGGAACAAAACAGTTTTCTCAAATTGGAAGCGGGAATTGTACACAGTCTCCATGCCAAAACTGCACCTTGCAGTTCGAGACGAGGGATGGTCAATCTTTTCAGTGGTGCTACTCTTGATTTTGCTGCAATGAATTGCATGTTGTACTTTCTGTTAGACAGCTTCCATCAAGTTTAGAATTTGTCTTTTTGAAAGCTGTGTCGGTGCTTGCAAATAATGAGACCAAGGTTTTACTTTGTATGTCAATACATCTTCCTGACTATTCCATACAACTCCCAGTACTTTCACTTCACTATCTCCTTGGAGAATTGCTGCTGCTTTGGTCTCTACTAGGTCTGTGTTGGTTTTGTTGGCTTTGTTAGACAGTTCGGAC
>CM042750.1:23436823-23444323 GCA_022496165.2 Catalaphyllia jardinei | reverse complement strand
ACCCCCTGGCCACCCCAGGGTCTTTTCCCTGGCTTGGCTCCGCCTCCAAGCCAGGGTAAAGGCCCTGGGAACGAGGTTAAAGCCACCCTGCCATTTATTTAATGTAAACAGGTGTTACAAAGATTCGAAAACTATGACTGAAGTGTGAAAACAAAGCAAACCCTAAATATCAGCAGGTCGAAAATAATAGGGGAACGTGTGCCCACGACCAAGAAAGTGTTACCACCCTTGGGGTTTAGGGTATCCTAGTTAAATATAGCGTACACAAATATAGTACAGATTTGCGGCGCTGTAACTGACAGCATTAAAGAAACATGAAATATTGGAAAGTATCATTCGTGCTTAACGAAAGTCGAGAAAAAGAAAAGCAATTGAAAGGCTGACCGTACGGCTTTCAGCTGGTTTTATGCTGTATTTTACACTACTGATCCTGATCTAAACCAAGATCCGGCTTCACTCTGCTGCTGTTTGCACAAGTGATCCTTACATTGCAGTTTATTCAAAAAGAAAAACGAACTTTACAATTGTAGACGTTGAAGGCTGACCGTGGAATGTCTCGTCCTGCTAACGGCAACTAGTTTTTGATTCTAGTCCCACTATACACTGCGCACCTCAAGCCACTTTGAAACCCCTGCTCCATGTCTGCAAAATAGTCATTTATGCTGATTCGGGATTATCACAGATAACATCTCTCGAGGAGCGTAGCCTGCATTCCGAACAGCGGCTAGCAGCGATTGAGCTAACGTGGGGGAAGCACAAACATTTTGCTAATCAGAGTAGACTTAGAATCAGGGAGTGCCAAAGTTCTTTTGATTTCTTCTAGATCAAGAGGTTAGGAAGCATTTTCAAAAGGCAACTCTTATAAGTAAGCGAAGATGAAGTTACATAAAGATTATTTTTCGTGTTTGTGCTCGTACTCTGTGTAGGCTTTAATTACTGTATAAACTTCGATTACAAAGAATTACAAATTCTTTTGTAAACGTCTTCCGCACACGTCACTCTTCTTTTATCCAGGTGCATATGCAAATTCACGAAACAATTATACTGATCGAAAAGATTTTTTTATATTATGCAACAAAATTACCAAAGCTTATCCAAAACGCAAATGCAAATTTAGAACAGACACAATCCATGAAATACTGAAGAAGCCTTGGCAAAGTTAATACAGCGGAAACTCAAATCGTTAGTTTTGAAAGGTAAGCGATATATTAAGCATGGTGGATCTGTTTACATGAAAAGTGCTGCATGACGTTTGGACAAATTACAAGAAATTAGAATTAAATCAAGAACATCATTTCTCGCGATTTTCATTTTAAATTAATCAGAAACGCTTTAACAACAGACGTCAACCTCAATTCCGAAATTATAAAATATGCAAGTAAGCTGGTGGAGGACCTGAAATGCATCTAACACTCTTTCATTCCAATTATCGAAAGATCGAAATCCTCACTCAGCAAAACTCACTCACTGATTAAATTGTACGTCGCAACAACAGCTGATGTTAAGAGCCATTTTGTGATTCAAAATGGAGAAACAAACAAGAGATCACCCGCTTTCAAATACCTCGTAAGTTGAGCATTACTTAGAAAAATATGTTCGAAAAAGACTAAATGTAAGTGAAAACTTGAGGATTCTAATAATGATACTAATAAGAAGAATTATAATAACAATAATAATAATTATTATTATTATTATTATTATTATATCTCTAAGTTAGTACGCGCGCTGTGATTGGTCAATTTAGAGGGCCGTACTCTCCCGCACGGCCCGCTAAAATTTAAAGTTGTTTGTGTCGCCAAACTGTTCGTGATTTATCGCCAAACTTTCTTAGCTTATTTAGCAAGTAAAGGTTTAAGACCTTCTTTTACTCTAAATTGTGTGCTAAAGCGTAGTAACGACTTAAAAACGATTTCAAATTGTCCGTTTTGCTTTCGACCTGCTTGAGAAATTTGAAGCCGTTCTTCAAGGATAAAAATCGTTTCCGAATTCGTCAGACACACAATTTTGAGATATAATAAATATCTTACTAACCTTGTCTTCTCGGTCCGTACTGTAAGTTAAGGATCCTCGTTTTTTCTCCTCGTTTTTTCCTTTACGAAGGGGAAAAAACGAGGTCCGTAACTTACGGTACGGACCTCGAACTCGGTTAGTAAGAGGTATTAATAATAGTAATAATAATAATAATACATTTATTTATGTGTCGAATTGTTTTAGCCGAGGGATAACCCTCTACTAACAGAGGACCCCTACCTAAAAAGAATTTATTTTTATTTGATTTGTCACACAAACAGAATTGGAGTACAATAAATAACAAAAATTAATATACAAGATTAAAATGAAGATACAAGACTACATTTTATTTAGAAAACAGTCCTAAGAAAGCACGCGCGCTGATTGGTTAAAAATCCTGTTTGTATAACTCGATGTAGACACAGAACTAGCGCGCGCTGTTGACGTAGTGATGGCGCGAGCAAAGAGAATTTACATTTTGATAATTAAAGTTAACAAGTTGTTTTCCTTTTTCTCGTCGTGGTGTTTTCTAAAAGAAATAGAAAACATGTACTCCGTGTTTGTATCGAGTTATACAAACACTCGTGAAAGTTTGGGAGAACTCGAAAAAGCTGTGGAAACACTCGCCTGCGGCTCGTGTTCCCACAGCATTTCTCGTTCTCCCAAACTTCCACTCGTGTTTGTATAACTCGATACAAACACGATACATGTTTTCTATTTCTTAAATATTAAACGATATAAAACAAAATGGCGAGGGAACCACGGGTTTTGTAAGCTTAGCTTCCCTCTTAAGACACACCGGATGAGCTCACCGGATGACTAATTTAGGTTATTAACGACAAGTCTTATTCAATCTTACCAATTACAAAACCTAAGAATAATTTAAGAATTAGTCTATTTACAAGTTACAAAACCTAAGAATAATTTGAAATACTTGACAATACAAAAAATTACAAGCATTTTTTAAAAACAACTAATTAATTATTGCATAGATTGCAACTTCGGCATCCCTCATCCAGTAGGGTTTTTAGGTTTGTCTTACGTAGGTTCGTTTTGAAAACATTAATGCTGGTAGCCAACCTTAATATGCCGGGGAGCCTGTTCCACTGGGAAGCTTGTTTCTGTTCCTGTTTCATAGGAAACGATAATCCAGTTAATCTTGTTAACGGACTTCGCTTTTATTTTCCTGAAATTAAGGTCCAAAGTTCGAACTACAATGGTCTAGATGATAATGGTATTTTCAATCCAGGCACGCAGTTTTTGTGCAGTCATCTTAATTTCCCATTTAGTAACAAGGTGGAAAATGATTTCAGGTACATAGAAAAACTTAACATTTGTAAGTATAAACGTAGGTGATATAGGCAGTAATCCTGTAGCTCTTCCAGACCTCTTTTTTCATTCGTCCGTATGACCTGTAGCTTTCTTTGTTATCAGAGCTAGGGGCATTGTTTCTGTTATATCACCCATTGTTTCGTTCTTCAATCACAGACCGCGTCGGGAAAGCTACAGGCTTGCTCGACATAGGTGAAATATAAATACTGATATGTGTGGTATTTGTCCGGCAATTCTTAGCCCACTGGTTATTTTATGTTGCCAGTAACCTTATATAAATATAACTTTTGATCAATTTTAATCAAGTTGTAACATGAGAGGTAAATTAAAGGATGTTGTTGTGTATTGTTTACCCTGTAAATAAAATGTTTTGCGGAGTTTGCAAAGGTAGCCTGAAGTTTGGCGAACTGGACTCCGGATCGGGTGGTCTGGGTTCGAGTCCTCGCCGGAGTCATTGCGTTGTGTACTTGGGAAAGACATTTAATATAAATGGTTACCACTGATGCCAACTTTAACTTACCCCTTTTTCACCGAGTACCTTAAAGTTACTAGCAAAGTCGTACATGGCAAAGACATCTGATCTAGGATTTTTTCTTCGCACGTGTTGTTGTAGTCTCGGAAGGAAGGAAACACTTAGGAGAAAAGACGGTCGGAAATCTGTCGTAAATTCGAGCGGGAAGTCTTAAATATCGAGAATAAAGCCTTGTGGAATCTAGAGAAGTTAGTTTTCTCCTTTCTATCAAGGACCAAGACTTACTGCTCAAATAGCCGAAGTTGGCGCCGAGTCCGTAGCCACGCGTGGACGATCTGTTAAGACCTTCCTCAGCTTCTCCTGGCCAGTGTGACCAGGAAACGCAAAAAGGGGTTTTTTGGATGCATACAGAAGTGAAAAACTCAATGAACTCTTCTTGTAAGTAAATTAACAGAGTAAAACGTACTTCATTTATTTGGGTCGTCTTTCAGGGAAAACCATTACGCCAACAGTGAGTTGTCAGTTCTCGCAGTCAACAAACAGTTTTGTATCATGGTCAAGTGTGAATGAGACCAACTCCAGCAACACAATTCAACCCACAGGAACAAGCTTTGTAATGCATTCCACATCAAACAAAGTACTCCCAACTACAAATACAACGACACAAGGTCAGTGTTGCCTGTACACACTACAACTGACCTTAAACTAGTTTTATAACAAGAAACCCTTATTTCTGCTTATTACTATAACTTTCTAGATGTAACGAAACCTTAAACGGAGAAAATACGTCACAACATATATCAAGGCCTGTTTGCTTTAAATTTACTCCAAACCAAGCTTTAATTAAAAACTGGACTCACCTTAAGGACGGTGCCTACTTTTGTTAGTGCGCACACGTTCTGCGCATCACGCAAACAATGGTTTAAGGGCGCGCGCACTGGGGTTGACAATAACAGGGAGTTAACGAAATGACGACGGGGACGCCGAGGAGAACGTCGATTAAAAAATCAATTTATGTTTTATCTACGAGTCTCGCGATACTCTTAAGTCATTTGCTTTGTTTATCACTTTCAAAACTATCGCACAATTATATTCGGAACGCAGCAAAACCTTTGAAATAAAAATTTAAAAAAATTGCCGTCGTGGCCCACGTTCTCCAGACATCGCAAGATTTGGCCATTTCACGTTGTCTTTTTCCAGAAGACGGCAAAGAAATGTACTAAGGATTATAACGCACATGCACAGCCATTTTTCTGCTCATTAAATCTTTTGTTTAGCGACGTCCCCGTTGCCGTTGCCGTCGTGGTTTCGTAAACTCCCTATTGACGCAACCAACTACGCCACCAACTACAGAACTGAAATTAAAGCAAAAATTTCCTACTGTGACCAAATCAATTTTAATTAACCTGTACTTAAACCAGGAGCACCAAAATGGCAGCATATTACTAACCAATAAATGTTAACGTCTTCCAACTGAAAACCTAGCTGTTATCTTTCGAAAATTACACTGAAATCCAACTGTAAACATGTACCTGCAGATGGCGTAGTGCCCGCGCAAAAAAGGAAATGTCTTACTTACTGGGAGGTGACAGGAAAAAAATGTAACAGGCAGCGTAAAAGTTTTCAAAAAAGATCCATAACTTTAAAGAACGCGTGGCTACCCCTACATTTTATGTTGCGAAATGAAAGTGGCAAGCCTATTCAACATGTGATTAGTTTCTGGTTGTGAGCTAAAGGTATTTAGACTGTATTTTAGCGGAACCAAAGGAAGGCTGATCAAAAATAAGGCACAAACAGCAGTAATAAACATGTTGAATTTGTACATTTTATGACTTGACGTTTTGTATGTACTCTACATACATTTTCAAAAGTAACCGTTGAAATTTAAAACAGCTATTTATATATAATAACGGTGAGGAGACTGGAACCTAGATTAAGCAAATACTTAACAGTAAAATATAAAACTAGTACAGATTAATAAAGCATCAGCTTTTCACTTCCGACGTTGACGTTGAAAGCTGGCTCAAGTTCTTGAATAAATAAGGTCTCTTTTATTTTACAATGATAGTCTGTTTTGCTGTTATGTTTTGCATTGTTCTGCAATTCCGTTTTTGGACATTCTTGTCACACGTAATCAAAACAACACTTTCATGACATCCATCTACTGGAAGAAAACTTTCACAGGTCTCTACACTAAATGGGATTCCTTCACTCCACGAAAGTACAAAATAAATCTCATCCGCTCCCTCACTTATCGCTACTACCGTCTTTGTTCATCTGGCTCCTTGCTTACAATCTGCCCTCAATGATCTTCGAAAACTCCTTCTTCAGAACGGCTACCCACAAGGCATAATCAACCATCATATCAACGATATTTTGAACAAAAACAGACATCAGCATAGCAACCCTGTGTCTACAGCTTCTATGAAAGATATCGTTATCCTACTCCCCTACTTAAGTTTGCAAAGCAACCAAGTCGCTAAACGCCTGAAATCTTGTGTGTACAAATTTTACTCTTGTGTTAACCTGAAGATCGTTTTTCAGAGCACTCGGTGCATAAAATCTTTCTTTCCTTACAAGAACTGTATTAATCGTTCACAACAATCCAGAGTTATTTACAGAGCAAATTGCTGGGATTGTAATGCTTTTTACATTGGTAAAACTAAACGAAGGCTTCACGATAGAAAAACCGAACATTTTAAGGCCCTCGCTAAAAATGACAATACTTCAACCATTGCTGACCACGTCAAGGCCACTGGACATAACATCAAGTGGGATGATTTTGATATTTTAGCGAAGGGCAAAATAGACTATCATTGTAAAATAAAAGAGACCTTATTTATTCAAGAACTTGAGCCAGCTTTCAACGTCAACGTCGGAAGTGAAAAGCTGATGCTTTATTAATCTGTACTAGTTTTATATTTTACTGTTACAGTCAAACTAAGTGAAGCGTACCCCTCAAGATTGCATTAATGGACTGATTATTTGAAATTTGAACCCGCTAGTCGTTTCAAGAATGCAATAATGAATTGATTTCAGCTACACTACACAACAGACAACCAATACATTGAACCATCTACACTTCGCAAACTCATCCGCGACACGTGCACGAAAACCGTCTTTTCCTGCAACAACAAGCTGTATGAACAAACCGATGGTGTTAGCATGGGTGGATCGCTTGGTCCAGTGCTGGCAAACATTATCATGACAGAATTTGAACATGAAACTATAAATAACCTCATCAATCAGGGTCTAATTGCCTTCTATTGCAGATACGTAGATGACACGCTCCTTCTCATCAAACGCAACACAATCAACACTATTTTGGAACACTTTCACAAATTTGATAGAAATATCCGCTTTACTTTCGATTTATTCGAAAATAGCACTCCGCACTTTCTGGACATCAACATCGCTAGTGATGGCCTTGGCATCTATAGAAAAGATACTTTTACTGGACAGTACACTAATTTTGACAGCTTTGTACCTTGGCGACAAAAAATCTCTTGGGTCAGAGCACTGATTGATCGCGTACACCGTATCTGTACCCCTAACAAAATCAAGTCTGAGCTCAAGCTGATTAGGAAGTTTTTATCATGGAATGGTTTTCCTAAACGTGTTGCCAACCTATTAATTGACCGCTTTACAACAAATGCACGGAATAGAGCTTCAGATCATCCTGCCAA
>CM042750.1:23411823-23429323 GCA_022496165.2 Catalaphyllia jardinei | reverse complement strand
GGGTCATTGTTCTCTCTTCGTGTAGCTGGAGGTTCCAGTGTGTCTCTGGGAAGGCCAATAATGTCTAAGCAGCGGTTCTGGAGTCCCTGTAATTCCGCAGCAAGGACTGTACATGATGAGTTTGCTTTTATGAGGAGAAAAAAAGTTCTCATATTAATCATTCACTTTTATGTGATTAATTTTTAATTATTTATTTTCATATGATTATTTAATGATGTATTTCTAGCCTACCATTCTTAGACTGTAAAATGATGTTGACAATAAAGTTCGATTCATTAAAAAAATTGCTTTGTTTCTGTACTGTATAGCTATTGGTTTGTTGTCATCTGTTTAGCCTATATGCAAATGTTATGTACTTATCTCATTTTGGTGGAAGGCCCGGTTCAAAATCATCACTTGTGGTTGGCCAAAATTACTGAATTATTATTGATGTTGTTAGTATTCACAAGTAATAACTTAATTAGGCCCAGGCCCTCTGAACTGACTCCAGGTCGGTTGTTGTTTGACATCAGCTGTCATGTGGTCTCTCCTTTTTTTTCTTTTTCTCGTTCGAGTTGATCTAGTTGTATGATTTGATTGTATGATTTTGTGTAAATATGCAAAACAATATTCATTGTCACAAAAACTGAAATAATTCGTAACAATTAGATGCAAGGCCTGGGTTCTCAATTAATTAATGGCGTACTTCACTTCTGATGACCTATTTTGTAGGTATTTTTGCAGAGTATTCCGAATTATACGAGAGTTTCACCCCACAGACCAGCACGAATGAAAGGTACGTACTGCATTGTAATCTCAGGCTATGATACATATACGACATATGTTAACATAGTGCACAAAAAGTCCGACAAGTTCCCATAAATTAACTATATCTCTTCAGTTCTCTGTAAAAGAATAAAGTGCAAATTGTCATAAGCAAAAATGTAAACAATAACCCGCGATCAGAAGAAATCGCATTCAATTCACTAATCGATAAATGTTACAACGTGGCAGTATATATAAAGGAAATAGCTGCAAATATTCATCTGCGTAAGTAGGATTGACCGATCGCGCGTAGACTCATCTTCACTCTGGGACTCGATAGCGAAAAACCCAATTTTTTTAGACTTCATCGATCATAATACCTTGCTAGGGCAATCCAAAGAATTGTGGAGCAGAATAACATTCAGCGTTCAACATTTACACCGACGGAAGAAGGAAGAAATTCCGATTTTAACGGATTTTCAGTCACCGGTGCAGAGGTCCGAACAGCATGAGAGATCGTGTAAACTGAAGCACATTGTAATATTAACCCATAATGCAGTTCGGCGTGTGTCCAACCTCCTACCCAGTAGGAACCAGTTCATGCCAACCTCGTTCCCAGGGTCTCTCATCTTACCGCAGTCGTCTGCTGAACGCAACTTCCCGGGGGCAGCAGCCGTCAATGTTGTACCTGTGGGACTCCAGGAATGACACGCCCGGTACTTGATACTACCCCAGGGAGCTTAACTTGCAGGGTCCTTGCGGAAAGGTAACTTTGGACCCACTTCTAGAAACTGAGAAAGACAGTCATGATATGGAGGTTAACTTCTCTAGTAAGATGGCGTGATCCACAAGTTGAAACGTTTTGGGAAAGTCTACAAATAAGGTGTGAATCCCGAAAATCGTGACATTGAACCAGTCCTGTTTTTTCTTGTGAGCGCCGTCACAGTAGACCTCTCCTCCGCAAATGCATAATGGGTAGCCCAAGAGAAACCTAAGAACCTGAGAGCCAGGCAACTGCAAGACTGCATGCGGACATCTCAGAAAACAAACTACCGCCAGAAAAACGACACTTCCGCTGGGTTAAAAATAACTTTCGTGGACATGACATATCCCGGCCAACGCCCCTAGCCTCCCTCTCTGTCCCGTCATTTTCTCTTGGTAGCCATTTTGTCTAGGTCGCTTTTGTTAAGCATTAACTTTACAAACGCTAGAAAACGTTGGAGTTTGAAGGAAAACATTAGTTCAAAATCAAGTGAAAGGAATGGATGAATGAACGGGAAAAAGGATTGCTTGCTCAATTAAGTTATTAATGCTCAATGCGGGTATGCTGCCCAGGCATTCTCGTTTGACAAACGATATTTCAAAAAATATCCTTATTTTATGCCGTCGTTTTTGGGGGTAAATTGCAGTACTATGGAAACCCGTTAGCCCACTGACGCCTAATTAACATAAAGGGGAATGCAACTGAAACACTTGGAGTGTCTTCTTTTAAATATAGAGCTATTTAAAACATAAGCTCAAGTATGTGAAAAAAGATGTTCTTTACTCCTGCAAATAATTTTGAAAGCAGCATTGCCAGAATTCATCTTCTTGGGCGCGACTATTCACTATTAATAGACAAGTCCATCGTCTCTCGATCATTTATTATTCAGATATAAAATGATTAAATTGAATCCTGTTATGGCGTCTTCGAAGAAGTAGAGTTGCTTAGAAACTATGAATCTATACTTTAATTAGCTTTTACATCCGAATAATATTTCAACTCTGCATGTGACTTCGAATTTCCTTTTAACTCCAGGTGCCGGAACTTAGCACACGAATTGATAATCACCTTGTCTGATAATTTTTTTTTAATGTGACTCAAAGTACAATTACAAGAGCAATACAAACAATATTACATAATTAATTACACTAACACTTATACTACCATAATTAAAACAATTGCTAACACTAATTAACATAATAATTTACAACACTTCTGCTACAGTTTACAGAGTTTACACAGCTTACAATGCTTACGGAACGATACTACACTATTAACTTTACACTATTTATATAATGGTAACAATTCTCTTTGTGTTTTAAAATGTAAAAAAAAATTAACATCTACGAACAAGACTACGGCTGGCATAAAGAAAAGAGTTACAAAAGGCGAGAGTAGAAAAAATGGATTAACGGAATGAGATTTAAAGTAGATTTCCCCAGATATTTAAGAATATATGCAGCTTTCTTTTGGCAGTATAACTTTACTTTAAAATATCAAGTTTATCGTGGAGGCGGAGAAGAAAGCCTTCAAAACATAAGTTGCCATCACATGAACTTGTCGCGAAGATATGGAATTTTGCAATAAGAAGAGTGGCATTAAGTGCCTGTTTATTTGTGATGTTATCATGCCAACCGTATAGGATGTCAGATTCGGTCAAAGTGACCACTTGTTTGAATTTCTGGTACCACCAGTTGATGAATCTGTCCCAGAAAGCCTTAGATACAGTACAGTGGTAAAGTAGGTGGTTTATTGTTTGCTTTTCAGTGGTGCATAGAGAACAAATGTCGCTTTCAGTAATGCCAGCTCGAAAAAGACTGGATTTAGTAGGTGAAATGTGGTGTATGATTTTAAACTGGAAGGCAACACGGGTCGACGGAAGGTCTTCAAGAGGGACGTTTAGGTTTCAGTTGTTTTGGTTTAATATATTCTTCCATTCTGTAGGAATGGTGGCGATGAGGCCATAGTATTGTGTGAAAGGAATGTTGATGTTCGCTTTGCGAATGAGCTCGTCTAGTGAGAGGAAGGTGTTATTTTCTTTTAAAAAATGTTTAATGCGTGTAATCTGAGCCTCAAATAAGGGTTTGAAAAAAACTGGCCGGTCTTCGATCAAGATGCGACTATTATTCCAGATGATTTTGTTGTGTATACAGTGGTCTTCCGAAAATTTGTTAGCATTGTATTCTTGCCAATACTTAAGTAGCGTGTGGTAAAAAGGTGGAAGGGTATCAAGGTTGAGATGTTTGATTTCGTATTGACATTCTGTTAGAAAAGATAAACCTCCATATTTGGCGGCGGCGAACTCTGGTATTACTTTCCATGCTGGGTGAACGTGTTCGGTGATTCGCTTGATCCAAGCAATTTTCAGTGCTTTATTCATGATTTCAAAATCCATCATTCTTAATCCTCCTTGACTTATATCACTTACTATGGTCTTTCTTTTTATTTTGGCTGGTTTTCCTTCCCATATAAAATTGAAAGTTAGTTTGTTTATTTCTTTGACGTAATAATCGGGGATCTCGAGCACAGAAGTATTATAAATTAGCTTCGATAAACCTAGAGTTTTCACTATTTTGATTCTGCCATGGAGAGTAAGCTTTCTTCTTTTCCAATTTTTAAGCGTGTTTTCCAATTTGGTAAATTTCTCTCTAAAATTTAGATTATTTGCAGCGTCGGGGTTATACGAAAAGAAAACGCCGAGAGCTTGAATCGGTTCTTGAGGCCATCTAAAATTATATGGGGTATCAGTTTTGTTTCTCCAGGCTCCAAGCCACATCGCTTCTGTTCTTGTCTGATAATGTCCCGGGGGTACACTACAGAATTTATACGGGAAGGCTCTGCCCCGACCGAGGTCTAACTCCTCATCATTTTGAGGACCATTATGACAGAAAAAGGTACCCTCGTCCGAGATACCTTTAAATGTAAAAATGGTGCTCCTTACACATGCTTTTATAACCAGCCCGCATTGAAATCTTCTTGTCATTTCCATATAGCGCTAAATAAATTAATGAAACAGCCTTAAAGTGCGTCTATTCGAATATTTTAATTAACGGCCCCTTAAATAACGTAACTAAATGACAGATTTCCCTTTCCTATTCCTCAACTTGTGAGATTTCTTCCTACTCCTTTCGGGCGGAACTTCCACGTATGGAACATTGTATGGAGCTCCCTCCCCCCCCCCCCCCTTCCCCGAGGAGATGAAACGTTTATAAACTAAAAGTAGAACAAAAACCAAGAGAAAACAAAAACTAACTACTTGACGATGATACCTATTCTCATCAGTAACATATCATAAGAGAAACACGTCTCTAAGGAGTGATCATTCATTTTTCTCTTCGGTTGTGTTATTTATTATAGCCTTTACTCGCTTTATTGAGATGCAAATTTTGACACACACGTCAGCTAAAAAGGGCAGCTAATCTTTTTATATCATTAAGCTAACCAGTAGGTGTTTTCATTGTCAAGAATATCTGACTTGAAATGCGCTGGATTCTCTGTTGTTATTCCACCGTGTTCATATAATCTAACTTGAGGGACATAGTCACTGTAACTGAGGAGGTAAGGATATGAGAGAGATTGGATTCATCTTGGATTCATCATTCGTCTTGCATGATAAAATTTATATTAAATTTAGTCTGTCGGCTAAAAAAGACATAAAAATAATTTCACCTCTCACTACGTTTTGAAAATGTTGGAATTTACGATGGCCGCGATCTGGCTCATTTGCAATAATTTTCTACATGTGCAAGTTAAAGGAATGTCCTGGCATTCACCACGTATGACGCGCCGCTAATTGCCTTACCCTCATTTGAAGCGTTTAATTTTAAAATTTCCCAAATGCAGGTACGTTTAATTGTGTAGTGTAAGACTTTCTTTTCTAAATCAGTAAATAAATTATATGACTAACATGATGTATCAGGAGGAGCGACTTTAAATTCTTAACGTTACTTGCGGTATGGTTTCACGAGAAGAGAAGGAGAGAGTTCGAAATCTCTTTTGAAGTCACGGTATCCAAGCAACTTTCAGGCTGGAGAAAACTTTAATTTCATGTTCGTGGGGGACACTTCAGAAAGTTATGCTCGCAGTATCCTTTTCCAAGAAGAAAATGAACGGTGATTCTGCATTTGTTATGCGTTCTCCATTGTCCTCTAGTTTTAGATGACGCCTTAATCACCGCCACCGAATAGAAAAACTAGTTCACACTTTTTCGAAGGGATTAATATTTTTCTGAAAACAAATAACGGTCCTTGGTAGGCCTGAACGAATCTGATAAATTCTTTATGAAAAATATAGGTTTCGTTTTGAACATAACACGACAATGTTCAGTTTAACAGACATGTTTCAGCAAACACTTGAGTCTTTTTCAATGTAAATGGTACGTAAATATAATTCGTCAAGTTTTAATATAAAGATAGCCGAGATTTTGAATGCTAATAATTACTATGTGGATTTGGCCCCCCGTGCTGAGTGCTTTCTTGTTTCTGTCGTGTCGTTGTCGGTTTAAGTTTTCTACTCTATATTCACCTTACTTAACAGTACTTTTTTCACTGACTGACTGCAATCTTGCTTACCTTCTATCAAGTTTAACATTTACCACTGTTTCTTTCCATATATTAGCATCTTTATAAGGTTGCAGAAAACTCAGAACATTTTGCTGTATTTTGTCTTTATCATGTTGAGGTGGAAGTTTATGGAAACTCATTGAATTAAAACATCCACCATTCGCTGTTAGCCAACCAATGGGCGTGGATGGGGGTGTTTTAATCTCGGTTACCAGTTCAATTTTTACCTATTTCTCAGCTATCAGTCAATCGCGTCATTTTCTTAGGCGACAGTTAAAATGTACTGAAAAAGGTTGATCAATTCTGAGCCGAATTCCAAACAATGAAACAATCACTCGCGGCGAGTCCATTGTTGTTCAGTTTCTGTGTTTAAACAACCTTTCTTCAAGTCTCAGTCTTTTTCTTGATCAATATCGCTGAACCACACATATAACAGGTACAAACACTTTCATTGAGAACCGAAACCATCATTTCCACTGCTCGATAAAATCCATATGAAAAATTAAATGAATTAAGATATGCGTTATCGTCATTATGGATAAATCCGAAAAAATGACAAGCTACCTCGTTCATGTACTTTTACCTTTTTATACAGAGGTGTATTTATGATTCGTGCCATAAAAAGCGTACTTTGAGACACAGAAATGTTTGGAGGCCAAAATATTGCTTACATTTCCGATTAGCTGGGATGGAGACTTATACAGAAAGTCCGAGATCGGAACGACGTTCAAAAACCGCAAAGAGCGTACCTTAAACAAGAAAGAACTTGAAAAATAGTCTAGCTTATATCAGTCAAAGAAATTTTTGTACGGCTTGTACCATTTACATTCAAAATTCACGGCGAAGACTGTAGAGATCCGATAGCCAGGGACAAGGGGAAATTGATGATTCAACCTGAGACACAAAAATCGTTATTGACCAAAATATACTTTTACATTTTGCTAGAATATTGACTTGCTTACAAGTCCAGCAGTTAAGACCGGAGCGAGAAAATGTCTACGACGTTCAAAACCCCATTGCGGAGAGCGTACGTGCAACGACGAAAATCCAGCTGGAATCACTTCTCAATGCACACATAGTTGTTAATGATTCAGCGAAGGCTTTTGACATTCACGTTCAACATTTACCTCTTTGCTTATAGAGATTTGAGAGCATTTTCGACTCAGCGGAGGGAGTAGAGGGAATTGATGAAATATCAGTTTGCACACGAAGATTTCTTTTCCCACTGGTTTTTTAATTTCGAGTTAGTTAGCTATCATTTGTAACTTGTGGACACGTGTGCACATCGGGTACCTATTTCTTTTACGTATGGCTAGTTATCGAAATCTATTTTTTTCTTGATTCATTAGTAAACATGCCGGAAAACATGACCTGTCTAACAGCTGACGTAAATTTCTGACATCTTTATAATTATTTTAAAACTTATAAAAGAAAAATGGACAGGAAACCTACCAATAGAAAATAAAGATTGAAATTGGACAACAAGTTGTACACTGAACACGCAGGGCTAAAAAATTTTGTTCCTCCATATTTTCTTGAAGCCGTTACGCCCTTCGAACTTTGTCTCAGCAGTATCAAAGCACAACTGGCGATTAAATATTCATAATAAACTAAAGCGAGAAACCTAATACCAGGATCTTGTGATCTCGCGGAAGCCTTACTGTTCCCTCGGCTTGTCAGCGTAAAGACTGGTTTTGAGTTTCCCAGTGGGTATCAGCTGCGAACTTTATTTACTCACTTTGTTAATTGGTGATTCGACGCTAACACCAGTTTGAAACTTAGTTTGGTTTGATTACTTCGGGTTGGTTAATTGTTTTTTTACCTCTTGTTTCATTTCTATTGTACTTTGTTTTTTCATAGAAATAAGATGTTTCGAGTTGTAACATTGTTTGCTTTCATTGTTGTGGCATCGGCCTCTCAAGGTAAGACGTTGCAGCGTCATATATTCTTCAGTTCAGTTATGTTAAGTTTCTCAAGTGTTTCAGTCTTTGAACAGGCCAACTTTCAAACAGAGGAGGTCAATTATTTATGTTTTTGTGGAATATTTCCAATGCTACAATGCCTTCAGCTGCCCTTTGTTTGTTAACAAGATTTTTAGCACGCAAATGAAACAAGCCATCTAATTCACAGGGTCTTACATTTTGTTAATCTAGCTTCCACGAAAAACTTATAATTCCACAGTTACGCCATAGAAGTCAAAGAACTTCGAGAATAACATAAACAACGAGCTCTTTACGTGACGGTCTCCTAATTCTGATTCCCGATCTGCAATATGATTTTCTGACTCCAAACAATTTTTCCCTTGAGTACTTTTCTCTGCCCAGGCGTAAAAATGAGCACCAGTAGAACTTGTAAAAACAACCTGGCAAAGTGGGGTGCAACCTGCAATGGTAGATTAACACCCCGCCATTCAAGAAGAGTACCTTGGTCTGACCGTGAAACTTGTCATAATTTACGATCCGCCGTTTTGAATGTTCTTATTTGGCGGTGGTTTTGAGGTTAGTATGGTAGAGTTTGGATTGACAGGCGGTCAGCAGGCGGTCAGCAGGCGGTCCAGATTCGACTGTGCAGTGACCAGTGTCATCATGTTGTGTTGTTAGGCAAGACATGGCCTCTCTCCACCCAGGTACTTACGTGTGTAAATTGGTAAGTGTGAAATGACTGAACAAGCCGAAAAAAACCTGAGGGTTTAACAGCGATGAAAACTGGAGATAAACACTGGCTGATTGATTCCCAAGGCCTGAAGTCGGATTTAAAACCTTTGCCGTGTCATCGCCGTGTCGTTTTAAGCAACAGAGAAAAATAAATGGCTTTCTAATCAAAGAGATTTGATTAAAAGTTATAGAAGTACGGTGTTAATCATTCCTTAACCGGACTTAAGTTTATACAACAAAGGAAATGTCCCTTAAAGTAACATATTTTGTCTCTCTATCCTTCTAGGAGCTCCATGGTATTACGGGGAAACTGGTACGGTACCTCTAAAATGTTGTATCCTTCTTAGTTAAAACTGAGGAGTTTAAGGTGGCCGAACACAGATTTCGCGCGCGCTCTTGCTAACGCAATTCAGCGCGCGCACAAGTATTGCATAAAAACAAACATGGCATCAATACAGCGATCATTTTATTTGTTCAATCTCCGAGCTATCTGTCTTATTTTTCTTCACAAAAGAACACAATGTATTGATGGTTTTATTCTTTTATTACAAAGATATGTTAGTCTTTTATTACAAAGCTATGTTAGAAAAGGTAACGATGCAAAGAACCGAGCAATTCTCAGCTTTTTTTGTTCCCGAAAGAACCCAGTTAAATGCAGCGCATGCCTAGTAAGTGGAAAAAGTTGCCATTGAGTGAAAAATTAACTTCTCGGAGATACGCCTATTTCTCGAGAACCACTCATTAGAATTTCACGAAATTTGGCACCAAAATACTTTAGGAAATAAGTAACTGGAGGACTGGAAAAAACTGGACTTTAACAAAGGAAATTCAAGATATGCCAGTGAAACTTCAACGAGGGATAATTAAAGATCTGGCCCCGGTTGTTCAAAGGCTGGATGACGCTATCCACCGGATAAATCGCTATCCACTGGATAAATCGCTATCCACTGGATAAGTGTTAACAAAACAAACCACACTATTCGCTGGATAGTGATTTATCCAGTGGATAGCGCTATCCACTTTTCGAACAACCGGGGCCTGTTTGTTAAATTATTATTAAAATAGCGCTAACTTGTAAGTATCGTTACAAGCTTGTTGCATGCAAATTATAAAGAAAATCTAATGACTAGATTTTCTGCAAATAAACAAAACCGATTTTAAACGCCTGTTTATATTTAATCATGTTGCCATGGCAACGGCACATACCGCAACTTAATTATCAAAAAGATAAAGTTTGTGTTGTTAACTTGCTTGCTGCCATTTTGGCGCCTGAAGGATCGAGGGTTTTAGAGGAAAAGGTAAATGAAACAGAGATATCGAAAACTCTGTTCAACCACCCTAAGTGACAGTATTAATTAAGGGGACTTATACAGATCAATCTGCTAATGTTAATTTTTGGTTATAGCTTATGGCCCAGTGGACTGGAAAGCGGTTTATCCACATTGTGCCGAGACCGCTCAGTCTCCAATAAATATTCGAACCAGCACAGTAAAGAGGACCTCAGATCTGAAAGGACTCCAGTTTACTTGTGATAACGCAGACGGAAAGGTCAGCGGTGATCTAAGCAACAATGGCCATGCTCCAACCTTAAAAATCAACAAACCTAGAGGAACTGCTTTACTTTCTGGGGGACCCTTGGGAAGTAGTGTGTATAAGCTAGAGCAGCTTCATTTTCATTTTGGCTGCCTAGACGACAGAGGATCTGAACACACTGTAAACAGCAAACCAGCTTCAGGAGAGGTATCAGATTTTTCATCCCAATTTTAAGTCACTAAATTCAACCTAGTCTGCGTGGCAGGCCGTACAAGGGGAGGGGAAGGGTCAAAATGAACCCGGGACAGGAGCCTATCACTCGGGGCCTCCATCTCCCATACAAACCCTGTGAGACAACCATTGCGTGTATCTTTCTATTTTTAGAAACTGCGGGGCTCTTAGATTCGCGTGCACTATATGCCATACAGTGCAGTATATAGAGGATATTACACGGTGGCGAGAAGATATGAATTTTATGTTCGAGTGGCAAGAACAATATCTCAACGAGTGAGCGAAGCGAACGAGTGAGATATTGTTCTTGCCACGAGAACATAAAATTCATATCTTCGAGCCAACGTGTAATGTTCTTTTTATTATATGGAGACTTTTTTTTTCTAAACAACAAACGCGACGCGAGAAACCAATTCAACAAAAGCAAAAGGCGGGAATCGTGACGTCATTGAACGATACGACACTCACAAAGGTGACATACGGAAAATACGCCACTCGGGTCCCAGATGAAGTGGCGTATGGAATCTACGAGTGGTTTAGTTCCTAGTAAAACACTCTCCTCCATATAATAAAATACAATACGACACAGCACAACACAACTCACGACAACACAATGCATTACAATGCGCTATGCAATATGCTCTCTTGGGAATTTAAGCCAGCCTGGGGTGAAGACTGTTCTAAAAATAGAAACATACGCTCAAAGGTTGACTCAAGGATATATGGGAGATGGAGGCTCCGGGTGATGGGCTCCTGACCCGGGAGGATCAACGCGCTTCCAAGATGGAAGGTCGGCAAGAATGCTATTGTTTTCTTCGGTTTTTTTTTCGTCCACCAGACGAATGTAAAAATCCTGATTGGTCAGGTTTATTTGATTACTCAATCAAATTCTTCTGATTGGTCAGCGACCTGTCATACAAGAGCATGGGGTCTCACATTAACATTTAAAAATCAAGGGATCACTTCCAACTATTTCAAGAGGAAATTCTACGAACTTAGGAAGAAAATGATATCAAATTCGTGCTAAAAGCAGAGCGAAAGAAGGTGATGGAACAATTGTTTGAAAAAGGATCAATTGGCCGTTTTAATTACAGGCTATTGAAAGACCCTCATTTTTCAGCTTCTTGCGTTGCTCGCAAAGACAGCTGGAAATTCTGCATCTTAGTCATAACGCCTCTTGTCGATGCCAGTATTATTAAGGACCAGATTATGGAAGTCGAGGACATGAATTTGGCTGCCTACAATTTGATGTTGTCTTTGGATCAGCAGAAGGTGTCACAGATAAGCAATTTCTACAATCACTGGGGAAGAACACTACTTTCATTCCAGTAGCAGTTTAGTGGCTTGTAGATGAGTCGCATACAGTTGAAACATGAACAGGCATTGCAGGCCAACTGCGAATCGTTGCTAGAATGAATCACTGTTCATGTAAGACACCTTCGAATATTTCTTTTGTCGCCGACGGTTTAAATGTATTGACACAAGCTTTTTGCCACATAGTTGCTATATGTTACTTACAGTGTAAGATTCACCTGGCAAACTCTACAAACATGGTTACAATTATTTTCTTTTTTGGGCCGGCCTCTTCTCGCTTTTTCCAACCTCCGAAGGTCAAATCATTCCATTTTCTTGCGCAAAAATTAAAAACAAGAAATACGAGAACCCGTTGGCGCCTAGAGACTTAAAGGGACAATATCACGATGTAGCGCACGCTCGAACTTGACTGGTTTCTTTCATCGGGAAACAATAGAACTGTCACTTTGTCGCATCATGCCGACATGATTCTGACTGGATAATTTTGACAGTCAGATATTCAACAGTTGAGTGGGTTTTGCATATTTAATTTGGGGGCAAACTGAAGAAAACAATCGCGTCCTTGCGTCCTACCCTCCCGCGTCCTACCCTCCCGCGTCCTACCCTCCCGCGTCGGCAGCTTTTTTTTTTCTCAGGTAGCGCCACTTCTCCCTTTTAAGTGCAAACCTGAAACGTTACTGTGGCCGTTTATCTCTAGGAATTACCCACAGGTCGTTTCAATAACTAGTGAGACAATCTCAGATAGTACAGAGTGTTATGCAGGACTGTCAGTACATTGTAGTCATCTGCTGCCTGTATGTAACTTGTTAGTTTAAGACCCAAAAATAACTTACAATTACTGTTTGTCAAGACGGTTTTAAATTTTATTGTGGTGCAGGGACCGCGGAGCAAAGTGAAAAGTGGGAGGGCTGACAATTGAAAACTTGTTTCGTCTTTTTTCTATTTTAATTATTTTTCTTTTTAGCGCAAAAAGTGGGGGCGGGGGGCGCAAAAAAGTGGTGGGGTCGCGGCCCTTCCAGCCCCTCCCCTTCCGATGTCCCTTTGGTGTTTTACGTTGAATTTCAATAATACGTTTAACTAGCAAACGTGATAATTTAATTTTTCCAACACCAACATTCGTAGCTTGATACTTTTGTTTTCCTCGCAACGTTTGTAACACGATACCCTTGTTTTCTCAAAAGCATACAAAGGAAAATATGCTCGCTTTTTCCTACCAGAGAAAAATGAAATGTTATTAACTTATGAAAAAAATGGAAGAGGAATGATTTTGTTTCATTCAAGAGACAAATTCATATGACCGATAGACAATTACTAATTTAATTATCAAATAGTCATGTCGTGTCTTGGAATAGCACGTTCATATTATGTTGCCACTGTTGGTGTTAACAATAAACCAGTTCAAAATACATAATGATATAAATACAACCAAGAAGCGTTTCAACTTGACCGATATTATATCCTACATCGGTAAATGAGTCCCCTCAAACACTGTCTAAATTTATTTGCGGTTACCGTAAGTGCCATAGTTTCTGCGAAGTTTCTTTTGTCACGATATTAATAATTTTAATGCCGCAAACTCGGAAATGTCTCGGGTGAATACATTTGTGAAGTTCTCGTTCTCTTTCATACGGGAGAAAATAAACAAGCAACTGAGGAGGTCAATCCGTTCCCCTCTTTAAAGCTTAGCAAACACGAAATAGTTTGAAAACAGCACACGGCATTTTTGAACCGAGCTAGGGGTGATTCTAAACGATTCGCTGTGACAAAAGCGTTCTTTGAACTAAAAGGGAGAACTGATATTACCTGAAATATAACTGCTATCGCCCATTAAGACGAGAGTATGGTATCGCACAATGCTAGAACGCATGCGTCTTAGCACGCATGCGTCTTACATGTGTTCTACCAGGGGGAAAAGCACTTAACGTTCGTGTATAATTTAGTCTGAAAAGTATCGTTTACCTAACATATAGTTAACACTAATGTTAATCAATCTGCACATGCGCTTCGAGCAAATTGTTTTTAAAAGAATAATACCACTAGGATAACAAGAGAATATTGGAACCATATATAATTTTGTGATGTTATCCAGGAAGTAATGTAAGTGTCGTATGTTTTACGCAGCAATTAAAGGTACCTACCCCACCCCCTCAAAACAAGGCTAATTAATTAACTGGAATTAATAAATTAATTAAAGAAGCATTAAAGTTTACACCAATGGCGTTATTGCCTTAGTGCGTTAGTGCTTAGCGTTAGTGAATTCGGATCTTGGTTTAAATCAGCATCAGCAGAGTAAATAAAGTGAAGCACAAAACCAATTAAAAGGCTAACCGGAAGACTAAAAAGGGTAAATTTAATGCCCAATGTTTCGGTTAGACAGGAGTAACCCTCTTCTAGGGCTATATCGATAAAACGGTTACCAGTTTTAAAATGATACTAAAGGAAATATGTGACATGATTGGTTGACAAAAATAGAGAAAAATAAAACGTGCACTTAAGCGGATATATAAATTAAATTACGTCACGCCTGTTTAATGAAGAAGGTTCAAGGGTCTTCTTGCCTTTGGAGATCAGAAATGCTTCCTTTGCCTCGCGAATAGCGTCCCTATTTGAGGTGATGAGTTCGAGAGGAACGAGGTTTATGTTGTCCATAGAATGGGCAAGTAAGGTAAAGTGATCTGAAACGGCGCTGGGTTGAAGACCCTTGATCATGTGTATCACCGCTAAACGTAATAACGTCGCTAAATGTAATACCAACCGTAAATGTAATAAAAATTCACTCTAAATTTAATACCTGCAAATGAAATAAAAATCAACCCTAAATGTGATACCTCACCCCACCGTAAATGAAATACAATTTAACGCTAAATGTAATAAGCTGACCAACCGTAAATGTAATACAAGTTAACCTTAAATGTAATAACACCTTACTAAGGGTGGCAAAGGCTTATAGATTACCCATCTACTAACTATACCTTTAGCCGCATGTTACTCGTGGGGGGCTACTCCCATACAATACCTGTACGGGTATGTGCCGCCCAACGGGGTCGTGATTTTGGAGCTCCAGAGTTGGAAAAATGGAAGGAGAAAATAAAGAGGACCTGAACTGTCATAAACGTTTCTGTTACGTTTGTTTTGTTTTTCTTGACGTAAATCAGTGTAGCCTTATACGGAAAAAAATGAATCGGAAAACTCTTAATAGACTGTTATTGTTAAAGGTTAAAGTTTTGAAAATTGCAGGTTTCTTACTGTTTTCTACGAACAAGCAAGTTGAGTAACCGCACCAACTAACGAGAATACGTTTTTCTAATACGTTTATTTTAATTTACAAATACGTTATGATGATATATGAATGAGTACCGTTGCTATTAAAGTTGTCATTATATAATTTATACCATCTGTATATTTTCATGTTTAATCATACTACCGTCTCATCAAAGTCTTTTGGACAAAAAAAATAATAGCCCAATTTCAAAAACAGCGTAAACCTGGGACGAGTATGGGTGAGGGGTCAATTATGGCAACGTTTGGGGGCGCTGCCGCATTTGTTTTCAACCTCATGCGCCCCAAACGATCCCACAATTGAGCGCACACCTTCTCTCGCCCAGGTTTCCACTATTTTCGAAAGTGGGCTATGTAACTGCGCGATCCGCTGCAAAAATTTTCGGAAATGATATTTGAAAATGCTCGCCCATCAGAGGAAATCTTCAGAAGTTCCCAGTTAAGCTTTGACCGGCAATGTTCACAAAAAAATCACCGAGACTTTAAGTGATTCCCGATAACCGTAAGGGAGCTTGTAACACTATGTTATTACATTTGTGATTAGTATTACATTTAGAGTTAATTTTTATCACATTTACGGTTGGTATTACATTTAGCGTTGTTTATTACATTTAGCGGTGATACATCATGAACCTTCTTCTCATAGATCTCTGTCCAGCGGTGATACAAAAAGAAGCACATCTTTTGTGTGTTTTGGAGAAAACAAGGATTTCATTTTACATCATGTATTTTCGCGAGGGAAACAAAAGTATCAAGTTACAAATTTACAAAGTTGGCGTGAAAAGCTAAATTGTCAAGTTTGCAGTAAATGACTCAATAGAACTTTTTAGCGTTACAATTGATAAAAATCTTACGTTTAAGCAACATGTGTCCTCTATATGTAAAAAGGTAAACAATCAGTTTAGCGTTATGACAAGGTTTGGCAAACTAATATCTACTAAAACCATGCTACGTCTTTATAAGGCATTTATACTTCTTGACTTTTGTTATTGTTCTTTGGTGTGGCATTGCTCTAGTAAAAGCGATTCTGATAAACTGGACCTTTTAAACAAGCGTATTCTTCGTTTTATTTTCAAGGATTTCAACTTTGAGAACAACAATTTACTTAAAAGGGCAGGAACCATAGACCTTAAGGATAAGCGCATACAAAACAGGATTCTTACCACTTTTAAATGTCTTCATTTTAGAGATTATCCCAGATATTTAAAAGTCATGTTTCACTTACGTTCTAGCACCTATTTTTAAGAGGAAATGATATGCTCTGTTACCTAAACCACTGACCACTTCTTATGGTATCATTTCTTTAGTTACTTAGCGGCAATATCCTGGAACTCTCTTCCTGACCATCACCGCACTATTTCTGATTTTACTTCTTTTCAACAACTGATATCTTCTACGAACAAATGATTTTACACTTTTTTACATTAAGATGATTAGCAAGTTAGTTGTCTAGTTAGGTAGGTAGTTATCTCAGTTCTTTGTTACACAGAATTATTTATTTTTTATTATAATTAGTTATAAATGTAGTAGGCTCGAAGATGTTATCACTTGAGTGCTACTCTGTAAATTTGAGCGTAAATAAAGTTGATTGATTGATTCATTCATTCATTCATTCATTGAACGTATTGTCGAAAACTCAACGTACAACACCATAGTAAAATTTAATGATTGTCGTGACAAACAGTAATTGTAAGTATTTTTTGGACCTTGAATGAAAATACAACCATAAAACATACACACTGAAAAGCTTATGTATTATCAAGATTGTGTGCGTTCACATTCTGTAAGGGGAAAAGCCCTAGCGATTACCAAGGTAAATACAAACCGGAAATGAACCGAGCAGAGGTGAGTGCCTGAGACTACCGTGCTAGAGCTATCAGTCGCACTCTGCACTATCTAAATTGTCTCACTAGTTGGCTCTCGTGCACGTTTTCTACATCACAACTTCATTATGCTAAAACAGTTAAATATCAGGGTGTGGCTTTTAGGTTCAGTCTTGCATCAGCCAAACCAAACTTTTATGTAGCGCCCTCATCAAAATCATGACGCCGAAGTGGCAAGGATCTTAAAATTTGTCGGGGACTCTATTTTAACTTGTTAGATTTCATGTGATGTTATGGACAATTTGTCACATGCTGTCTCGAAGAAAGCGTAAATGTCCCATATAACGAAGAACAGATTAGTTTTTAGCTTTTTCCTTGACTACTCTTCATCTGCTGTTTGGACGCTACTGTACAGCGCGGCAAATAATCCCCAAATTGGACCGCAAATGATCCCGCTGGAAAGTGTTGAATGGCATGGAGTTTGGTTTCCCGGATTTTTTAGATTTTTTTAAAATTTCTGTATTTATTTATTTTCACCAACTAAATGATGAATCAGATGAACACCAAGAAAAGATATTCTGACAAAGTAAATTATAA
>CM042750.1:23401823-23409323 GCA_022496165.2 Catalaphyllia jardinei | reverse complement strand
TTATTGAAGTATCCCCCTCATAGCTAGTAATAAATTTCATGATCCCCCACCCTCCCTCAATCTCTTCGCATTCATATTCACCTTTCCACGTGTATATTGAGCGCTTTTAACGGTAATATTACGGTAACATTTCTAACTATGATGCTGACCAACAGATTAATGAAGTCGCCATGGCCGTGTAGTCTGTTGATCGGTGTCTTCCCGACATCTGATCAGGGCTCTTAGCAGAAGATTTCACAGGCGTCAAATAAAGCCTAACAGAGGGTATAAATTAAAGAGAGGCCAGATTGGCTCGAAGGGGTAATCCAGGGTGGGTGTTTCAGGGGGATGCTCCCCCCCCGAAAATTCTCAAATTATAAGTTGCCAAAGATGCAATTTCATCCATCTTAATGGACAAAGTGTTACGCAAAATGAGGTGTTTATGATAATAAAATTAGATGTAAGAAGTAGCGCTGTTTCACCTTTTTAAATACAAATTTCTCTTGAGACGTCTTAGTCTGCAAGTCTTAATTTATTGTTATATGCGCCGACAAAATATAATGACCGGAACAGGTGTAGTGATCCCGGCCCCTTTAGGGCTCTCAGTTATGACTGATCCCCCCTTAAAGTTCCAATGATTCCCCGCCACCATAAATAATGATCGGTCCCTAATGGCTAATACGACAGAAGTAATTATAAACCTGGAGCTGGTCTGATCATTCATAAATCGCTAGTCAGGTCCCAGTCGATAGCTCATTCAATTTAATTTTAATCTAAACTCTCACAAACATACATTTTACAGAGGTGTTTGAAAAAATAAAATACGTATAAATATACAAGTTACATATAGAAAATGATAAATAGCGTAATGAGATATTTACAAATGCAAAAAATGTAATCAAGAAATAAAGTATTAAAGCGAGAAAGAAAAAGACATGAAGGGAACACAAACAGTTTTAATACAATGAAGGTTGAATGTGAGGAAAGGGGGTAAGTTTCCAATTAAACTGTGGTGCTGCGTCGGTGGGTATATTATAAGATAATTTGGCGCTAGCCCTTCGTCGGAACGAATCCAACGAAGGGCTAACGCTCGAAACGTCAGCTTCTGAATCTATTTACGGTGGCCCATTCACATTATCAACCCCGCAGTTGATAAAACCAAATTATCTTGATTGTGAGGAGTCTGGGACAGTTAAATAGCTTATGAAACTAATCGAGTAGGTGCCCAAAAGTAACTAAATTTAGCAGAGGAAATACAGTTTTAAATAAAACATTTATGTTAAAAGTATTAATGTAAAGGTAGTAACATTTTAATGTCACTAGGACATTTATTTTATAAACCCATGTGTAAGGAGACACCGAAAACGATATTAACGCAAGCAACTACAGTACTGTATCGAAGTCTGTTTTATTTGAAAGAACACCAGGAAATATTTTGGAACTGCAATGGGCGACAAAAGTAGCTGAGACAATTTTAGAAAATGACACTTTTCAATATTGGAGCACTTAATTGTTCTATTTTATTTGCATCTAGCGTTAATTCTCTGATACCTTCGGCCCCCCAATTCAATGTTGTGGTAGGGGGTGTGATCTGCGCTGTCTAAAAAATTGAAAAATCAGCATTGGTTTGAGGGAAAGGGTGGGGGTGCGGAAGGATGCTTCCAAGATGGAGAAAACAATCGAATCTTACTGCCAAATGTCTCAACATGTTTGTGGCTCATTGTGGCATTGCAAGATGGTTACTGTCTTTTCTTAATTAAGAACCCTTTAAACCCCCTTAGCGTTTGTTTCAAATTCCGCCCGGCTGGGCCAGGCATATTTATGTGTTTATTCCTTATATTCTAATGCTAATTTTTGTTGTCATTACACGTTTCAGGTAACTGGCTTTAAACCTAGCAAATACGGCAACTGTCGCTTTAGTATTTCACAAGTTTTTTTCAGGTAAAAAGAGCTACGAAAGTCACTGCGAGAAATGAAACTTCTCATTTTAACGAGGCAAATTCATTGTTGGGCGAAACAATAGTTTGCCCGTGTTTTTCACTTAGACCCCGTGTTTTCCACGGAGGCCCCGTGTTTTCCACCAGACTCCGTGTTTTCCATCTGCGGTTGCAGATGCAAGTGAAGTATGATCCTCGCAGTAAAATTTCCAATTTAAGCAATTGGAAAGAAGAAGCCTGAAACAAAAAAAAGCCCTGACTTTTTTCAGGCTTCTTCTTTCCAATTGCTTAAATTGGAAAATTTACCGCGAGGATCATACTTCACTTGCATCTGCAACCGCAGTTCAAATATGAATTATTCCATATACACTTTGCATCATTTCATTCCTTACGGGAGATATGAACTCAATAAATCGACCTTGCTCCCAATGTGTGGCTTCATAGCTCAGTTGGTAGAGCATCGCACCGGTATCGCGGAGGTCATGGGTTCGAATCCCGTTGAAGCCCTGATTTTTTTCAAGCTTCTTCTTTCCAATTGCTTAAATTGGAAAATTTACTGGGAGGATCATACCTCACTTGCAGAAAACACTTTCTTGGACGTTGATATTGTCGTAAAAAACATAAAAACGTAAAAATTGAAATATGGTTTGTCGTGGTCTGTACTCTTATCGACAACGACTACACGTCATTACTCTTTTCTCAAACATTTTTTTCGTATTGTTTCTGTATGTTGAGCGATTTTGCAAACGTTTTTTAAAGGAAAGTCTGACCCGTACAAGTAGCTTATTTGCATAATGCAGCGCATGCACTTTCAAGTTTGTAATGACCAGCCATGAGTGAATCCAACACATACACTAATTTATTCAGCAAAGGCGCGAATACATCATGTGATAATGGAGAAATGCCAATCACAACATTCCTCCCCTCTAGAATTACAGGTTATTCATCCATACACTTCTCATATAAATTGAAACAACTAAATTAAAAACTATTTGTCCTCTTTTCAAAACAACAGTCCCTGTGAAAAAGTCACTATTCACACAGGTAGTCTTTCAGGTATCCAGGTCTGACCCTTTTCCGCACAGGGCGTGTAACCAGAGGACTTGTTTTAACGGGTGTCTGAGCAGGTGCTGCTGATGGAGATTTAGGAACCTCGAGTTGGTCGCTAACACCAGGCGTGGGTGATGTTGCATTGGGTTGAGGCAAAACAACTGGTGTCACGCTTGGTGTCACACTTACAACTGGCTCCTCTGCCACATCATTCTCACGGCGTCGAACATGGTCTTGTTGCCGCCGGATGCCTGTCCCGTTGTCCAGCTCAACTCGAGCTGACACTGGATCAGTCTTCTCCACGACAGTTCCTGGCATCCAGGCCTTTTTGTAACGGAAATCCTTTGCATAAACAGCCTGGCCCTCTAGAATCTCCCTCTCCTTAGCATGGTAATCGTGTGCTGCCTTCTGCTGGGACTATTTATTCCTAACACAATCTACTATGCTTGGCACAAGCTGATTCAGATGTGTGTGCAATCTCCATTTCATGAGTAATTCTGCTAGTGGAACTCCAGTCGTACTATGAGGGGTGGTACGGTAACTAAGGAGAAACCGTGATAACTTTGTTGCACACACTTCCATCTTCTCATAGCTTTCTTTAAAGATTCGCACGGCCCTCTCTGCCAAGCCATTTGAGGCAGGATGATAAGGTGCCACTTTGATGTGCTTGATTCCATTCTTTTTCTTGAACTCCTGGAATTCTGAACTGGTAAAATTGCTACCATTGTCGCTAACGAGTTGCTGGTAGGCCATGTGTAGCAAACATCTCTCTGAGCTTTTCAATTGTGGCAGTCGACGTGATAGACTTCATGCGATGCACTTCCAACCACTTCGAGTATGCATCCACGACTACAAGGAACATTTCTCCCTTGTAAGTCCCTGCATAGTCAATGTGGATTCTTGACCAAGGGAGTCCCGGCCACTCCCAGGGGTGTAATGGTGCTTCTGCAGGTGCACTCTGATTTGACTGACATTTGTCACAGCCCTTCACCTTCTTCACAATCTCCTGATCCATGCCCGGCCACCATACATAGCTTCGTGCCAATGCTTTCATGCGAGATTCGCCTGGGTGGGCCTCATGCAGCTCGGTAAGTATTTTCGATCTTCCTTGTGGGAGTACAACCACTCTGGCACCCCACAGTACACAACCATCTCCTACGCTCAATTCACTTCGCTTGGTGAAGTAAGGGTTTAGCTCTTCAGAGTTGTTTTTGGTTGGCCATCCTTCTAAGATGAAGCGTAGCACCTGTAAGAGGACTGGATCCCTCTTGGTCCACTCTTTGATGTGACCACTATGAACAGGTGTGCCTTCCAAATGTTCCATTAACAAGATTGTTTCACCTGGAACTGGAACTGGCTCAGGCTTCTCAGGCAAGGGTAGCCTACCTAAGCCATCTGCATTACCATTGGTCTGACCAGCCTTGTACGATATCTTGTACTCGTAAGCAGACAAGGTCAGTGCCCATCGCTGGATTCGTGGTGCAGCAAGCGCTGGAATCCCTTTCTTCTCATTCAATAAACCCTCCAAAGGTTTATGATCCGTCTTGATAGTGAATGAGTGTCCATAAAGAAACTGATGGAACTTCTTAACTCCGAAAATTATTGCTAGCGCCTCCTTCTCTAAAGTGGAGTAGTTTCTTTCGGCTCCATTTAGGGGTCTAGACATGTATCCTATTGGACGTTCGGTTCCTTCTTCCATTTTGTGGGATAAGACTGCGCCCACACCATAATCTGAAGCATCAGCAGCAAGTACAAGTTCCTTAGTTGGGTCAAAATGTACTAGAAGTTCAGCTGACTACAACAGTTCCTTAGATTTCGCAAAGGCCTCCTGCTGTTCCTTTTTCCACTGCCATTTTGATCCTTTCCTTAAGAGCTGGTGTAGGGGCTCCAGGATGGTTGCGACGTCAGGTAAGAATCTATGATAGTAGTTAAGCATGCCCAGGAACGCTCGTAACTGACTGGCTTTGGCTCCGGTGTATTCTTGATTGCATCAACTTTTGCCGCCACAGGTTGAATGCCATCACCACTGGTTACGTACCCACAGTACGTGACTTCAGGTTGCTTGAACAGACATTTTGCCAAAGGTAGGCTCAATCCTGCTGTGGAGAGCCGACGAAGTACTGCTTCCAGGTTGGCTAGATGATCTGGGTCATCCCTGTCGCTGACTAAGATGTCATCAACTCGCACGACAACATGGGCGATGCCTTGCAATAAATTCTCCATTGTACGCTGGACAATTGCGGGCGCTGATGAAACCCCAAAGGGCAGTCTATTATATTGATAGAGTCCCTTGTGAGTGTTGATCGTAGTGAATTTCTTCGATTCTTCATCGAATAATAACTGTTGGTATGCCTGTAACATACCCAACTTGGTGAATTTATTGTCTCCACCTAGTGTGGCAAGCAGGTCCTCAGTCTTGGGGATTGGATAATTATCCAACTTTGAGACTTGGTTAACGGTACACTTATAGTCACCACAAATACGCACAGATCCGTCTTGTTTCACTACTGGAACTATAGGTGCCGCCCACTCTGTGAACTCTACTGGAGATATTATGCCTTCACTCAGCAATCGATCCAGTTCCTTTTCGACTTTCGCTTTAAGAGCATATGGTACAGGACGTGCCTTCATGAACTTGGGTGGAGCACTGGGGTCAACATAGATTTTAGCCTCTGTGCCCTTCAGTGTACCCAGTCCTTCGCCAAAAATGTCCTTGTGTGCATCTAGGATCTTCTGCAGCTGAGGGTTGCCCTCTTGGATGCTGAAAATACTGTTCCAGTTAAGCTTAATCACTTAAAGCCAATCCCTTCCAAGTAGATTGGGTCCAGGACTCATCACCACCAGGGCTGGTAAATTATGCTGTTGATTTTGGGACTTGACAGAGATCAGTACTTCACCTGACACTGGTATTTTCTCTCCTGTGTATGTGCTTAATATGGCCTTCTAACTCTTCAATTCTACCTTGTCACGTAACTTGTTGTACGTTTCTTCATTCAACACGGTTCTGGTCGCGCCAGTGTCTATCTCCAATTTGTGTGGTTCACCGCAAAGTTCCACAGTTACTTCGAATGCCTTAGGTTTGCTTTGCCCGCAAATGTGATACATAGTCGCTGCATAAGCACCTTCTTCGCCGGAAACTTCGTCCACTAAATGTGTTGGCTGCTGCTTCTTCCCCTTTCCTCGCTTGCTGTCTCGCGAACCGGTTTTTTACCTTCCCGCTTCCCGGAATCGGTTCCTTTGCTCGTCGTTTTCTTCGAATTTTTCTCGCCACGACACACTTTGGCTAAGTGCCCTCTTCGCCCACATTTAAAACACTGAGCATCTTTGAATCTCCCCACAACGATAACACTCTGAATCTGGACGACGATCTTTCGTATCTTTAGTTCCGTTCTTGTCTTGAGCGTCGACCTGACTAACGCTGCTGGGGGTCGTTTCGGACTGAATATCAACCACGTGCTTCACCGCTAACTCTTCTCCCAAAGCAATCTCCTCGGCTTTCTTGAGTGTCAATTCTCTTTCCGCCAGTAATCTCCGCTGGATTTTCTTATTATTTATACCACAGACCAACCGAGCTCGTAGCATTTCTGGTAACGACTCGCCAAAATTACAATGTTCAGTTAGCTTACGCAATTCTGTCGCGTATGTTGCAACTCCTTCGTCTTCTTTCCGATTTCGGCTATGAAATTTGTAACGCTCCACTATCTCACTCGGCTTCGGTGAAAAGTGCTTCTCAAGGATGTCGACAATCTTCTTGAAAGTTGTCTCCGCTGGCTTCGCTGGTTGAAGTAAATCCCTCGCAAGTGCGTACGTTTTACTCCCGCAAACACTGAGTAGAATTGCTCGTCGTTTCCCCCGCATCTTCCACCTCATTCTCTAGGAAATACTGTTCCAACCGCTCTACATACTGGGTCCATGATTCTTCTGATTCTTTGAATTCGCCTATTTTCCCGTAGGTCGCCATTCCTGTTCGAATCTAAAATGAAATGTCTCGTCGCCAAATATAATGGCCATGAGTGAATCCAACACATACACTAATTTATTCAGCAAAGGCGCGAATACATCACGTGATAATGGAGAAATGCCAATCACAACAAAGTTCAATCGTCAACAAATCTTGGCAAAGATTTCTTGACGAGTACCCAAGGTATGACCAAAAGTGTAGGCCAGGAAATAAGACACAACTTAGTCGAGTAAATTGAGATGCATGATAAGGAGTGTATAAACTTAAGTTACCAATTCGTTCGCAATTTTCGCTTCGGTTAAATTGTTATGAAATGTCATGGCTATGTATAGACAAAAGGCTATTACAAGGCATTCCGGAGTACTTTTACTGTAATTATCCGATAAACTCTTCATCATGAGAATTCAGTATATTCACATAGAATATGGTTAGTTATGACTTGTTTCTGTTAAAAATTGAAACCTCGACCCGAGGAATAAACTCCACGCCATTCCTCGTTTTCCGGCGGGGATCATTTTTGGTTCGGGATCATTTGCGGTCTAATTTGGGGGTCATTTTCGGTCCAATTTAGGG
>CM042750.1:23353235-23378998 GCA_022496165.2 Catalaphyllia jardinei | reverse complement strand
GGTTCAGCTATATGCATTTTGTCATTCTGATATTGATGTTGGTTGAAGAGTTTCTTTTCTCTACATTCTGCTAATTTATTTGCATTTTTTTGTTTTTGATACTGAGATTGGGTTGCCAGTCTCTTTGGTCTAGATTTAGAAGATTCATTTGCACATTTTTTCTTCTCCTTAAATAGATTCTTCACTTTCATTTGCCCTTCTCCTTTTCTCATATTCACATCTAGCAATCAGTGGGTTTTCTTTTTCTTCTAAACTTCAGTCATAAACTATCGCTTCCTTTTAATAGGTTGTGTTTGGTTTCTTTTATCATTAAAAGGCAAACGTTTCATTTTTGGACTCTCATGGACATTTTGCAAAACAAGTTCATTATCTCCAACAAAGACACCATTAATTTCAAAGGAACAACCCCTATTTATAAGTAGACTAATGAAACAATGATCATACTTCACTTTCATCTACAACCGCAGTACAAATATGAATTATTTCATATATACTTCATATATATTGTTCGTGTTGCTTGTAGAAAATCACTTGTGAAAACCAAAACATCACATCGTTCCACATTTTGTATTGTCCAACATTTTGTTTCAGTACCAGCAAGTAAAATACATTTAAATGGAACATCATAAGCAATACACTCTAAAAATGATCCTTGAAACGTGACAAGATATCCTTTGTTTTCACTGGAAATTGTCATGAGAGCTAATCCTTGACCGGTAATGTTCAATCGATGCAAGTATAATACAGCCTATTTCACCTTATGAAACTCTCCGGTGGCTTCAGGCGCTTTCAAACACTTTCAAACTCTCAGTGGTGCAACCCGGGCCGCATCGATAGATCAAGCCGATAGTTGTTAGCTTGCGAGAGCGCAATAGACTCCTTCCAGTGTTGTACAACATGAACCGAAGATTCAAGCACTTAAATGTTGTCTTTTGAGAACGTAAAAGCTCTTCCACGAGCTGCACTTATAACACAACCCGGGTCTGGGTGTGTTGGTATCAGGGAGGAGAACTTGCTCGCGAAACGATCACCTGAAAAATCTACTAAAGGCCACGCTCACAAGCAAAATGGCTACGGCACTAGACCACGTGACGACTCTCGTGGACAAACAAATAAATAAATCAGATGACGCCATAATGTGGCATTACACTTCGTGTGACCACACAAAAATTGAACCCCCACCCCGCCGCCCCACTCTTTGTAGATAGTAATCTGGGATTGTTTTCCAATTTGGGTTTCCTGGCGACAAAAGTTTACGAATCCAGGCCCGTTTTAGAGCCTTGAACATTATTTCTATATCTACCATGCGCAATCCGCCTTTATGGATGTCCTGGTAAAGGCCCTCCCTTTTAATTTTATCTTTTTTGTTATTCCATAGATAGCTAAATACTTTTTGCTTTTAAAATTGATGTGACATCCCCGGGAACATTCAACGTGGAGGCTTAATAAACTAGTTGTGACAGTCCTAGAGACTTGAGTATCATAATTTTTCCAAGCAATATGAGATTTCTTGCTCTCCATATATCTAAATTTGTTTGCATCCTGCGTATTTTGAGATTAAAGTTTAATTCATTGTTTTCTCTTTCATTATACGAAACATGAACCCCTAATATTACCATCGGGCTACGCAACCACTTTAGATTTAAGGGATTGTTTTTATTTTTTTTTTCCCATTTCCCCAGCCACATCGCTTTAGATTTCTTAACACTTAGAGTTAGCCCTGACAACCTTCCCAATTTATTGACTAATTTCAAGGATTCTTTAACTGTTTCCAAATCTGCACAAAACAAATTTGTGTCATCTGCAAATTGACTTAATTTCATTTCATTTTTTAGGATTTTAATACCCTCTATTTTTGGCTCCAGTTTTATCTTGTTTGCTAGCAGTTCAACTGATAGAATAAATAAGAAGGAAGAAAGAGGACATCCTTGTCTTACACCTCGCGATGACTTAAACCAGTTTGTTAAAAAACCACTGTTTATAACTGCACTTTCGATATTTGTATAAAATGTGCTAATCCAATGCTTAATGCTGGTCCCAAAATTGAAAACGTCCAGTGTATTCATTATATATCCCCATTCTAATGAATGGAAAGCTTTTTTGAAATCCAGTGATATTAAAATTCCAGGTATATTATGCACCTTTGTGTATTCCATCACATCCTCAATTAGACGAATATTCTCTCCAATATATCCTCCTTTGATAAAACCAGTTTGATCACAATGAATTAAGGTTGGTTGATATGGTTCTATTCTTTCGGTGATCGCTTTAGTTGCAATTTTACAATCAACATTAAGTAAGGTTATTGGTCGCCAATTTTGTAATTCCGTCTTCTTTTGGTATAAGAGTGACAATTCCTCTTCGTTGTGATGCAGAAAGTTCATTTACCTCGTAAGCAGCATTGAAGCTCGCAACCAGATCCTGTCCTATCAAGTCAAAGAAGGTTTTGTAAAATTCAACAGTAAAACCGTCTTCTTCTGGTGTTTTATCGCCTTCAAATGTGTCTAAGGCCTTTTTACATTCCTCTACGGAGAGAGGACCTTCCACTTCCTCTCCGTCTTCAGTCTTCAGTTTAGAGATTCTTAGCGGTTCCATGAAACTATCAAAATCCTTTTGTTCGAGACTACTGTTTTGTATAATTGACTATAGTACTTTTCAATGCTATCTAGTATCTGTTTCTCATTATTAATTGTTGTTCCATCTTCCCCATGAAGTTCAATGTAATTTTTTTTTCTAAGTTAAAGAAATATTTTGTTGGGCGTTCACCTTTTTCTACCCAACGGCATTTCGATCTAAACATAGCATATCTCTCTTTCTTCTCATAAATTGATTGAAGCTTTGTTTTAAGATTATCATATCCATTTAAAACGGGATCTATACCAGGGGAGTTAAAATTATTGCAGATAATACGATCCAGTTCTTCGAGTCCACTCTTAACTTCTTCTTCTCTAACGTGTGTTGATTTACTTTTGTTTTTACTATAGGAGATGGTTGTTGATCTAAACTCCATTTTTAACATCTCCCAAAACAAACGTTTGTCATTTACGGCAGAATGCATGTCGCTAGCAGAAACATACGTTTCACGAATATTAGCAAGGTATTGTTCATCGTCTAGTAAGGTATTGTTAAATTTCCAAAGCCCTGGTCCGCGAGGTGTTTCGTTTCTCCACAACAAAGACATGTAAATTGATTGATGATCCGGTGCCACAGACGAGTAAATATCACTCTTTTTAACAAACCGTGTCAAATTTTGGGCAACTAGGAAAAAGTCAATTCTTGATTTAAGTTTCAAAGCTTTAGATACATAAGAGTACTTTCGTAGTTGCGGATGGGGTACTCTTTGAATATCAATTAAGTCAAAAGCCTCCATTGTTGTCAGAAGCAGATGACTATAATTTGATGGTTTCCAATCAGTGCCGCCCACTTTATCCTTTTTTGTGAGAGTGCAGTTCCAATCGTGTGGAAAGTTCTGATTTATCCATGAGCACATTGTTTAGCTCTTGTAGAAAATTCAGTTGCTCGGATTGGTTGTTAGGTACATAAACATTACAGAGTGACAACTTTAGTTAATTGAATTCTATTGCAATTAACACCATTCGTCCCGTATTGCTGTTAAAAATACAATCAATTTTACTCTGCATCGAAGGGTGTATAAGAATGCATACCCCTTTACTGTGTTTAGTCGGAGTGCGAAAAAAAATATTTCGCCTACCCATTCGCTCTTCCATATCATTTCATCGCTTGGTTCGGAGTACGATTCTTGCAGAAAGATAACTTTTGGTGAATGATCTTTAAGATATGCAAGGATGCTTCTGTTTTTTAGTTGGTGTCTAATTCCCCTCACATTTAAAGATAAAATATCGAACATTGTGTTCTTATGCATTGTTCGCACGTAAGGTCCTTAAAAATGCAAATTAGTCGCTGAGAAAAAGCCGCTACAACGCGAATAAAGAACAGAAAAAAAAACTAACCAAACAAACACAGAAACAAACAAATATAAGCTAAAATACAACGTTATAAGAGGTTTCTACTTCCGAGAAAATTTCTTCCTCTCTCGATCCCTGCCCCAAACAACTTAAGCTATCTATTCCATTTTCTTCCGTCCCCTAGGATATTTGAAATGGTTTTATAGAGATTTTAGATCATCCAATTCTATTATTTTTATTGGCCTTCCTTCTGGCGAGGTCTTAACATAAATTTGCCCGTCCATCGTCCATACTTTTAATAGTACTCCGTCTCGCCTCATCTTATTTGCCTCATTAACTATTTTTTTTCTATAGGAGGTCAAGTTTTCGTAAATAGATATCCTATCTTTAGATTCGGGAGAGTGGGTTCCCGGGAACAAATTGGGTAGCTTTATATTACGCAAATTGACTCTTGCCTTGTACAAACTGGTTTTAGACTTATGACTTACGAATCTCACTATTATCGGCATGTTCCCCTTTCTGTTCAATTTATGGCTGATCTCAATATCGTCTGGGTTTATTGGTACCTGTAACGCCTCCGCTAGTTTAAGCACCACCTCTTCAGTCGATGTATACGCGTTCTCCGGTACTCCGTTGATTACTAAGGAATTTTTTCTGGTGTATTGCTCCAATTTATCTTGTAAATCGTAGAATTCATTGATTTCCTCTTACTCTCATCCACGCGCCTTTTCGCTGCATAGAGCCGCTTTTCAACCTCTTCGAACTGGTTGTTTATTTTTGCAATTGAGATTTAAGAATGGATATTTCGCTGGTATGTCGACTGACCGTAGATTTCAGCTCTTCTATCTCGCTACGCAACTCTTTATTCTCACGTAGAATGTTATTCACGCTTATCTGAATGTCTACCAGCATCTCGTGGAGTCTAAGTAGGATAGGTTCTGGCTTCTGCTCTTCGTTTGTTGGCTGGTGTGTCGCTGGAGATAGGTCTTCATCTCCTCCCGGCAATGTCGCCATATTTGATCGTTTTGGAGTTGCCGTTTCCTCCTCAGTCGAGCCTCTTTCTCCCCTTTTGTGTTTTTCCCTCTCCTTGTCATGAATTGTTGATCTGTATATAAGACTCTTGTTGTCTAGGACTAAGGTTTTGGTTATGATAAAGCATTATTTGGCAAACTCACAAATTAACTCGATACCGGAGTAAACAGTTTTCTTACAGAACTTTTCTCTACAGAACAAACGCAAAAGTTTACGCGTACAACTAGCCGGAGGGCGAATTTTATTGCCCTGGTTCTTCTTCTCTGCCTTATTCCCTGCCATCGCTGTGAAAACTCGGGAGGAGAATCTCGCAACTCTCACCATTTCATCACGCAACGTGACAACATCCACGCGAGAGCCCAAGACACGTGCGTGGATTAGCCCAGATATATGACGTCAGGATGGCGCAATTTGTTCTAAAAATAGAAAAATTGTCTCATATCATGGGTCTGCGCGGATCCCAAAACTTACGGTCTCCGTCCCTGATTATGGCTACTGGGCTAGGATATATCTATCCGCGCAACTGTCCGTTTTGGATATCAACCGCATTCTATGTAGCTAACTGGAAAAAACGTGAGCAGATTTTGGCGCAAAATTATTGATTAAATGGCCCATTACGCCTAAAATCGATTAGGTTCCATTTCTAGACTTAAACTTTAATCAACACCGATTTTTTTTACGGCTGGTAGAAAGGATACGAAAACATGACAAGAGTAAAAGGGGCGAGAAACAGGAAAGGAAACGGGCGAGGGAAAAAAATCGGATCAAGACAGCACAAACATTAAAAAGTCCAATTCATTTTTGGCTTATGCGCATGCTCCAAAGTAAAACATTGTACATTTTGGTACCTAATCCACAGGAAATATTGCCATGCCAGCAAAAGTTAAAACTAATTTTTTTTGTCTCTCATTTCTTGCCTCCTTCTAATTTCGAAATAAATATGCATCCTGGGAGGGATTAAAGCCATCTTGGTGAAGGCAAACGGACACGTGACATTTATGACCAACTGTGCTTCAGTTAGACTACGTTCAAAACACAATGACGAAGGCACGGAGAAAAGTCATTTTATTTCCTACACAACCCGTTAAATTAAATCCTTTTTTATATCTTTTTCTACACGATAATCCCCCCTATATTTCACGGCTACACTGCATTGTAGCCCTTTTGATGTAGTCTCAAGTAGCTAGACTTGCAGCTATCCGGAGTATTGTGAGACTTTACGGTCATATAGCGGCTGAGGTGGCCTGAAGTTGTCACAGATGGAGTGGCCCTCATGATTGCGGAGACCTCTCATAAAGTTGAACTGAAAAGAGAAAGAGTAACAATAACATACAAGTCCCAGTGGCTCAATATGATGACCAAAGGGGATAAGGGTGGCTACATTTCAGCATAGTTGAGGCACTCTGCAAAACAGCTCACTACTTCAAGTCTCGTAAATATCGAACCCTCAAAATTTTTGTTTCCCGGTGCAAAAGGCACTGTCCATCTTAAGCTGTTTTAAGGAGGTTCAAAACAGTATTATTTCAGTGAGAAGCCTGGGCTCTAACGTGCATTTCACGCGATCACCCGAGGGGTCGCAAGTTTGAAAATTCAGAACAAACATGTTGGCGCGAGCCCTATTTTGCAAAACTATGTTTCCGCCAAGTGCGATATCGCTTATTTTTACTTTCAAAAATATCCGTCCTTCAGGCAATTGAAAATGAAAAAACATTCTATTAAACCGCTGTTCTGGAACGAAGACGAAAATTTTAATGTTGATAATGCGATGGATTGGGCCGGCTATCGATCTAAAATACAGCAAGAAAAAAACTACTCTTCATGTTTTCTTCGTTCTTTTCAGTACGCCTGTCTCGCTTTCGGGTATTTACGTTACTCTTCCTCTACCGCTTATGCTGCCAACCACAACAACTAAAAAAGGAAATATTATTCGCCGGTATTCACGTTTGTTCACGTGGAATTGCGGGGTTTACTGAGCAGCGGACTGCCTTCACGCGTGCGCAAAGTACGATCTTGCAAAGCCAGGATTTTAATTTGCGCATACAACGCGCAATAAAAATTCCTTATTTACGAAGCTAATATCCCAAAAACGGATTTGGTGACCCTACGTTGTTAATGCAAAAAATTATTCAACACCAAAAGTGGAATGTATCTGCGAAATTTTGCAAAAAAAAGTGGAGTGGAATTTTTCCAATCTTGAAATTTCAATTATTTTTAATTTAAGCAAAATCTACTCCACAAAATTCTTCTGAGTTTCTCTGTTTCTCTTCTGTGTGTAATGAAAATATTTTTATAAAACAATATCGGGTCACCGGCTTAGTTTTTAAGATGGATGCAATTGATGGCAAAAAGTACGTCAAGTTTGTTGCCATGCAACAAAACAGTGCAACCTTAATTTATGACTTAAACACAATGAGAGGTAGGGTGGTACGGTGGTTACCTTAAAAACAAATATAGCACGGCCGTTCAAAACACTACAGTTCCAAGCCTGAAAAATCGCACCTAGTTCTAAAAGTCTCAAAAATATAGAAAACTGTTTTGAGCTACCTTAATGAATTGACACATTTGGATTACGAAGCTTTAGGCAAGTCGTTTAATTTTTACAAACGCTTAAATGTTTTTCAAGTGAACAAGTGGAGATAAAACAGGTATAAACCTAAATAATTTGTACTAAATTAAATTCATTTCCCTCCAGTATGGTGTTCCAATAATTTGAAAAATTACCTCTTCATCACTAGCAGAAATTGCCTTTTTAAGCACAATCCAGTTGACGGACTGGTAGCAGGGAGGGGTGGTAAGAGATCCCTTGTACGAGTAAAAGGATGTTCGTGATAGATCTTTCAGTTTAGGCACCAAGTTGTACAAATACGTATAAGCTGGAGAGTCAGTATCTGTAAAAGAAGAGCTCAGGCTGTCTGGGGCGATCTTTAATAACGTCATTGTTCAAATTTCAGGGTCGGCCAGAAGGTGTAGTGGTATACCAGTATACCCGAAAAAAATCGCCAAAATACCCCAAAATACCCAAAATTCATCCAAGAGAAAGAGAGAGAGTATACCCAAAATTAATGGAAGCATTGTATACTGTATACCTGAAATTAGTAGTTAGCGAAGCGAGCACATATTTGGTTGGCTTACCTTTTTAGTATCCCACTTATAAGAAACAGACATGCATCATTCACTATGCATTTAATTAAAAACTCTCCTTCAGACAATCCACAGTGGCTCAGACCGTCATTACTTTCTCGCGAAAAAACAGATCACAAGGTCGCAAATTCGCGCCTCATTGCGCGCAGCTATCCTTACAAAATGATACAAACAACGTTATCAGAAGTCAGCTTCGCCGGAAGACAGTCGGCACTCCAACAAAAAGCAAATTGAAGCACGAAAACAATCTTGCCATTTGTCACAACATACCACCCATCGGTGTGTAACCTTAAAAATATACTCATGCTAACCTGGGACTTAATACAAAATCAGCCTTAGCTGAACACTATCTTCAAAAATCCGCCTATCTAATAGTACAGAAGAGGTAAATCACTTACAGACATGCTCGTTAAAGCTAAGCTATGAAGGCTTCATTAATTTACAGTTAAGTCAAGCAGGGAGTCTGTGCAGGCCTGTCACTTATCTTTATCCACTGTCAAATATTAAATGTTGTAGGATGTGTAATCAAAAGCATAGGAAAGGTAGGTATACTTCATACCTGAAATTCAAAGAAAGTGATACACCGAATACCCGTATTTAAGCTGCAATATACCGTATACCCGATTTAAAAAGCCCCTGTATACCGTATACCCAAAAACCCTGGCCGACCCTCTTTTTTTCCATCATTATCATTAGCACATGACTGCCTGGAGATGGTTTCACGAATTGACTGCAAATACCTGGAGAGCTTGTGAATTTAGAACCTGGTGAAAGTTTAGCTTTCTGGGTTTCATATGAACGTTTTGTAAAAACAAAACAGAGCTTTCATTCAAAACAATAAAATGGTTTACTTAACAAACAGTTCAATTAAATTCACAAGATTGTGCTCAACGTAGACTCGAGCAGATCTCATGCACCTTCACGGCAAACCTTCTGAGCCAGTCCAGAACTTTTTATCAATATCAGAACTGTAACAGCACGGTTTATGCAGGAATAAAAACGCTCACAAAGTCTTTTAAGACAAAAGCACTCAAGACCAAGGGATTGTCAACCAGAAACAACAGATTAATCTTACTCTTACCAGCCTTCCAAATCCTTCTCATTGACTTGGCCAACAAGCGTAACGAATAACTGATGTCATCGTCATCATCATCCCCCTTCATTTAAAAAATAAGTACAACATCATTATGCTCGAGAAGTCTTGTACCAAACGGAGAGGGTGCGAATGTAATGATACATTAAATTGGCAAAGTAAAGTTATTTACCGTTGAAAAAAGAACTGTTGTGCTGCATCGACGCATGATTAAAGCACTTAGTAGTAACAAAGTATGTAGGGAGTATATTACACGGCAACGCGAAGATATCAATCTTGTTTTCACGTGGCCAAAAAATACTTTAAGAAGTGCACTGCGAGTAAGTAAACTACTGTTTTTTTTCGTTAAAATAAAGTTCATATTTTTATCTAGGGGAGGGGCCCGGGGCCCGCCCCCCTTTACTTTGGGTAAAAAAAGAAGAAATGACAAAAGGGAAAAAGGCCAGCAGGGCAAGTTAATCAACACCGCCGCCCCCCCCCCCCTTCCCCCCTCCCCGCCCCCATTAGCTTAAGGTCTGGAGCCGCCACTGGTACGATTTGTTTTATTACATTCAACTGTGTAACTTTTTGTAGTTTAAAGCAAGTATGTGTGAGTACAAATAAAGATTGTTGTTGTTGTTGTTGTTGTAGACGAACCGACTTTTTGGAAAAACAATCACTAAAAAGCAGGAAATGACGTCATCATTATTCTAATTATTATGGAAAATCATGAAGCCACTCGTGTCCCGGATATAGTCTCGTATGAATTTTACGAGTAATGTATTTTCCAGTAAAATATTCGTGTGTAAATAAGAATTAGAGATATTACACTCTGTACATTTTTTAAGTACTTTTAGTGTTAGCTTATCCTGGTTACATCTTCTGTGGTATATCATAAAAATTTAAATTGGTGAAGTTTTTATGACGCCAATTCAATTCCCTTATTGTGCTTAACCGACCATAACGAAACTCATTTTGAGACCAGATTATCTTTCATACCTGAAGGAATACACCAATAACAGACAAGCCATCGGTTTTATCAGCAGCAATAGCAAAATCGGGGTACTTTGTGTTATAGAACACCAAGTGAAGCTACAAGAGAAAAAGATACAATAAGTAAGTAAAAATGCAAATAAAACTTTTATTTAAATACGATAGGGGTTTGAGCTTTGCAGCTAGTGGGGTCGTGTAAAAATAGATGAGTGAAAAAATAGTTACATAGGCACTAACTATAAGATAAGGCTTAAAACCTGTCATTCACAAGGACAGAATATCGTAAATCAAAGATCCAAATGAATAACATGGATTGAGTAGTGCGTAGCGTAAAAATGAACTCGACAAGAACTTCTGACTACGATGTAAACAGAGTTTATTGATAGAGATTAAAGTTCCATACAAGCTATGGGCCAGAGGTGAAGGTTGAACGAGAACCACGAGTTTTAGCATACTCTGGTCTTATACCGTATGCCGCCGGGTTCGAACTGAAATACAAAAACGAAAATAGAAGCTAACTTAACTAGTGCATCTTGGCACAGAAGATAAAACAATATATATGACGAAACTAACCAACTCTTCATAAATTTTGTAGCATCTCAGAAACGTAATAGTCTGCGATAAACTAGCACAAAAACTCTAAGAAAGCAGTAATGCTATACGAGACTAGCGACTTGGACATAAATAGTGACGAAAAGAACTGTCAAATATAAAAGCTTAACCCAGCGATAAAAGTGTGCGATAAGGGACTATACTAAACTGAAGCAAAAAACAAACTGAAAACTGAAAACTATCCTTAACTGAAAATAAAAAAATAGGTTACTCACTTTGATTTACACACGCACTAAACTTTAGTTGATAGAATAGATAACCACGAGTGTAGGGAGAAATCTATGGCCCAATGCCGAGTAGAAGTTGATGCAATGAAGTCTACACTAGGACTGATCTAACCGAGGAAAACCTCGTGGTTATACCTAATCAAAGAACACGTACGCAAAACCTAGTGGTTATGACTATTTACCTAACGGACATAGCAGCTGAGCCTAAGTACTTCATGTATCCCTTCCTTACAGTATAATAGGGATAAATATACTATGCTACGTTCTAAATACACTATGATAAGGGATACACCAAGTACTTAACCAGCTGATGGCTGGTCAACTGCGGTAGATTAAATAACTAAGACTTCGTTTGAAAGTGAAATGACAACTACTTAATATTATCTACGGTATAGTAAGTTCTAGCGACAAGAACTGAATTAGCATCACGTTTGAAAACCAACAAAACCTACCTAAAAGTAAAAACGTAAAATAAATATCTACGAGGTGATGTCCCATATAATTGATATTCATATTCAAAATTAATAATTTTACCTAACTGATAATATTATTTAGCTAAAAATGTCTCATAAGAAACTGCTTTCTTCCACGATATAATTTAGCAAAGTCAATGTCCCTGACTAGGGTAAGTTTGGTAACCTCCCTGGAAAAACTTTTCACACTGTTCGCCTGACGACACCCAATCGGCAGGAGGTTCCAAAAGATTGAACCTCTATAAGATTGGGAGAATTCTTGGTATTGGAGTTGAAAGGTGGGATTTGAAAGGTGGGACCCCCAACTTAAGTGGTGAGAGGGTTCACCTTTCTCTATCTATGACAGAGAAAGAAAAATAAAGTAAGCATTGAGTTAATAAAGGGACAGCACGAAGAGTTTCTAAACAAAACTTGAATAGAAATCTTCTGCTCTGTTTTACTCGTTCTTCCACGTTTTGTAATAAAAAATTTTTGAGGCCAGTTATGGCCGGCAAAATGCGTCCAGGTGGCTTTTCACTTTTTCAAAAAAAAAACATACATTTCAGTATGTTCGTGCACGTTAAACGCTTCATCCGTTTCCTCTAAACGAAAATTTGTGGAGAAAAGATCTTGAACAAAGTAGTCCCGTTTTCCCATTAAACCGCCAACTAAATTTTCCTTAATATCCGACTCTTTAACTTTCAGGCTCTCGGTACAATTGTTACCTCTCCGGAAGATGCTTTGCCGTCCACAGTGTGTTCAGATCCTGCGCCGTCTTTACAACCAAAATGAAAATGAAGCTGTTGCAGCTTGCACTTGCTATATCCCAAGGGACCCCCGCTAAGTTGACATGTCCCTTTGGTTTTGTTGATATTCAGTTTTGGAGCATGTCCATTGTTGACGATCTTTCCAAAGACAAATCCGTATCGGTTATCGCAAGTAAATCTCAGTCCTTTGAGATTTGAATCCTTTTTTGCCGAGCTGCTATCAATATTTATGGGAGACTGGGCCCTTTCGTTGCAGTGTTTTGATACCTTGTTCCAGTCTTTTGGACCGTAGCCTGTAAAAATCACCAACCTTGTTGTTCAAATCATTCAGTTCTTCTCATTATTGCTATATTTTATAAGCAGTTGGTGAAAGAGCACGAGCAGCCTCTGACTTATTCAAGAAATAAAAGTATCTCTGCGTTTTCTTCAGATGTTACCTATCCTGATCGCGTTTAGCCGCAAGGATGAAGTCCTACAAGTGATGAAGGGAATATGTCCCGTTCAATATATCAATATTCTACCATGAATGCGAGGCTCTCATCAACAGAACACAAAAGAAAACAGAAAGGCAAAGATTTAACTTTACTGGAGTAAGATGCTTTATAAATGCCATAACAAAATTGTGTACTATCTTGTAAGTTTCCCTTAATATATTATGTTATTTCATTTTCTTTTTAAACTTTAAACAAAAAAAAACTAATATCGAAATACTTGGAATTTAAACCAAACAACAAAAAGTAAAATAAGATACTTTTCAAGGAAAAGTAAAATGAAACGAAGTAATCTTTCCTTGGCCTAGCAGTGCCATAAAGGTTTTCTAAAAAAGGAAAGGTTGGGCCCCATCGATGCCAGAGCCCACCATCCTAATCTGTGATCTTATAAACCCTATGAAAAAATGGCTGCATTTATATTATTCTTTTGTTCGTATTTAAATTAGCCTAACTGACCTCGTTTTTGAGACAAAAATTGTAAAGAATTTGTTTACCCGAAAGAGGTTAGTGAGGCTATTTTGAATACGAATAATTTAACGGCAGCCATTTCTGCATGAGGTCTAGGCGTGGCTCCTAAGCGATGTGCGATTGAAGCATCTTCAGCGCGTCGCATGATATACATGATTTCCTCTTGTTCCTTATGGTAATCCCATGCTTTAATCATGTCGGGCAAACGTAAGCAGTAGGACGACTGCAAGAACGGTCATTTATGTCAGATTTCTGGAATATAAACAGCCGCAAAATGTCTCGGAACCAGTCTTTGTCTACTCATTACATAAAAGTGAGCCAGCTAGCGCACGAAGGTGTAATAGCAGTAATAGTGCGGCGACAGCTGTCACAAAAATTTCCGTAATATCGTGTTCCGTCTCACTTAGTCAAATGCCAAAAGTAAGCATTGTAAGTCGTTTTCAAAAGGTGTATTTTAAGAGGTATCTTTGGCCAAGGCTCTATCAGGCCATCCTGGAGGAAATTATGTATTAGAGAGATTGTTACGAAAAATAATTGCGTGACTTGGAAGATTCGCGAATATGCTAATTTCGTCTCGAATCTTTTTGTATATTTAATTCACTGTGATTCAGCAATTCTTTTTAGTTGTATGTTGCTGTAAATAGTTCAATATTGTAATGATACTTTTTTTAGTAGAACCGGAAAGTTCTAGAATCTTATGCTGTAAAGTATATAAGCGAATCGGTGTAGTTCTTAGGTAGTTTTTCCCAGGGGTGTTTAGAGAGTATAATCTCGTCAGTCAGTAGTGTTTACTGAAGTGTGACAAAAGTCGCTTGTAAAGAGTCGACAGTGGTCGTTAACAGAGAGGTTACGTGGATATCTGGCAAGAGGCCGTGTTTATACAAGAGTGACGGGGGTCGGAGTTAAACTGACAAGCCTAGCGTGTGCTTGTTGTGAAGTTTGTGTGGAGCCTACTACTTTAGTGTGCAATAAATAACCAAGTTTTTGTTTCCGACAACCCTGCGTTCTGTTTGGACTACAATCTACCTACCACTTTAAAACATCGAAGTCGTAACCAGAAATACAAACAAGAAGAGATACCAGGTATAGTTCAGCTACCTGGTTCAACTGAAGCACACACCAGGGAATCTGCACAACTGAATGCTCTGGTACAAAACTTTGCACAGCCAATGGATGCAGACACCAATACTAGAGTTTGGAAGGCCTTTTTCGTACAACAAAGTTTTCTTCTCATCTATGGCCGGACAATGAGTTTGTAATAATAGAAACCTTCATCGATGGCCCCTTTGTAAAACTAATAAATAATGAGGGCTTAATCTTGTTATTACGATTCTATGAAGTCTAAAATCTCACTTTTATTCCAGTTTTGCCGGACGTACCTAGATAAATCATCTTGAAGCGTTTGATCTTGCATCCAGTCACCATTCCTGATTTGATTTGCCGCCATCGTTTGTACAAAACATCATGGCCAAAGTTCATTGTGGGCTCTTATAAAAACCTTATGGCCAAAGAAAAATTATTTTCGTTTCATTTTACTTTTTCTTAAAAAGTTTTTTATTTTACTTTTTGTGTTTTCGTTTAAATTTAATTTAAAGTATTTCGATGTCAATTTTTTTTCGCTTAAAGTTTAAAAATAAAATGAAATAACATAATAAATTACGTGAAACTTAAAAGATACTACACAATTTTCTATTGGCAGTTCCTATCATCATTTTTTTTGCTTTTATACTCTTTTAAACATTTCAGCACTGTGTAAATTAGTTACAAACTCAAAGTGAACGGGTATGATGGAGACATTCAAACACCTGAAGCTCCAGTTTCTCCGTATTTCCACTTTGCTCCTGAGAAGAAAGAGAGAAAGAGAACTACATTTAATGCCTCTTTACTGTGATCATAGTAACTAATATTCTTTACTTCATAACAATAAATGGATATTTTATTGCCAAATCTGTAAGCAGTACTGTAAGCACCTTCCGTTCAAAGGAAAAGATAACGACCTAGTTTCCATAAATAGTTCCAACGTTATTTTGTTGACAAAATTCCAAAAAATCGAATTTTACATTTTTTTTGGCACTGGTTAACAAATACCCGTGTGACCCATGCTTCATATTAATGTCCGAAGACAATGTCGTCCCAAGACCCACATGTTCCTTTTAACGGAGGGGGCCTTGGCACGAGGAAAAGAGGGCTTGGCACATGAGTTCATTGGTTCGATTGGTCAACTAATTCAAAGCTGGTTTACTTCTCGAAAGAAGGTTTGTGAATTCATGCCACCTCTGACCAGAATGGTACAATCGAATCTGCATACAACGGCTCCGAGGGACCGAGTGAAGAGGTGAACACTTGAACAGGTCAGAAAAGCACTGCTTTGAAAAGAAAATGGAAAGTTTCACTGAATCATCTTTGAGGTAATCATTGAAGTGTAGCCATTTTTCACGCATATAACTGGATCCTGATGGATTTATGAGATCTTAACCGAAAGAGCTGTTTTCTACAAAACAATTTGTTGTTTTGCAGAGGAAATAAAGAAAGCCGGATGGAATAACCCACATGGAAAGCTTAACTCTGGTGTAACGTTTTATATCGTCGTAGTAATTTCACGACACCAGTATATTGTGTTGCATTAGTGCCAATAGCAACAGAAAATGCAGCTAATTTTTCCAACTTGGTACTGGTCAGCCACAGCCTCATGCTAATTTCGGTATCTTCGGTTTCCGATTGTTTGCTAAAAAAACAGACTATGATCCACCGAACAGATGCCGACACTGAAACGGTTAAAGTTCCGTTCACATCTTTGGCCATTTTCGTTAACTAGTACCAAAACAAAAGATGCCTGTTTGTACAAGTGAAATGCTGTACATAAACTTGTATCACTTTCCATGTGTACAACAAATTTGCGCCCATTGCTGCCGTAGTTTTTACAATAACAGTTGTCTGTGTTTAGTAATAATTCCATCTAAAGTGAGACTAAATAACTATTCTCTTCGATTTCTTAATGCAGGGCTTTACACGACCAACGTGGCAATATTTAGATAAGCTGTCTCCTGGATATTTTTTGAAGACCTACTGACCAGCTAAAGTAGACTTTTAGTTTTATTGGCTCTTTAACATTCAAATCTCTCAAAATAATGAGAATCTGGAAACTGAGCACAGGACTGATCGCATTTCTCCGATTAACGACGTGGAAGGTCTTGTACTTGTTAATTATGCAGGCCCTGAAAACAAGCCGTGCACTTTTTAGAATGATCGCTATATTTGTGTATAACCTATTCCTTGCTGTATCGATGATTAAGGGAATTTATTTAATACACTTACTCCAACAATTAAGTACGCGATATTGGCAGTAACTTTCTTATATCTTCAATTCCAAATTCCAATTCGACCCGCGCATTTGATCATCACGTCATGCACGTTACAAATAGAAAGTATTTTTATTTATTTTTCGTTCTCACAATTTCCGGACGTTCGACCATACCCTATTTGCAGATCCTTATTTTATTTCGCCGTGTCGCCGTTTCAAAGCCGTCCCACCTGCTGGATTTTGTTCACATTGTAATTCCTGCATCCTGGCTGGGGTATTTAATATCGTTATTTCGCCATTAAATATCATGGTTAAGCTGTATCTTACCTTCAGAAGCTAAAGCCACAGCGACGAAGACGAATAATACTATAACTTGAACCATACTTTCCACTATGTAATAAGAAGAAAAAAATAGTCTTGGAAAGTATGGAAAGTGCACAAAAATTTAAAAAATATTAGTCATAGATACCTTACCCGTGGGTCTTTCTACAAAAAAGGTTCTTCTACTCGGACTTACCGAAAAACGCCAGGATAAGAAACTCCCTCTCGTTCATGAAATACAACTTCACCTGTCCATACGTTAATTATTTATGATGATCTTATCAGAACAAAGGAACGCATTTTGTTGTGTTGTATTTTATTCCCTTTAGGGGTGCTTACCATTGTACCAAGAACATTCGAAACCGGGAGAAATTTCCGAAAAGTTCGAAAACATGCTTCCTTAGATTCCGAACCTAAAATTTAGCGGAACAAAACTCTCGCCACTATTAAAACTTACTTTACGCAATACAACACTGCGCATTGTAAATATGAGGAACACGGATCCAAAATAGGTGTAGCTATTGTTACACTGAAGATGATGGATGTCTGTCATAAAATTTAAAAATTCTGTCTTGTTTGACTAGTTATTGGTGATTTTGCTGCTTTCTCGACCTATCTGGAGCCACAGGACCAAAGGGTTGCTGGTATGTGAGTCAATGAGGAGAAGTTCGTGCACTTAAAACTTCTGCCCCATCGCAAGAATCAAGATATCCATATGATGTAAGACAAAAGACAAAACAACGTTCCTTAAACAACGGAATTACCTACTTCGAGTATCATAACTGCTTTTTTGTCTCCATTTTTTTTTTCTCCAAGAACTACTTCCCTACTCTTTCAACTAATCATAACTGTGCTTAAGACTAGTTAGAAAGAATAAAAACCCGGTGTTAAAGGACACCGAATCACAAAAAAATTGGTAAACCCCAAGGCATGCTCTAGAAAAACAGAAACAAATCTTCACATTGTTCTCGGCAGAATGAATGTTGTCACTTAAGCATCCTTCTCAGTGCATCTAACGTATAAGTGACGATTGACATCCTTGGCTTTTAACTGGAAGAAGCAGAAGAATTTTCTGTCAATGGAATGAACAAATGATGTACAACCTTGAATAGACCATTTATATTAGGTCTGAAGCTGAACAGAAGACCGATACGATAAAGGTGGTGACACTAACACGAGAGCAGGAAAGCCTCGTGGGACGAATAGAAGAAAAAGTTTGAAATGCGTGGTAAATGTTAAGGTTGACCAGAGTTTTGCCAAATTCAAGCTATTGAGAGAGGTTGCAGTAAAGGTGATACGTACACGCTAAAAACACGAACATACTCCTGTGAAAGTCTTGATACAGTGAACGCTTGCAGTTCAAAAATTAAGGTATGCATCATTTGACTAATCAGTTAAGTTCCTCTAGAACCGACACATGTCCTTTATGCATTTTTTTCTTTCAATGCATTGTTTTTAACAACTTCAGACATCTTTATTGAATGCTGTCCAACTTGTCTAGGTTTTATCAGCTTATTGGTCTGGAGAGTTTTACAGTTTCCTTTTCCATTTAAACCGAGTGCTTACGACATTGTTTCGATAAATCTTTTTCAGAAGTTTTAAAACTTTTTCAACGGGATTGTCTTTTTGTATGCTTTAACAAGAGTGAAATTGAGCTCCATTCTTCGATAGAAGATCTAAATGGTGAGATCGTTTTGACTGTAATTGAAACGGCTCTAACAGACACGACTTTGTTTGAACAGATGTAGAAAGCAAGAGTTTTCAGTTATTGCACACATACCCTTTGTTATTTCAGTGCAGGTCTGGGTTACCAGGTGAAACATCCTAAGAAAACAAGTGTTCCTTACTAAACAAAGAAGTGATTGGCAATCTCCCATGAATTCATTTTCCATGTTTAACCAGCGGTGGCCGGGATTTTTTTGTTTTACTCAATGGGGCTTACTATGTTTAGATGCGAAACATCATTTCACGTTTTCGAAACCTTTGATTTTCTCTTTGTAAAATAATTATATGGTGATCCGACGAATGAAAAGTGTAAAGTTCATAGAACTGAGTTAATATAACATAGTAGAGATATTTGTTAGTAATTTATCTAAGTTGGAATGAGTTCCATGCGGACCCTTCAACCAAGATGTAATTCACCTCAATTTTTCTCTTTCCTTTTTAAAAGGAAAAAAACGGTCCACTTTCACTGTCTAAGAAGAAAAATCCGTCTTTTAGGACTTTGTTTCTTTACATTCATTGACTACAACCAGCTGTTCCAAATCTTATCATGATAATGGTTAAACGTTACTTATCAATAATCAAATCACCCAAGTGCTAACTGCAGGGAAGGTGTACAAGTACCCTCTAGCTGTCTAAACGCCCGATAGTAAGCGCAACTAACCATGCAGTTCTAATTTTTAGTCCTGTCAACTTGCCTACTGAAAGCCCTATTAACTTTGCGTTTTATAGATATGTTTTCTGTGTTAACTCACTCACTCATCCTCTTCGACGTTGTTCGTTCCTGTAAGTAGATCATAAGGCTACTGAAGCTTTGCAAACTCCCAAATATTCAGAGCTACAACTCTGATAACATTCAGTCCCAGAACTCTGCTACTCAGAAACTACCACACTTAATCCAACTATTTTCCAAGAATTTTCAAGATACTACACTGGGTTGTAATGGCAACTAGGACCCCATCCATTTCAATGTTTTTGCGCGTAAAATTGAAGCATTCATTTTCCAAGAATTTGCGTATTTTGGGTCAAGCCTGATTTTCTTGGTTAGTTCTTAATGTTGAAAATCAATGTTCCACTAAATAAAAAGCCTTTTAGGCCAGCAATTTATCTTGTTCATTATCCTTCACATGAATGAATGAAAATATGCCATCAGATTCGTAAAGTACAACATAACTGATTCGCCATTACCTTGTAACTACACAACTACAATAAAAAAAAATTTCTAGTGTTCAGAGTTAAAAACCATTCATAATGGGACACTTACCTACGAAACACTTGTATTTTAAATTGGTTGAAAAAGGGCAGCATTTGCCCATAACCACCATTTGTTTGTTTTAAACTCGATAAGTTTAAACTTAAGCAGTAAGGAATAATTTGATTGGCTGATGACGTTCAGTATCACATTAACTGACACTCTTATTTTTGTCTTAGAAAGTATCCCGATAAAAGGACATTTTAAATGAGTTGATATGCCTGTTTAAAAATTACAAACTTTTGTGTAAATCTTGAAAGCAAGCTGTTTCAATTCGGTTTCTTCATCGAAAAAAGATATCAGAGCAATAGCCGTGTATGTGTAAAGTGTCTATAATAAACTTGTCTGAATCTCTTGACATGGCCTACTTTACTTATATCAGCTAGCGAGGTTAATAGGAGTGGGGAAAAGCAGAGACAAAATAAAAGAAATAAATAAATCATTGAATTGTTTTGTATTTTATTTTAGGCATGGATATTTCACCGAGACTGTGAAAAGAATTATGCCAGACAGTACAACCTGCTTTCTTGTTTATCCATTTATTTATCGTAGTCCGTGCACTCAGTTCCCTTAAAGCGAACGTGCGTAAGTTTGGTTGCATCTAACCATGTGATAATCCAGTGTATAGCCACTTATTTTTCCTTCACTCCTTCACTCTCTCACTCCTGCACTCCTCCACTCGTTCACTCCATTACTCCTTCACTGGCTCACTTCCTGTTAGACACTTATAGCCCTGTTAGACATTTCCTCGAGTGCACCCCAAAGGATACTTTCGCAGCTAAGAATCGTAACGTTTTTATCAACACATAAAGTGAAACCAGAATCTTTGATTTTTACCCGAGACGACGAGAATCACCGACATTTCATAAAGGGGTTTTCGAACATCGCGCTGTCCAAGGCCGTTTTTTAGTCGCTCGCGCCGTGGGAAATATTGAAAATCAGAAAATTGATGAGCTGTATGATGATGCAAGCCGAGATTAACAGTTTTTGACGATGAACGTCATCAACAGACAAGAGAACTGAGGAGAATTCGAACGAAGAGTTTCGCTATTACTTATACAGTATTGTAAATAAATGGCTTCAAAGATGAATCCAGACGGGACGAAGTGATTTGAGTCAAAAGTTGACAAATAAAAAAGAGACATTGCACAAGACTGGGAGTTCAGCAGCCACTAACATCGCCTTGGAAAAGTTAAAAAATTAAAAACAAAAAACAAAAAAAAAGTTATTACAACTGAACAGCGGGTATTTGTATTTGGCAACTCATCCAACTGAGCAAGAACCCTGCCGAAAAGGGCGTGACTTTAAATTTGTCGAGCAGACGAGACGCGGTAAAGTCCAGCCTCCCTGTGGTATTATTGGATCATTTTTTTCCTTCAGAAGGTAATAAAGGAAGAAAAAATAGCTGTTATCGCCTGTGAAAACAAAGAACGGACAAAATTAGAATGAAAATGAGAATCCGATTATAATGTCTTTGCTGATCGGACAATAAGCCGCACTTTCTTTATAATTGACTCGGACGAGGATCACCAATAACTTCATGAATGTTTTCAACGGTGCTACACCTCTAGCCTCCTACGCAGACATTCTTTGGGCTCGTCCGCACGCAAAAAAGATAGCGCGACGAGCTCAAAGAATGCCTGCGTAGGAGGCTACATCCCCTCGTGTATTCTCTTGCCCTTTTTGTTTTACCAGTCGGCTTTAACTTTAAATTGACCTAAGGATTAAAACTTTAAGTCGGTGGCATCAAAATTGTCACTGTTTACAAACGATCCATTTTCCAAGTTGAGTCCTTATAGCCACTTTGATTGCTTCTATGTAACACACTTGTTTGGGCGGTCGCACATTTTTGGTTCTATGCAACAAAACGCTACGAGGCAATTCTCTGAAGCCACTGTTCCTTGGAATTTTAAACTCTGCCGGGCCTACATGTTTTAGCATAAATCAACAATCCAGATTTTCCATACCGCCCGTCTCCAAATGCAGCAGATTACAGAGATTGCCACGTTCAAACACGCAAAGGTGTGAGAATTCTGGGCAATTCAGTACTAGGCGGGACTTATGCATATGAAAGATAGCGAAGTCATTCTCAAATGTTTTCTGACTTACTATGGTATGACAACAAGTCGCAGTTTTTTCTTGGTAGAGCGTACCAGCTTCAAAACCATACGCTTCCACATGGTTTTCATGTTCTTCCCGAATACAGAGCTGATCATGAGCTCAAACGAAACCTTCTAAAAAATACTGATGACACACTGATGAGCTTGTGGTTTCCACTCAACTGGGAGCTTCTTCAAGGAATTCTGGGCTTTCTCGATCCTCAAACCAGGGGACAACCCGACACAGCTCCAAGTTTAGTGATTATGGTGTTGATGTTTGCTGATTCTGTGGATTATCGCCCCTACATTTCAGCCATGTTTTGCCTTTCGACCCTCCTGAACTGGGAAACGTGACCCGCATGAAAACCAGTTAGGGTTGATGAAGCTTACTCTGAACATTTTTTATATATATCGGTAAGGATGCAATAACTTCCCTGAAATCAGGTGGGGTACTTTCTGGCTCTTTCCACGTGGTTCCCAACTTGAAATAAAAAAAATCGGATGAACACAACAAAACAAAATACATCGCTTATAGTGAAGTTTAGGTGCAACATTGACGAAGATAGCTACAGTCATCAATTATTGTTCTGCAATCTTCTCGCTTTCCGCATTCAGGTGTCTCCTCGCTTAGCCAAAGATGGTACGACTGGATAAAGTGATTTCACTATGAATATACAAGACCCCGCACATCAGCGGGCTCTTTTACTCTTTTTCGCCAGTCCTGAAGTTAAAGCTATCTTCGACACGTTATCTGACTCAAGCCAAGTCAACAAACTGACCATGTATTTTTCGACCAAAAACTGTTTTGTTCGAGACAAAAATGTTTAGAGAATCAAAACAACAAGATGACGAGACTCTGGGTCACTTTCAATCCGTTTACGTTGCCTAGCAAAATGTTGCTAATTCAGTGATGTTAATAAAAGGAAATAAAAATTCAGCAGGTGAAATAAAGCGGCCTATTTAATTCAACTCAGACAGTCTAAGAATAAAGAGTATGCTAATTGCAGCGGTCTCTCACAAACACCCACTCTTGATGGCTGGTGTAAATAAAACAAAAAAAGCGGAACAAGTTCTCCATTCACTTCAACCCACTGAGCCCTGTATCGCGAGATTTCCAAGGGAAACCGTAGTCTCTGCAGAGAAGGGAGGAGTAATAATACGTACTCGCCACATTTACAATTTCAAGCCCAATGATGGCCCGATTCCCCCAGAATAAAACGATCACTAAAGCGAATTCGATGATGACCGATAACCACGTGGAGGTTCCTCGACAAGAAAACAACAGAAGCGACGTTATCCAGAACGCGAACAGCCGCGGCCTTACCATTTTATGGAGCAGTTTTGAGTTTGTTTGATTTGTTTGCCCAGGTTCCCTTTTGTTTATTATCGTCAAAGAGAGCAAAAAGAAAATGCAAATGTAAAGAGTTCTGATTGAATTCAACTGATATGATTTCCTAACGGTCTATCCATTCTTCTGTTTTAGTTTCAATAAGTTTATCAGTATGACCCCTGTCTAATGTTCCTTCTCTTAAAACACTGCAACTGCGCAATGAAAGCCCCAGTATTAATTCGCTTAAAATTAATTTTAAACTTGTTAGAAAGTCTTTTCCCTTGTAACAGTGTCGTGTAAATGGCATGGATTATTTTTTTAGGATAAAACAAATTCAAAGCATGTCAAAAATGGAGGTCACAAAATAGGATAAATATAATAAGTAAATAAATAAATAAATAAGTAAATAGACGGAGGCCTGGACGCGCAGGATGGCGGACGTGTTCTCTGAAGCTCCGCGTTCTCGATAAAATTCAAGATGCCTAAGGAGGCCGATAACGCAACAAACCATGAAGAGGCTGATCAATCGAACGAGAAGACTGCAAAGAAAAGAGAATCACGAAGAAAAAAACGAATGCGAGCACGAGGATCTCAGACTGATGACGAAGCCCTTAGTGATGGCGAGCAGCACGAACATGGCTGCTCGATGTGCAACACGAAGCTAAATGATATACAGGGCAAGCTCGATAAATTACTATCTTTGCTACCCGAAATACAAGAGTTGAAGATCCAAGTAGCAAAGCTTGAAAAAGAAAAGGAAGAACTTAGGGCGAGTCTCGAGTCAACACAAGCAGAAGTTGAATGTTTGAAGGAGCAAGCCAGCGTGACCGCGGAGACGCTGAAAATAACAACCGGCAAGATAGTCGAACTGGAGGAGCTCGAGCGCAGGGTTGTGAAACAAGAATGCTTCGACAGAAGAAATAACATCAAATTCTTCGGCATTAGCGATAATGAGCAGGAATCCCCAGAAGATACAGAAGCAGTCCTGAGAAACTTTCTTCCTAAAGAAATGAAACTTTCAAAGAAGCACCTTGATGATATTGAATTCGAGAGAGTTCACAGAATCCCAACCCGTGTACGCGAGGAAAAAATAAATCAGCATCCAAGACCGATAATTGCCAAGGTTTCTTTCTTCAAAGATAAGCAACAAATCAAATCGCACATCAAGCACTTGCCAAGGGGGAAAAGGTTTGGTGTGGCTGATGACTTCCCGAAAGAAGTAGATGAAATAAGAAAGGAACTTTACCCAGTGTTGAAACAGGCAAAGAGAGATCACAAAACGGCTTTCTTCAACGTCGAAAAACTAATTATTGACAAAGCTGTCTACCGAGGACCCGAAACAAAAAAATTTACACTCTACGGTCGAGTGCAGTAGGAAGGCTTACGTGAATCTTCAGACAGGAGAATTCGCCCTAATTGCTACAGGTATTTATGTTTTGTGTTGCATGTTGTATTAGTTTGTTTTTGTCAATTTTTCGATTGCTTTAAGTTTTCTCTCGCTAGCTCTAAATTTGAATGCTTATCGCTTCAATTGTCTACTATGAAATCTGTTGACTGGAAATTGCGTTTCATATGGCTTTCAGTGTTTTATCTTTAAATGTTCGAGGGTTAAACAAGACGATCAAGCGACGTCAGGTATTTCGATGGTATTTTTACAGGAGACATATTCTTCTGCACAAAATTTAAAATCATGGGAAGCAGAATGGGGTGGTAAAATGATGGGAAGTCATGGCACTAATCACAGCCGAGGAGTAATGATTTTATTCAAGTCAAAACTTGATGTTAACATCGAGCAAATTGTATCGGACAAAAATGGTAGATATATCCTTGCTGAAGCATTGGTAGAAGGCGAAAAATTTGTTTTTCTGAATATTTACGCCCCAAATGATCAAACTCAACAGGTGCAATTCCTTAGAGAGTTATCTAATTCCGTTTTAAACAAATATGCCGGGGAAAGAATAGTCCTAGGGGGAGACTTGAATTGTGTTATGAACGAAATTGACAAATGCGGAGGGCGTTCTTTCGAACAAAAGAAGACTGAGTTATCCAAGAAATGAAAACTCTAATGAAAACTCACAATCTTATTGACACCTGGAGCTGCAAACATCCAATTAAACAAGCATTCACGTGGAACAATCCATCCAAGAAAATCTATTGCAGATTAGACTACCTTTTTATTTCAAAGAGCATGGAATCCGCAATACAAAAAGCTAATATCGTGGCTGACATTTTTTCCGATCACTCTCAGCTATAACCCTGTCAATATCTTTAGAAAGTAATGAAACAAAGCGTGGCCCCGGATTCTGGAAATTTAACAATTCATTGTTAATGGATAAGTGTTACACGGAGATGATAACAAAACAAATACCAGAGTTCATTGCCAAATACTGCAAGCTCAATGACAAAGGCTTATTTTGGGAAATGATCAAAATGGAAATTAGAACATCAACAATAATTTTCGCTAAAAATAAAGCCAAACAAAAACGAAACGAAGAAAAAAATTTGTTTTTGCGACTCAATCAATTACAGGAGAAGTTAAGGTCAAACTTTAGCGAAG
>CM042750.1:23348235-23350735 GCA_022496165.2 Catalaphyllia jardinei | reverse complement strand
GACACACATCGTCTTGTTTAACTCTAAATCACCTAATCATAATTGGTAAATATTTTCTTTACATTAACGGAGTACACGATGAAAAACGACCCCAGTTCACAGATTTTGTAACCCTTGTTCAAGAAAAAATTGAATTAGAAAAATATATTGCGATTACGACAAACAAACTACTTTCTTTTACTAATAAATGGTCCAACTTTACAAGCAATTAATCAATTATATCAATTTGTAAGTAAATTGTATCTTTGCCGTATTAGTGTCGTTCTTAGTAGCATTAGTATCGTATTGTAAGTATTTTCGTATTTCTTCAAGTCCTTTTTTTAGTATCGTATTGTAAAGCAGTGCATGTATAGGTAGTGTAAGTATAAGTAGCATAATTAGCAAGTATATTGTAAGCGTAAAGGTTAGTGTAATATTTGTAGTGTAAATAGTGTAAGTGTTGGAATTGTAAATTAAGTTGCATAATAAATAAATTTAAGAAAAAAAAAATAAGTAAATAAATAAATACAAAGAATTTCCAATGGCACATCCCACGGATATGCTCTTTGTTTACTGTTTCCAGATCGAAGAACCCAAGAAAAACGCTCAGAGCAAGGCCTCGCACATCGGGCCACATTGCTGGGAGGCGAACGCTCTTACCGTTGCGTCAACCCCGGCTCCCCACCCGGCTCCCCACAGTGGTCCACATATCCAAAGTGATCAGTTAATAAAGCAAGCGACTATTTCCAGGTTTCAGTTTGGAGCATGCGTAGGCAGGAGTAAGACGTGCTCCCCGAGCTCCGGCGTTCCGATTTATATTTTTTTTTTCTCTACTCGTCTACTGCGTGAAATGCGGAGGGCTAGGAGGAACAAAAGTGCACTGAGACGGACAACAACAAAGTTACTTCTCTCACTTTGCCTAATTTGTTACATTTATTGAATGTAAAAATGAAATAGGAGAGCACTTGTTGCCTAGAATAACTGATAAGTTAATAATGGTAGGCAGCCAGTTTATACCTATGTTTACCACTAGTTGAGGTCGACACACACAATAGACAAAAACAGGACAACACAAAACGTACAAGGGATAGATATATTAATTACAAATTCATGAGATTGGGAGCGGGGTACGGAGAAGAAGAAGAGGAAAAGTTAAGAAGAACAGCAAATAACTCCTAGTATCTTTCAAAATATTGGCCCTTCAATCGTTTTTTTGAAGACTGAAATGGAGGATGATAATTTTACATTATGGAAGGTGCTAAACATATTTGAAACATCTTGATTCAAAAACACACTATGCCAATCAATCAATTGAAATTCACTTAATAAATGTCGTGGACTGAAATGCGAATAATCTCTTTTATATAACTTGACATTGTTTGATGAAGATAAAAATTTGTCAAAAATAAGAAAATTAGGTAAATGCAAGAGAAAATGATGGGACAGAGAGGGACGCTCCCAGTCCAGGCCTCCTGGGGGGGGTACTTGACCCAAGTTTGGGCATAGGGGTGCCGCCGAGGGTTTGAAATCCTGACCCTGTTTAGGACAAAAACACGCTAAAAACGCTACCCTGTGCAGGACAACAGCCTCCATTTCAAGACCCTGTTTAGGACAAGTGATAAAATGCGCACTCTCTGGTTTTGCAGGAATTTAAACTGTTTAACAAGTCATTCAAATCACAGAAATCATGCTCCATGTGTCTAAAACCCAGTTTTCAGCTGAGTTGTTGTGTCTCTTCACTTGAACTAAACAAAAAGCCATCAAGCATAAGCTCTCAATTAGCATAGCAAAATGTCGCCATTGCATCTACAGAAAGATCTTTTTTGAAAATAGCAAATAAAATAGGAAGGATTTCTTCAATTACTGTATAATGAATAAGTGGAACTTATGTTTTTGAGGTTAATTTTATTTTGATTAAGGCACTAATAGAACTTTTACAGAGAAAAAATCCCTAAACAATACATATATATACCAGCGGGATCCCTCATGCCTGTGCGACACAGTGACATCTTTCTTTCATCACGTTATCCAAGGCAAAGAAACTAGACCTACCACAGTACGATCTGTTCTGTCAATGCGTACGCGTTATAATACTGCTAAGTTGAAAAATATTTTACATTAAGATACCGACAACAATAACGTTCTTGTCCGGAAATGATCTGATGTTGATTGATGACATTGTAATGTCCGGTTAACAGTCGCTTTACTCAGTTGACATTATGCAAATCAGGAAAAGAAACGCGTCGCTTGTCGGCCGCTCGATCACATGTTTTTTCAACTTCTCGAAAGCTCCGGATCGCAGGCTAAAAAAGAAAAAGAATGCCCAAAGTCTGGGTTAAAGTCTCAAGGCTCGTAATACCATACCCTGTTTAGGACAGGTTTTAAACCTGTTTATGACAAAGGCAAGTCAAATTGTATACCCTGTTTAGGACAGCGAGGCCAAAAAACCATACCCTATCCAGCGGCACGTCCCCGTATAGCCCAAATAAGGAAGTGCTCCCCCCCCCCCCCGGGCCTGGCC
>CM042750.1:23331041-23340608 GCA_022496165.2 Catalaphyllia jardinei | reverse complement strand
TATATATTTTCTGTGTGACTTTCAGACAAGTTTTGGAGACTCGTGGGAAATCTTCCGAAGGTGCTCTGAAATCCTCGGGAAATCGTTTAAAACATTGTTATCAGTATGTCTGTATAATAAAAACATTACACTTAGCTCGATGTTGTTCTTCACACTCGAGCATAAAATTCATATCTTCTCTCCACCGTCTAATACCTCTATATATTTTACCCTCAAATGTCCTCACTGTGTTCTGAGATCTGCTTTTACGCCTATTGGTCTAAAAACTGATCAAGCTAAATATTTAATGGCAACTTTGACTGCGAAAGGAAGAAACAAAAAATAGCATTGCCCTTCACGTTCTCCAAAATATGTTTCATGTTGTTGTTTTGCAGAGGACGGCAAAGAAATGTACAGACGTTCAGAATCATTGTTCTGTTCATTAACCCTTTTGTTTTCTGACTTTCTCGTTGCAATCAGAACGAGAAAAAATGAAAACCTTTATGAAAGACAAGCACAAAAATCGCACTCATAGCAGCTGCGCACCTTCTCAGCCTTGGCGTTCCTATGTGATTTGTCTTTGCAGATCATATGCTGCAGATAGTCACTCCTAGTACACGTCGAGGGATCCGATACTCTAAAAGTTCTAATTATCCAAACATTTCAGCACTCTTTGGATGAAGCTTTTGGTTAAGGCCTGCTTCACACTAACAACATAACAACATGACATAAGACGGACGTTATGTTGTTATGTTAGCAGTGTGGACATCCTGGCATTTAAGCAATAGACCACAAGTTTCTATGGTTCATAGGCTTATAAACCGCTTGGGATGTTGGTAGAACGCGAGAAAAATTCGTAAATCACTCGCCTGCGGCTCGTGATTCCCGAATTCTTCGAGTGTTCTTCTGACATCCCCAGTGGTTTATCAGCCTATAAACCATAGAAACTTGTGGTCTATTGCTTTTTATATAATAACCAAAGTTATTCTCCCATTTTGATTGGTTCTCGCCTATGATCTATTAGAGGACAGATGCACGATTGACGTCATCATTACAAACTTTTTCCCTCTGCCGTGTTAAAATGGCGGAAAGTTTTGAGAATTAGGATGATATTTTACGTGACTGGGCAAAAGATAAGGTACAAAAAAGTCTTGCCGAGAAATTGAACAGGTTTGAGAAGCCAGAAAACGAAAGATAAAGCCGTTTCTTTTAAAACAAATGATACAGAAATAATTTCTAGCAGCCTCAGTCGGCAGTTGAGCGCGACTAAACCACGCACAAACTTGGTCTCGGTAAGCCGAGAACCACTCCGTTTTCTCGAATTTAACAAACCCATAAACAAAATGTTTCTGAGATTAATTTATTTAAAGAATTTAACTTTTCCCAGCGTCAAAACAACTGTTGACTCACTGATTGATGTCAGGAATGAAACATCAAAACATCACTTCTTAAAATTGGTAAAATAAAATACATAACCTTGCTTTCCGATGCGAATGTTCCTGTCCTTTTCAGGCCACAGCAGCGAGCTAAGTATAGCTAACCACAGCTCATGGTCAACAGTATTGCAGCTAAAATGTGTCTCCGACACTATATCAAGCTGATTTAAGAATCACCAACCACAGAAGACAAAAGTCTCCACCCTCATTTACGCTCCTTTCATTCAAAATTCGAATCAAATGGCCTCTAGGTTGACCGCAACCACAAGTTTTCCGCGACTATTTTTTCAACTCCTGCAATTTTCAAGGCAACGTCCAAGCTTTTCGGCTCACAGGGCTGCTCCAATGACAAAAACTGACTTGATTATTCCAGCATTTTCTTCAAGATTTGTAGATTTTGCAGTTCAATTCTACTTTCGCTGTAAGTTTTCATTCCACGAGAAGCGACGCTCGAGTCAGGTTTGACAGTGGCGTGATTTTTCTCGACCAATCATAATTCTTTGCTACGCATAGCAACCAATTAAACTGCTTCATTTTGAATATATAGATCACGTCAAATGGCTTTTTTTCGTGCAAAGGCGGGACAAAGGCGGGGCAAAAGGCCGGCTTTCGCGTTATGTTAAAATGTTTTGAAACAAAAAATGCTTTTCGTTATTATATAAAACAAATAGATTCCCCGTTGCCGTGCGTCTGATTCAGTAATAGATCACAGAAGACGTCAAAATGTGGTAAGAACATCAGTGACACACTCGGGTACGCCTCGTGTGCCACTTTTTTGTTCTTACCACATTTTAACGTCATCTGTGATCTATTATTGAACAGACGCACGGCAACATGGAATCTATTTGTTAAATATAATATTCAGAAGACGTGCGGTATTTCCATGGGTTTATTGGTACAATAAACCATAGCTGTTTGACCAATCAAATCGCGCGCATTGATTTGGTTATTACTTTGAACGATATAATAGCACCATGACATGAATATGATGACCTAAGGAAACAGCTGATCTTTTTCTTGTGTTGTTATGTCTATGTCATTATGACGTTATGTTTTTCTTAAATCAAGACTATATATCATCGACATAACAACATAACAAAGAACCAATCAGAGGGACGCAGGAATAGGCATCAATATTTCTAGCATGGATCCCAGGTTTTCAGAACAAACTTCTACTTCTCTGTATTCAAGTAATGTTTAAAAAACGAGCAGAAGTGTTTTATCGGGTTTAAAACCACGGGGCGCAGCCAAGGGGTTTTAGACCCGATAAAACGTACGTCGTTAGGTCGTTACGTCGTTGTGTCGTTATGTCGTTACTCTCCTAATGTCCCTCCATCGTTATATCGTTACGTCGTCACGCCGTGACATCGTTCCATTGTTACGTCCTTATGTCGGTATGCCGTTATGTCGTTATGTCGTTACCTCGTTACGTAATTATTTCGCTACGTCATTATGTCGTTATGTCAGTATGTCTTTATGTCAGTATATCAGTTTGTCATTATTTCGTGATGTAACTATGTCATTATGTCATTATGTCGTTATGTCAGTATGTCAGTATGTCAGTTTGTCGTTTGTCCTTACGTTGTTACGTCGTTACATCTTTATGTCGTAGTATCCTTATATTGTTATGTCATTATATCGTTATGTCGTTCTTTCATTATGTAGTTAGTTTTTTAGGTTATGTCGTGATATCGTTACGTCGTTATATCATGTCGTTATGTAGTTATGTCGTGACGTCGCTATATCGTTGTTGCGTCGTTATTTCTTTGCGTCATTAGGTCGTTGTTGTGAACTAGGTTTTATACCGGCTTTTAATTAACGATGTTCTTCTTACCCTTCTCCCTTATCCTCAGCATTGCGTTAGTCAGTATGCGTAACGCGGAATAGTTGCTGTCACCATCATCATCATCTTCTTTCTTTTTTTTTTCAAGAGACAAATAGAGCATCATTTGGCTTCTTAGTTCAACACTTAATATCTACAGAATTTTTATTGCAGCTGGCTAGCCTCGCTTTGGCGTGCGATATATGGTTCAGTTTAAGATGGAACACGCCAGTAGTTTTCCGGTTCAACTACAAATCGTCTGTAAAGACATTCATTTTCAATTATATAATCACGACCGTCACCAATGTATATTCTATCCTACGTCACAATTACATTGCGCGTCCTCTTTGATGCAAAGCGACAGAATTCAGTAACCAGAATCCAGAAAAACGGATTTAAAAATACCTAAAATTTGGAAAGACCTTACAAAAATTGAGACGAGAAACTCCTAAACATCTCACTGTCTGTCATTCACTGTCTCTCATTCTTCACATTACTAAAAGCGTAGCCGGCGTCGGATATTGTTAACTTACTGTAATTAATAAGATAAATATACTCTCAGTCAGTAATTTACTGTAACGGTGTTCTTTAGTTTTGGAAAGACACATTAACTAGGTTAATATTTAGCGCACTGTAATGTCCGTAATTGTAAGAGTAACGAAACAATTAATTAAGTGAACTGCAGAAAATAAGTCGACAATGTAGAGTAACTTAGCCTCTGTAGCTGTTGTCAAAAAAAGAGGTTTGAGAAGTTATTTATTTATCGGCCAACGAGAACGCAGTAAAATTTAAACACAACCAATTGTCGAGTGGCTTGATGTGTCCATTTGTCACGTAAAATCAGTATTGAAGGTGAAATATATTGCTAACGTATAACAAGTAATCTTATGATTTTTCTCGTACAATTTGGAGTAAATAAACACTCGTAATTTTCCTTGAAGAACACAAATTGCCTCATCGTACGGGCTTGTGCAATGTTTTGTAATATTTGAGAAATTTATTTGTGCTTATTTACTGATTCCAAATTGCACTTTGATTACAAGTCGAAACTGATATCCTTATGGTACACAAAATTCTCTATTGCATTCTTTTTTCATTTCCTTTTATTCTGCTGAACTGTTTATAAACCTTAGTAATTGTCATACCTGAAGGAATACACCAATAACGGACAGGCCATCAGTTCTATTAGCAGCAGTAGCAAAATCCCAGTAATTTGTGTTATAAGTCACCAAGTGAAGCTACAATAGAGAGAAAGGAGATAAGGGCAACAATTATCAGGAGGGGGGCTGAAAGACTAGAGGGGGGCATTATATAAAATTGCTGCCAAGATAGGGGGGCTCAAAGTTTTATTCAAAATGTAAATAAAAAATTAAACGCAATAAAAGATTCTCAATACAGGCATCATGATAGACTGTGACAAATATCAATACGAACGGTTGTTAAAAGATTATTGAAAATATTACATCCAAATGAAAAGCAAATTCACAACTGATCAATTTTTGCCCGTCTTCTAATTAATTGAGCTGATCCTGGGTGTGGGTGGGTGCGACGTTATTTTTAACATAACAGAGGGGGGTTAGAACTTTTTTGTTGTTGTTTTAGAGGGGGGTACTGTCTAAGTTTTTGCTAGATAACTCTAGTTTTTCAGTTCCCCCCCCCCCCACCTCCTGATAATTATTGCCCAGTCCCTAATGAAGAAAATATGAATTACTTATAGTTTTGTTTAAAACTATATGTCGCATATGTATAACAACGCAGAAAATATCATTTCTGACGTTTGAGGGACGAATTAGTTTGAAATTATTATACTGACGTCACGTTGCACTTGCGGTGCACCTCGGGTTGCTTGAGGACTATTTAAAGTTTTTAGCGGGAGATTTTAGTCATTCTAGGTCGGTCAGTCGGAGTGTTCGACCGCTTTTTTTTAGGATTACGTTTTGATTTTATCAACTCGTGTAAATTATTGTAGAATGCCGCCTTTCCTCGGGGTCTCGTGCTGCTTCATTAGATGAGGAATACTTTTCCACATATTTTTTGGCCACATCAGAAGGGTGGCTTTTTAGTGGTTTTTCGTATCTGGCGTAGCACAGTTTCTGAATTCTTGTAATCTTTATATGAGTAATTAATAGACATTAGGATACATTGAATCGTACGGCTCGTGGCTGTGAGTGTAGTCAGAATTAGAGGATGATGGCCACGGGAAGATACGAAATTTCTCTTTAAGTGTTAGAGAGTATTGCGAGCGAAATATTTCTGAACATGAGAAGAGAAATTTCGTGTCTCCAAGTGGCCATATAATGTTTCGTTTATTACATTAACACCAATGAAATAAGAAATCATTTCACTTTCGATGCGAAAGGTGCCATTTGGTATGTAACCATAGCAATGGTGAACTTTTCACATGCGAAGGGTATTCAAACTTCGCGTTTCATTGGTGTTTATGTGATAAATATTTTCCCGAAAGGACAAAATGAACAATCTTGCAATCTCATTGGTTCTTAGCGCGGTCCGGATTTTCCTATCTCTGTCCACGATCACGTTACGGCTGGAAACAGCGCAGTTGAAATGGTAGTGTTGGTAAATTTTCGGGAGTGAACTAACAGTAATGCCCTTTTTACACTACCGTCGACGATTGATCAATGCAGTTTATCTCTATTTACTTTTAAATGGCAAAAAGTCACTGTTAGTAAATTTAATTTAGTGTTTTGTAGTTGTGACAGTTGGTTGTTTTTAGCTCGGCGCTGTAATGCCACGTAACTCTGTTCTCTCGCCGTACAATTGTAAGCAAGAAAAAGTCAACTGCAGCCAAGTTTACCTCTCTGATCGTTGCTTTAAGGGGATTTCTACAGAATACACTTTACGGATTTCCTCGCTTTCTGCTACTCAACTAACGGAAGAAAAGTCTAATTTCGACTGATGCGCAACGGCTGATAAAAATTGTTTTTGTAATACAACTTCAAACTTTTCACGAAATTTCACACCAGAAAAAAAAAGTTTGGAAAACTTAACTAGTGAACTAGTTTGTAACTTTAAAAAAGTAGTTCGAAACAAATCTTTGTTAATACATCTTTCTTTGTCTAGTATCCGAGTTAATCGATCACTCGGTAGATTTTTTATGATGCCCGGCACGTAAGCCAATTTAAAGGGGTCAGTTCTGTGCTAAATTCATTACTTTGAGGCTTTCCTCATAAACAAAATGCTTCTGTAAAGTGAGGACGAAGAAATCAAATGAATTTTATCAGAGAGGGCTAACCATGATAAATTTTTTGAGGATTTTTTGAAGACGTAGCATCAAATCTTGAAAAAAATGGCCAATTTTTTCAAGTTTTAATCCATTTCCATCCTTGCCATCCGTAGCGACAGGAAACAATGTCAGTACCTTTAAATAGTCTTTAATAACAAAACTAGACCATTATTTTTGGAATTCAATTGATGCGAAGACACCTAGCTTTTTATAAAGTTGCCAAATACGGTGACACTACCCCTTTAATGCCGCAGGAAAAAATAAATATGTTATTTCCGGATTCGGATTGGTCCGAATAGCGAAAATCTGTGACCTCGGCCTTAAAAGCATTTTCAAGACCTCGGTCACCGCTTTTCACTATACGGAACTCCCAGCCGGCAATTTTTACATAAGAGCCAACAAACATCAAACAACTTGAATATTAGGATAAGTTGAGAGAGTTTCACATTATTCAAAGACCCTTCGAACTATATTATACTCATGTTCTGATTTATATAGTTGTTTTCACACCAACTGTCAGGAGATATGACTCCTAGGCAGAGATATTCTAGTGCATGTATACCTCTCCGGAAGATGCTTTGCTGTGCACAGTGTGTTCAGATCCTTCGCCCTCTTTACAACCAAAATGAAAATGAAGCTGTTGAAGCTTGTACTTGCTATATCCCAAGGGACCTCCGCTAAGTTGACATGTCCCTTTGGTCTTGTCGATATATAAAGTTGGAGCGTGTCCATTGTTGACGATATTTCCACTGACATATCCGGAGTTATCACAAGTAAGTTTCAAACTCTTGCCGTTCGGGACTTTTATTACCGAGCTGGTTTCAATATTTATGGGAGACTGGACACTCTTGTCGCAATCTGGTGATACTTTTCCCCAGTCCTTTGGGCCGTAGCCTATAAAATAATATTCAACCTTGTTGTATGAAGTCATCTTCAGAGTCACTATCTTGCTCTTTGTCTTAATTCTCATACCTGTTTCATCTGTTTTCCCGTACTTCCACTTCGCTCCTGAGAAGAGGGAGGAAAAAGAAACATTTATCTTGTTCTTTTTGGATTACAGCGATTAGAATGTATTATGGCAATGTTGGTTTGAAATTCATATCCGTAAACCTAATCGAAATATTAAAAAACATCGGTTACGTTTTCCGAAGGCATTGGCGCGTTGTCGGAAAAGCATGGTATGGTGCGTTGGAATTCACGCTAGCATGAAAATTCTTAACAGTGGGCATGCATAATGAGACAAACAAGCGACCAACAAAAATAATTAGCAGGTGCCGAAAATGTGAAAGCAAACTTTGAGCGTTTTGACAAAAAAAAGCAAAAAAGCCATCTTATGCAAGTTCATATTTTTCGAAATCAAAGGAGGCGACTTGCATCGTTCCATTTTGTGAGCTCCGGACAATCTTAAAGGACCTCAATTATGGCCTACAACACAATAACACTGGTAACTCTTTCTCTTCTTATTAAAATGATAAGCCCTGCCTATATTCATTAACTTGCAAAATGATTCTCTGTAAAACAAAGTTGTAAACATTAGATTTGTAAATTATACATTCATTCAGTTACCTAAGGTAAACAATAACGTTTTAAAAGTAGCTTTTATATAGTTTGTTTCTAAATACAATTTAGCAATACGAGAAATTCTGTACCCACCTTATTTAGTTCTTTCCAAAACTTATGAAACGTTTGATAGGCACCGTGCTTCGAATGAATAAATACATCATCAGCAACAGCAGCATCATCATCGTATTCATCGCCATCATCATCATCAGCATTATTATTATTATCATCATTATCATTATTATTATTATTATTATTATTATAGTTTGAGAAATTTATCGTTACTGAGCCGTAAAATAAATATTTAATGGCATCTCAATATTTACATAATTTCTTACCTTCAGAAGCCAGAGTTAAAACCACGAAAACGAATAACAGAACGACTCGAACCATATTTTCTTCTGTGATATGGAAAAAAAGGAACAATCTTAATCCGCAAACGTAAGTTATACAACACTGGTTATAAACATTATTTGTAGAATGTGCAGAACACTCAGCCATGGCCTGTCCAACGGATGATGTTTTGTACTTTAACTTGCCAGTTGATTAAGTCACAACAGAACTGAGAAGATACTCTATCATTCATAAAACACTCCCATTTCGTCATGAAGATAAAATTTCAAATGTAACCGGGTGCCCACATTGTCAGCCATAGTAAACTCGGTAAGCAACTTATACCAAGAGAGTCGCGGAAAATTAACTACGGTACTTTCTTCATTAACTTGTAATAATAACTAAGGGTTGCAATTTCAAGATTCACTGTTATCTGAACTTATTCATTTTACCACTCAATATTCCTTTTAATCACGTTGCATTTCAGGTATCCAGAGACCGATTGGACAGATGGCATGAAATCTGACAAAAACTGATGTCAGAAATCCTTAGCATCAAGCATATGCTTTGAAGATCATCGCTGTCAGCTGAGCATATCCAAGACGAGCATGTCCAGGCAAAAAGAGTTCCTCATAATGGGAAGATACCACTTTATAAAGCGATGGCCATAGGTTGCCAACTTCACCAAAGTCTTGCCACGAAAACCGTCAAGTAATACACCCCTCTTGAATACAGGCCTATTAAATTCAGAATAAACCTATTTCCTATCATAAGCCTCTTTTCCGTGTTGTTCATTTGTGTCGTTACGTCTGATCACCTGAGACTTTGTTTTTCATTCGCTTTTACATTTTAAAATTGTTTTGTTTGCCCCGTGTATCCCAAAAAATAAGCGCATAGGAAATCCCAGACGTTGTTGTGAACTTTGAAAGATTCTGTATAAAGCGTTATTTTTCTCGTAGGAGCTGCAAGCTACTTTGTTTGCTAAGCCTCAGAGAGGAGAAAGTTTTTTTCATTGGTTAGAAGATACTAGCTTACTCTGAGATCGATGTAATTCGTTACCAAAACGGACTCAAAAACACTGCTTCAGTTCTCAAGCAACGCTTTATATTTATTCTATCAGCACCTTTTGTTAGGTCAGAGGAGATCTGTGTGTAACCAGGTGAGTTGCGTGTAAACCGAGGTGAAGCACTCAA
>CM042750.1:23311041-23326041 GCA_022496165.2 Catalaphyllia jardinei | reverse complement strand
ATAATGGATATTTTTTTTCATTCTGTTAGTTAGTTTATACTCCTTGTTCGTAAACTTTAGGATCAAAGACGGTATCCGGCTGTCTACGACCTCGGTTTGAATCATGTCTTATCTAAAAAAATCGATAGGGAACAACAGTACCTACAATTTTCTTATAGGGTACTTCTCCAATGTACATGTTATTACTCGTGTCTATCTCACCTCGTCCCCCGGCCATTTCCTAGAGAGGACGTGTTCTTTTAGTGTTGTTCATTAATAATAAGGCAAACGACATATTAACGCACATCGATATTTGCTGCGAAGCGAGCGTCGCGAAAGTAGCAGCAGTTCATAATCTAAATATAAAAGAAAGGTAGCAAAATTTGAGATTTCGCTGTGGTTTTTAGCCTCGCTTTCAGCGGACCACAATGCTCTGCGCTGTGGAAGAGCCTTGCTTTCAGCGGACCAGAATGCACTGTGAGAAGTTAATGTTTAGCGAAGCAGCGCCCAGTCCTCGCTACCTGTCCTGACTCATGCGCACTGGGAAAGATATTATCACACAACAGGATTTGGGCTTTGTGAAAATGCCTCAAACGTCTCAAACTCCGCTAACCCCCAGCTCCGGTGTAGCCGACCTAATCAGTGGAAGTAACAGCAGCACTACTTCAAGTTCTCCATCCACAGTTGCTCCGCTGGACCCCCGGACAAAGCCGCGAAACTGGAGGCAGGCGACGGGGCTACAACCATACCGACGCAAAGTGTTACGCCTGTGGAGAGAGCGGTCACACACAGAGAACAGCCATTGTCAAAAAAATCCAAGGTTTAGCATACGTTTTTCAACCTAACATTAATAAAGATCAGTCGTTTTAAGTCGCTTGTCTGTTTTCCTCATCTGGGCACGTTATGTTCACCTGTAATCTACTAGGGTACACTCATTACCGGCTTGCACCTTTCTCCCATAGCAAGGGCCCTCTTTCAGTTCATTTCTTTCATTAGGGCCGATTCATCCGGGGTCCCATTACCGCCTGGTGATGAGACCCTCAGCTGCTTATATCTGGGTCGCGGGATGAGTCGGTCCTCCCGTCCCTGGGTTGCTCTCATAGAGATTTTATTTGTTTTTGTCATGGATCTCTCATTAGGCCCCCAACATTCCTTGATGGGTATTGGAGACGTCGTTTCATCCTTTAGAATCGGAACAAGAATTTCTCCAGCGCAAAATTCGGTGGCCCCTGGGGGCGGGGGCACGGGGGGTCGGGAGCACTCATCCGTGGCACCTTCCATAGAGGCAGTTGCCCAAGGTACTGCTTCAGCGGCAGCCTCCGATGTGTGGTTTCGCCACCCCACTAGCTTTATAGCAGGAGAGCCCCATCGTCACCTTGATGTTTGGGATCGTTTATCTCATCGCCACCGACAGAGGGAATTGATTCGTGAATGGACGTAACGGCATTTTAGTGAAGCGCTTCATAACTCCCTTTAAGGGCCAATATCGACGGGAGACCTTCAAACATATCTTCCCGCCTAACTGCTTCACGCAACAGTGTCCGTTTTCGCTCGATCAGGTGGTCAACTTTCCCCGCTACTTATCGCAAAACTCCTTCTAAACGAAGATGGACGACTACCTAAGAGCATCAGGGACGTCACAACCCTAATGTCGTTTAAAAGCAAGATACGCCGACTCAATATAAGTGAACTTTTAGATAATGGCTGCGCAGGCTGTAGCCTTTGTTCATTTTGACTTCTGTATATTTTTACTATAAATCTCATCATTAGATAACTGTAGATATTTTACCTACTACAGTATATAGTTTTTAGTTTGTATATTCTCCCCTAATTGGTGTCCCCAAAATAGTAAGGGATTCTTTTTTCCCTGGCTAGACGGCCTTTGACATAAAGTTTCTATCTATCTATCTATCTATCTATCTATCTATCTATCTATCTATGTACATGTCTGGTTAATCATTTTTAAATTTCAAAGGATATCCAACCGCTTATAGGCGCGGAATGGGGGGATGGTGGCTTGTGTGGAGGACTCTGCCACAGGGGTGGAAAGAAAGCCATTATGTCTACCAAACCCTGGGATCAGTAGCCACAAACGCGTTAAGAGAGCTCGGATTATCTTGCTCCCAGTACATAGACGACAGACACCTCGGCGAACTCTGGGGCTCAGTAGAAAAGCGATCCTCCAGCTTGGAAGCCGCGAACGCCGCCTTTTTTGTGGCCTCCACCATTCTAACCCAGCTGGGGTATTTTTTACACCTTGGAAAATGTGTTCCAGTTCCTACCCAGCGTCTCATTTTTCTTGGCCACATCGTTGATACCACCCGTCAAACCTTCTCTATCCCGGAGGACAAAAAGGAAAAGTTCATTGCGTTTCGAGAGAGCATGCTGTCAAGTAAATTTGTCTCTCTTAACGAGTTGCAGCGCTTTCAGGGAAAATGTATATCTCTAACTCTCATGGTTCCTGCTGCACAGTTATACACTCGTGTGGTTGCGCACGCTATTTCACGTTGTCACACACAGGGAACACCCATCCCTCTCGATGGAGACTTGAGAGAAGAAATACTTCACTGGCGCTTCCTTGACACATGGGCAGGTTTCGTCCCGTGGCGCACTGAGGAACATAGAGTTTTATGAACCATCGCTTTGGATCCCTCGCAGTCCCGTTGGGGAGCAACGCTGTCCCTCCAAAACGGCATAGTGTCGGTAGGAGACTATTTAGGCCAGGATATGGACGAAAAAGACATCGCAACAAAAGAAGCGCACGCCCTACTTTGCGCCCTTCAAGCCTTATCGCCGCGTCTTACCAACGCACGGGTAGATGCCATGGCTGACAATCAGGTCCTTTACCACGCCTGGCTTCGTGAAGGTTGTAAAAACCAGGGCGCGAACAACGCGCTGAAGAGTATTTTTAACATGACTTTACGTCAAAACATCGCGCTGTCATTACAGTGGGTACCGAGTGCTCTCAACCCGGCAGACCAGCCCTCGCGGGGCGTGGTCAGATTGCGATGTCATGGTCTCGCGCCAATTGTGGGAACGTATTGAGACCATCGCAGACCCTATACCATCGACCTTATGGCTCTTGACTCCAACGCCCAATGTTCTCGGCATTATACGCCGTTCCCAACACCTGCTCCACGGGTACCAACTTTTTCTCTCAAAACCCCTGTCATACCCCACAAGGAGATGACGAAAATGACTATTTGTTTCCTCCCGCTTTCTTAATCGGTCCTGCATTACAGCACCTTAGAGAGACAGGACCGACAGTAAAAATGCTCGTCCCTGACGTTTTTCCCAGGCCTTACTGGTGGTCTACTTTATGCCATTCCTCCTGCGCACGACACCTCCTCGCAAAGGCAGGGGATCCTACGGCGCTTATCTGGCCCTCCAAAACACACGGCGTCTCAAGACCTAAATACCTGCTACTCCCGTGGAACTTATGGGCCTTCCGAATCACTAGAACAAATCCTAATTGACTCCTGTCGTGTTTTGTACATTTACTTTCAGCAGCACACGCAACGTTACACAGTGTGGAAACCTGTCCTTCAAGTGGAATGCCACAAATGTCCTGCCCCAAATGACCTTCAATACCATTTTTTTGTCAGATGTGTGGGACTCTAAGAAGAAGTGAACACCATAGCAGTGATAGAAACCCGGTCATCGACACCAACCCCTTGGAATCTCGTTGGCAAGAACTTGAGACCACTCTGGCCTCATCAAAATACAACAGAAACAAGAGTGCTTTGGAGCGAGAATTCGTGTCCTTCCTCCATCGCTTAAGCCCACCAAAGTCACTTGTCAGAATCAAGGTACAACGTCAAAAACACCCTTATTCTGTGAGTGCCCCCGGCGCCTAGCTTTTTGAACTGTAGACTCTTACATAGGACAGCTCAGAGCTATTCTTCGTGATCATTTAGAGACTACAACACTCCCCACAACGGGAGATCCAGTGCTCAAACCCCGCAGCACACCCAGCGGTCAAATGGTATTTAAAAGGGGTGACCGAGGAACAGCTGAAACCACGGGCTATCCCTAAACAAGCCGAACCTATCTTTATATGTGACCTCACGGCTCTTTGTCAAGTAATCGACAGTAAGCTACGATCGGCATCCACTGATCCCATTTATCTGTACATCTATGCTCGCGACATGGCATACTTCAAATTGCACTTCTTTTCTGGTGATCGTCCATCAGACTTGAGCCATATCAAGGCTGCTGAAATTCTCCGTTTTCCTAATGACAAGGGTCTCATTTTTAACCACGTTTTCGGAAAGACTCTCCGTTCAGGCGATTCCAAGTTCTTTACCGTCGCCAGACATCCAAATCAATTTCTCTGCCCAGTAAAGGCGTGAGACGACTATATGATTATTTGTCAGGCGATTAAGATCTCTGCGTCTACTGGACCACTCTTCAGAGCAACATGTGGGCAATCCATTCTTATTGATGCCTTCTCCACGGATGCAGCACAAGCAAGGTTAAAAACTTATTTGACAGCAGCCGGTTTATCAAACAAAACTCTTTACAGCTTCCGCTGTGAGGGTGCGATTACCATGGCTCTTACTGGTAGCACGCTGGACGACATTGTTGATCATGTCGACTGGCGTTCGCATAACATGGCGAAATACTATCTGCAGCTACATAAATCGCTTCAACCGGCCTCAGTGGCAGCAAAGATGGCTCTAGTTACACCGGAAACTACGGCACAATACGAGGAGCTTAATCAGCTTAACGGATTTGAGCCACCTTTTACGCAGAACACAAAGGTTACGCTGCCATCAAAACGGCAGTCCCCTAAGAAGGGTTGACTAATATGTGTGCGCTCACAGAACCGAACTACAAATAATAAACACAATCACAACACTGACACACCCTTAGCTGGAATAGGGTGGGGCTCAAAGGGTGTAGATATAGGATTGGGCCTGTTTCGGTACTGTCGGGCTTGTAGGTTCCTTCTGGCTTCGTACGCATTCCGGCGTTATGTCCTCATACGACGGCTTTAGCCCTATCTTTTACAGTGAGCTTGAGTCGGGATATAGTACTGTCGCTACAAGCAAAAATTCTTCAGGCGTGACAAACAATCGTGGGATAAATTAGAGCCGGGAATATGATCTTTGTTTTAACCTTTGTTGTTTAAGTATCCGTGCAAATATCCGTACTACGTGTTGCCGGGAATATAGAAATCTAGTTCTTGCTTTCGGTCTTAAAGCTTGTAGAAACACGTAGGAACACTAGTTCCTTCCAGCAACTAGATAAGCACGGGATTTTGCTCTGATTAGTTCCTATTTCGACAGGATTTACGTAAGTGTTCACTTGCGGTTTTGGTTTATGTCAAAGGAAACTCTTATTACCCTCTGTATTTTGTAACATGTATAAGTTAGCTACCATTGTGTATATGAGAATCTTGATTCAAGCTATAAAGTAGATTCAGTTGATTATACAGTAGTGGAGTGTCCTTTCCGTGTGTGAGCTCGTGATAAACCCTATATATAAAACTTTATTGTTTAAGTATCCGTGCAAATATCCGTACTACGTGTCGCGTGGAAAACTAGTTCGTGCTTTTTTTCGTTTCAAAACATGTAGGAACACTGGTTCCTTCCAACAAGATGAGCGCGGGATTCTGCTCTGATTAGTTCCCAATTCCGCAGGATTTACATAACTGGATTGTTTAAGTTATTTACGCCAAAGGTTAACTCTTATTAGTAAATTCTCAGCTCCGACTATTGCATTTCTAGATTTTTGATTGGCTAAAAAACTCCGACTATGAGCCAATAGTCGAAGTTTTACGTCATATGAAAAATAGTGCGCCAAGTTTAAAATTTTTCGCTTTGTAAAAATGTAAAAATAAAAATCGACTGCAAAACCCTGTTTGAGAATTTACTAAAACAATTATTCCATTCGCCCTTGTTGGATATGAAGTGATTATAACCAACTCACGTTACGCGCTCGTTGGTTATTTTATTACTTCATATCCAACGCGGGCTCATGGAATAATTATTTACCCTCTGTATTTTGTAAGACGTACAAGTTAACTACCATTATGCACATAAGAACCTTGATTCAAGCAATAAAGTAGATTCAGTTGATTGTACAGCAGTGGAGTATCCTTTCCCTGTGTGAGCTCGCGATAAACCCAGAGTTCGCCCAAGCATATGCACCAAAACAGTTCGACGCTAATCGACCCTCACAATGCCCACTTCAATTTGCAAACAACATCATCTATCAACATCAATATTTTGTTAGCTTTAGAGCAACTTTTCAACTGCTCGGTCTGGTAGTTGGAATTATAACGGATTGTACATCCAAGGAAAATAACCTTCCAACCCAAGGAAACTAACCTTCCAACTTCCGTGAAAAAGATTTAAAGTGAAGGTTTTTTGGGCAGTTTTCAGCTGGTTCAATAGGGTATGAGATACGTTGTGGTTACAGAGGGTCTGCCAGACCTTGAACTACTATGGCATTTTATTGGACTGTTTTCCTCTTAACCTTGCATCTTGAACGAGGTTTAAACGTGTAACCTTTCCTGAGACTCGATGACCGATTTCGGGGCTTTTATCACAATCCACTGGACGGTTTCGTTACAAGGAGGGGTAGTAATTAAGAGAGGCTATATATTTGGTCTCGAACAAGCCTGTTCAGCGGTATGCTGCCTTCTAATATATGTCGCTCTCGCCTTAGAAGGAGAAACGAAAGATATTTTTGAATAAATCCGTGTATAACGAGGTATTAATGCCAGTTATTATATGGCTAGCTCCGCGAGCGGGCAAGATGACCCAAATCGCGCGCTGTGATTGGCTACCCGAGCGGGCAAGATGGAGCCATCTTGCCCGCTCGGGACTACCCGCTGTATCCAGCAAGAAAAATTTCCTTGAAAGCCATATAATAAATCCTTTATTGACCAAGTTTGTTCGGTCAAGATGGCTGGATATTGGCTTCGTTCTTTTTTTGCGAGTTTATGGACCTCGACTTCGTCTCAGTTCATAAACACGCAAAAAAGAACTTGGCCAATATCCAGCCATCTTGACCGAACAAACTTGGTCAATAACTCATATGTAATGGTAATGCTTACAAGCTGCCAAGTAATTTGTCAGAGGTAAATTTAGATTTTCGATTACTACTTGGCTACACACTGGAGCTTGTAGGTATAATCTAAGTGCACTTGGAACCTACTTTGAGAGTGATGGGGTAAAATGTACTTGGACTTTACGCTGCCAAGTGAGGTCTACACCCTGCTTAAGAACGCACTTGAGCCATAGGAAATGGAAGCCAACTGAAGGCGATGTGTAGCGTTGCTACAATTATAATTATACAGCTGTTTCAAAAAAGGTTGTCCCACAAAAGTGAAAAGCCTACTCCACAATGCCGATTTGTATTGTGGGTAATAAGCGCTAGGCTTTGCTTGATGGAGGTTCAAGATGATTTAGCAACAAGGAAGGAGAAAGCATGAATGCACGTGTTTCTGCTGTTGCCTTCCACCACGCTGTAACACCATGAGGTTCAATCAGTCAACCGTAAAAACCGTTACCTGTAATAACTTTCAACATTGTCCGTAACCTTTTCCCCGTTTGTAAGACAACCTTTCTCGAAACAGCTGTATGCATTTGTTCACTTTTTACTGCCGAACAATCACATTTGTAATATGTATGACTAATTTTGCAGTGAAAATACTTAAAGTAGTGTGCTTTGTCATCAGGTGTGAAGCCAGGTTTTCTTAAGGACGTTCGCACCCAAAAACTTCCCACGTACAGATTTTTTTTTAAACTTTGACTGCATGTAGAAAATGATAAAATTAGATTAAAAACGTAAAAAAAATCGGGGGTCACCGAACTCGTTTTGAAGATAAGGCGCATCATAGACCATAGCATTTCTAGGATTTCTAGTCACACGAGGCGATTCTGGCTGGATTCATTACTATCGGCATATATTTAAGTTGAAGAATCATATCTAAGTTGTCTGTTTAACGCTGCATATATAGGCCTATTTGAAAGATCTTTGCTACATATGTCATTAAATCAGGTGGAATAAGCCTTAAAAAATGCAACTTCTAAGTTCCGCACACCTGTATTTATGTACCAATTCGACCCTATTTGAATGGTATATGAGAAATAATTAAACTTCCCACGTCCAGATTTTTGTTTTTGTTTTTTAGTATAATGGACAGAATCAGAAAAGGAAGTGATCTGACAAAAAAAGTGGGGGTCACCGAGCATCCGACAAAAATATTCGCACACAAAGTTAACGCAAAGGTCATCGGCTCTATATTTTGTTGAGTTTTTGGACTAGGTGCGCGCGCTTGAAAATCACGTGGCACGCGCGTGACCAATGAATAGCGTGCGCACTAGAGGTGCGCAGTAGCAATGGGCGCGAACTTCCTTAAAGGCCCGGATACACGGTGCAACATTGCGCGCAATATTGCGTGCAACATCCGTCACTCGACGTGGCTACACGGTCGCAACATTTCGTGCAACATTTCGCGCAATGCTTGACCAGCAGTTACCAAGCTCTCATGCGATGATGTTTACATCACACAGTTCAAAATGGCGTCGCTTAGCAAAAAAAGCTTTAGGAGTTCTTGCGTTGATGCTCTTAGACGGCGAGGAGAAAGCTCGCATTAAAAGAAGAAATTGCCGTGTTTGGGTAAGAGGCTGGATAGCCAGGAGGCAGGAGATGGGGGCATTCCACAGGATAGTACGAGAGCTGGCCAAGGAAGACCCCAGTTTGTTCATGGAGTACCTTCGAATGGACGAAGATCATTTCAACCATCTCGTTTCTCTGGTTTCGCCGCTGATTAAAAAAGAGGACACGTGCATGAGGGAGGCAGTTTCTCCAGCAGAGAGGGTGGCGCTAACAATACGTTTTTTGGCCACTGGAGAGTCGTTCCATTAGCTCGCCTTTCAGTTTCGCATATCGAGACATTTGAATGTGAGATTTGATTGGCTGAACACTGAAATTTGCGTCACACTATTGCACGAAATGCTGCAGATGGTGGATACACAAAGAAATTTGTTGCGGGCAATGTTGCAGAAGTAGGACCAGTTTCTACTGCTGCAATATTGCGCGCAATATTGCAGGCAACGAATTTTGGGGTGGATACACGATGCAATTCAACCATTGCGCGCAATATTGCACCGTGTATCCGGGCCTTAAGACTCATTAAGTTAACAAATAGAACATTACACAAACATTACACAAACAACTTTATTACTAATAGAAGGACACCAAGAAATTATCAAGGTAAAGAGACTGAATCCCACATATAGGTCTTCTAAATAATGGTAATAGGACTGACTGAAGTTCAATTCGGTCTGTAATCATACGAGTGATCAACCAAATCGGACGACCGCAAAGTGGGAGTCCAATTTGTGAATCACAAGTATGATTACAGACTGATTGGACGACTCGATGTCCTGTTAATCAAAACTATGGCAAAATTCGAGAAACGAACAAAGCATCGATTGAGCGCTGAACGATTTTAAAACGTCGTTATGAATGCTGAAAAACTCAGCAGTTTACGCAACAAAGTTCACCGCAACATCGCGCGCAAAATTTGAAATGTAAATGATTGTTCTTCTTTTACATATCTGACCGTATTCGCAAGAACATGCCCGCCAGGTTTTCGCCTGGTTTCGGGCGAAACCCGAATCTAGGCTGGCTACTCTAAACCCAGCGGGGGGGGGGGGGGGGGGGATATGCTGGTGGCTTGCTGGGGGATATCTGTCAAAACCAGGGGGGAAGGGAGGGTGTCTTGTACGTACACCTTTACTTAGTTAGACTTGGCCATTTGACTGCCAAATAGTTTTTTTGTTGACTGTGCTTGTTGAGCTCTTTGAGCTTGCTTGAATGTTCTGTGCTGACATTAGGCCTTTCTCGATTGTGCTAGTAAAACTGGCATTTAATGCTACTAGAAATTCCAGCGAAAAGCCAAAAAAATGCTTAAATAATGCCTGATGTCTTTAAAAAAATGCCACTTGAATTCCCAAAATGCTTTGTTTTATTTCAAACAAAACGTACAAACTCTTACATTATATGCTCATATCAACAACAGGTGATACTTAATAATTGTTTGTTTATAAAACTTGGGGTCAGAATTAATCTTAGTTTGGATCTTTTCATCTTTTGCTTCCCGTCTTGGTGCTTTTTAGATGAGACGTGTACTTTCTGAACACTTGTCTTCGTCGACAGGATCTGTCTACAAGCATTGCAAAACAGCTTTCCTTCTCTAACAATAAAGTTCTCATCAGGAAACTGTCGTACTCGCTAGTGTAACGGCACTTTCACAGTGTTGCTATTTCCTCGTCGCTTGTATTTACCGGAGGTGGACTGTAGTGATCGATCTCATGCTATAGATGATGGAACTGGTCTATCTTCAGTATCTTGCAAGTCCGTCGCCGACGCCATCTTGGCTGAGCAAGAGAAAGAGTTACCCGCTGACCACCCATACCTATTTTCTGTTAAGGGGGTAAGTTTCTAAAGAAACTGTGGTGCTGCGTCGGTGGGAGTATTGCAAGATAATTTGGTTTTATCAACTGAGTTGATAAAACCAAATTATCTATTTTCTGTTAGTTTTAGTACGTCATGTAACGGAAACAAATAGTCTACACACACAAGTACACAAGTAACACAACGCACAAACAGTCGAAACAGACAGAAAACAATAAAAATTGTGAAACTTTAGGATTATTTATTCTTCTGAGTGCTGAAATCTGGATCACAGTCATGAAAAATGACTGAAAATGCTAGCAATTCTGCTGGAGAAGTCCCTGACATGGGCTTGCGTGGCGGGTATTCTGCTAGCCAGGGGGCGGGGGGAGGGCTCAGATCTTTTCTGGCCACTGGGAAGGTCTTAGAGTCAACTGCAGGTATGTTTTTGGGAATACGGTCAGATATATTTACTCCGATGTTATTTATTTGTTTATCTATTTATTTATCTATTTCATGATTTATTTGTTAGTTTTATCTCTTAGTATAGTGCATACTGTTTTGGGAGTATTCCAATTAAAGCAGTTCTGTCTAATTACAAGCATGACGTGTGCAACTGTCTGATTAATGCTCAAATCAGGCTGCTGATAGCCAATCACGTTCGAGAATTTTGTTATAGTTTTGATTAGTAAGGTAATCCCTCGGTCATTTTAAATGTTTTGGTTTCGCTTCATACCAGAGAGGTTTTCTGCACTCTCAGCCGCCTTTTTTATGGCCGGGCTTTCGTTTGTTTTTCTGCTCGTTTGCCCGTTCATTATTTGGCCGTTCACTGGGTTTAAGGGAGTTTAATTAAGCAAACTTCAATGGCAGCGGCAAGGAGTACAATGGCTGTGAAAGCGTGCGTTATAATTTTTTGTTAATTTCTCTGATTTGTTTACCATTTTAATAATTATTTCAATCCTTTTCGATCCTTTCTTTCGTTGCATGCTGCTTATTCGTCTGTTTACAGACTTTGTATAACACGAAAAGAGAGGAAGTCCAATATCAACGATACAAGTTACTTTCAAACCACAGTTTGAGATTGAAAATTTCATGAGCTAAATAATGATATTTGTCATATAGCAGGCGTTTTTCCCGCTACAGCGCGCCCACTTATTGGCTAGTGCATGGTTACATGACATCTAACAATTCCCCCCCCCCCCCCCCGCCCAAATGCCATGAGCACGCAACATTGTGAAAACTATGACGTCAACCGGGAAACAGTTCACTGTTGTCCATCTCTCGACTTCGTATCCGGAAACATTAAGATTCTCGGAAAACAAAATTCACTGTTCCCATCGGAACCAGTCATCAAGTGTTAAATGTGAACTACGAATTGTCACCGAGTCTATGATATTTTCACTTTCAAAGTATGGTTTGAAAATAGCTTACATCGTTCGATAATGAAAGTCTTCTATTGTGCTATTGGTTTCTGTGAAGAGACGATTGAACAGAGAATGAAAACGTTACAGCATGCAACAAGCACGAGGCTGAGTACGATATGAAGAGTTATGCAGATCGAGGGGGTTATCCAGTCACACGAAAAAGTGACTGGAAATAATTCAATTATAGAACAGATTCAGAAAAAATAGCAATCATTATGCAGAGTTTACTCACCAGATAAAGAAGGTTTTACATTTTGTTTGGAAAAGTAATCAGAAATTTTAAGAGATCTCTTCTTTGCATTACTAGTGGAATGTGAAGTCTCGTCGTTCGTATTTATGTTGCCGTGTACCATGTGCACTACTTTGTTCGTAATAACGGCCGGATTGAATGTTCCTTGATGACCAGAGCTATACACAATTCTGCGGTTTAAGTACTTTCGGTGACAAAATGTTTTTATAAACAGACCGCGTTCAACAAAACTTGCAATTGGAATGCTCGACGAGCCGTGAAGCCTGACATCTAAAGACGGACTTCGCGCTGATCGAGCTAAATTCAGGACGCACAATAACAAGAGAAACAATAACTTCATAATCTTCCAAAAATCAAGGTTACAACTAATAAACAATTTGTTTGAGAATCGCCTTATAAACTAAACCCAGTTATTACTTTGGATCGAAATTGACCAATTACGAAACAACGCGTTTTCCTGAGAGGTCTGCAGGAAAAAGAAGCCATTTAAAAGACGTTTACCTCTGCTAGGTTTATAGAAGCGAAAAAATAATTTACAATTGTAACGACTAATGCTTCATTCTGTCTATTTATCTGCGCGTTTGTCTCTGCCAGTACATGTAACTCTGGTCATTTTCCAATTAACGATTTTTTGCTATTTTTCACTCCGTTTCTTTTGTTAAATTATTTTTTGTTTAATTTATTTTTATTCTTGTAAAAAAGTCGAGGGGGCGCTAAAGCCCCCCCCCAACCCCTCCCCCGGCGTGGTCCCTGCTCCGGAGACCGTCGTGGGCCGCGGGCCGCTGGGCCGTCCTGGGCCGCGGGCCGCTGAACCGCGGGCCTGCTTTTAGTAAAACTCCGTTCATTCAGTTGTTATTGTTTTAGCAGGGAACATCCGTCTATTATTTAAACTTCCATTAAATTGAGAGCCGAAGCTCTTTTGCCTTTAATCAAAATGTCAACGAAAACATCTCCACAGCGTTGGAAGGTTTACTTTGCTTTGAAATGAAACGAAACGAAACATAAACTGATCCTCCACGAAAACATTCTCGCAACCTGCGCGAGTAATATCCGCGGAAGAACTGGGTACAAAGTCTAAAATTAAGGTTCTGCTGCTTCAGCGAGTAGGACCCAAAAACTGTAAATGATTTTATTGGCAATAAATTTGATTAAAGGTCGAAACCACTAACAACGTATTATGAGATTGCTGTTGTTCGGTGTCGTTGCAAAGATTCTCTAAAAGATAGCCAGACTATTTGCTGGGGTGTATTGAATGAAATGCAGCAATTGAGAGAAATCTTTCTGACCACATCAATCCGTTATCTTAACACAGGGTCCCCATACAAGGGGGGTGTCTGTTTGCATGTTCATGCATGTTTTTGCATGTTTTTGGAATATTGAAGAGTCTTACGGTAAACTTTTATCGGGGAATGCGTATGTTGAAGGTCAAACTCAAACCTAACTCAGTTGTTCTGTATTGTCGTTTTCGCGGCTCAAAAATAACGAATTCGAGCGATTTGGTGGGCTTTGCATTGATTGTTATTAAACGTTATAAGAAGGAGCAATAAATGTGTTCCTGTGTCTTTACTGATCCGTTCAGAAAAGATTTAAATAGAAGCGAAGCTGGTTCATGTTGTCTGTCTACCACTTTATAAATATGACGCTCCGAATACGTCTCAAGTTATCATTATCGTCATTAACTCAGGTTAATATGAAAACTCTAGCAAACTATATATCAGGAGAAAGCTTAACAAAGAAATGTACGATAAAAAAATTTTAAGTGCGTTTTGTTTCTATTTTAGGAAGGTTTAGGAGCCGGTAAGGCGTGAAACGACCGAATGGCTACACAGTCGTATTCGCAAGGCATCAATTACTAAACATGAGTCAGGGTCTTTGGATATTCTGATTGGATGTCTAGATATCGACATCTGAAGGAGCTGGAGTAGGTAAAATTATGCGAGATGTGTTGCGTAAATGGACGACAGGAGAAAAATATTAATTTCCCGACACATTTTCGATTGTCATTAATTATCCCCAGAATATTTTGGCAAAATTTCACAAAAATCCGTCAATTCTGCATTCCCTATAAATTCAGTCAGGGTTGCAAACTGAAATGCAAAATCATTAACTGTTTTCATCTAACAATACTTATTTTTGTAAGTGCAAGAAACTAATAAGAAAAAAAGTAAAGTTTACGATCAAACTTTGGAAGAATTGAATTCGGCTCATCGCCGTTCGCAAGCAAAATGTCAGTTAGTACAAACTAGTTACACTGATTAAACAAATGAAATTGTTCTTGTTTTTGCCATATAATAAACATCTTATTAACCGAGCTAAGTCAGTCTGTATTTGAGAATTTCGACCTCAGTCAATTTTCTCCCATACAGACCTCCTGTTCGGTTAATAAACATGACAAAAGCTAAATAATAGTGTACATATTATCTTCCTTAATTTAAAAAAAAAATCGGAAGGAAAAAAAGATATAGATGAAAGAGTGCACAAAACAGTTACTCTGTGATGCAAATCATGACCGCGAAAACAACGACTCTACGAACGCTTTACGTCCACGCCGTTTTAAATGGAGCGATTTTTCCACAGTTTTTATATCATGTTCTATATTCTCGACACTTTCTACCTGTCAAGTTTTTTCCCAAGTATTACTTTAATATAATGCCTCGAGCTACCGCAAAATTTAACGTGGATTGATGAATAACGCGTGTGATTAGAACGTGCATACACAGGTACAGGCATAATAGGGTAAGATTGGCTCATCACATCTCTTAAGCGAGAATGGTGACCTATCATTTTTATTTTTTTCGAAACAGTGCTCGGTAGGGAACATTCAGGGAAAGTTTCAAAAAAATTAATCGGCAACTTTTGTTTCGGAGGAATCACCTTATTAAAAATAAACTTGAACTGAAATATTCACTACTACGCATTGCGGACCTTTCT
>CM042750.1:23291041-23298541 GCA_022496165.2 Catalaphyllia jardinei | reverse complement strand
TAAGTCGTCCATTTTGGCAAGGACGGCATCCAGCTTGTTTGAGGTTGAGTCGGTATTAGACATTTGTAACGTTTTAGATCTGGTTCTCACTCTCATATAGAACGTTTATTGAGCTAAGAAGATCTTCATTCGTCGAGAAAATGAAAATTGACCAACTTCAAAGTGGAGAGCTCGAACTCATGCGTCCTACCTGCATCGCGTCATCATGTGACCTTGGTTTGTTGACCATTGCTCTGACAAGAACTTCAATTGACTGAGTAAACCCCTGGGCTACATGTAGCATTGACATGCTCATCTGTTGCATTGACTGAGCAAGTCTCGTTGGACTGCGAAATTGCCTCGGCTATATCCTTTTTGAACTGAGGGCCCTCTTTTGATTCATTTATTAGTAGCTGATCTCTGTGTGATGCACTTAGTTGATGCTCCAGATGTTTCCTTTTATTGTCAATTAATTTTGGTACAGGATTTGAAGAGGCCCATTTTTTTCCCTTGCAGCTCTTTTTTCCATCAATGCCTTCAGAGCTTAACTGTGATCTCTTTCAGAGTGACTGGAACTTGATCTTGCAAGTTCCTCTATGTCAGCATCATCGCTTTCTAATTGTGTATCTAATGTACTCTCGTTTTCATTCGAATCAGTAAAATCATCTGTACCTACCCCACTGGACAGGGGCTCAGTAGATGGACTTCCACCCCAGATCTGCTTTAGCTGATCAAAATACTCCAATACGATTTTTCCACTTCCACTTCAAGATCCACTGGTAACTGCAAAGGCAAAATTCTTGAACGCGAGTGTAGCCTTTCTTTATTAAGTCCTTATTGATCTTCTGTCTTTTCTGAATTTCAGCCATCTCCCCTTCATCGACCTGGTCCACAGGTGCTGGCATTGGTGTAATAACAGGCGGCCCGAAAAAAGTAGGTTCTTCATAAATGCGAGCCATGGCTTCTCTCACAGCCTCATACTGCTTTACTTTGTCTGAATTGAAATCAATGTTCTTGTACTCTATCTGAGCTTTGTAATTTCCTAGACAACGGATAAGATTTTCTATTTTGTCTCCTTTATTCCACTGACATCGCTTTTCCTTCGTACTGGCAGCAGCCATCTTGTTTCCTGGAAAACAAAATCACAGCACATGTCCAAGCTCACTATTCAGCCTGGGCTGAAATTCCGTTTCGATTACATGAGATTTTTTCAGATTTTCTGGCCCGTTTGCCGGGGCTGAAAATCCTAGCCCAGTTTGAGCAAACCGGGCTAGGATTTTCAGCCTGGGCTGAATTGCGCCCTGGGCTGAACCCCCCTCCATGTAATCGACAATTTGATTTTAAGAGGATTTGTTTCAGAAGCCGGGCTGAGGTTTCAGCCCGGGCTGCAATTGGTTTAAAGAAACTGAGACAGACATTACTGAGCATGTTTTTGTTTTTTTAAAAGGACAATGTGAGCTTAAAGATTCCGCAAAAATAATTGTAGAACTTTCAGCTCAAGCGTCTGAGTCTAAGTAAAGTCACATTTCAAGAGTTTCAGTGGAAGTATAAAATGTTGAAGCAGATCGAAAGTTCGTGGAATGCCTGGGACATTTTCACAGGATTAGATCCCAGGCTTTCACATATGCCAAAATGGCATCCGTGTCAAAGAAACTGAGACAGACATTACTGAGCATGTTTTTGTTTTTTTAAAAGGACAATGTGAGCTTAGAACATTGAAGGTATTATTGAATCAGTATTTGGAAATTTATCATTTCACTATTTTCTAAAAGACAGCGATTGAGATTTTGAGGAAAAGAACAGTTGTAATAAACATACGTGTACAATGTGGTTAATATAGTGTTAATGATTTTGATTGTTCTTAAGACCCAAATACTGTCTGGAAAACATTGGATATAGCATTTCCAAGCATCTAAATTTCAAAATTTTCTGGGGAATACCCCCAGACCTCCCCTAGGAAGCTGGCGCCTTTGGTGCTTCAAAAGTAGGCTGCCGCCTACTTTCCCAGTGGGAACGTCTACTTCAAAACTTATTGACAGCACTGACAGTGCTTGTTTCCATTGGAAAAATCTTACAGGATTGACATCATATGCATTAAACGTGCGAACGACAAAGCAGCAAATAACATGGAAAAAATAAATTTGAAAGGAAGGACTTTCGTCAATGGTTGTGCCCTTTCACAAGATTCTCAAAAATTATTAGCAGATAAAATAGTTAGGAATGGTGGGGATATCAACATTGGCTACTTTCCAGGCAAGTTCTCAGATGTGGCGAATGCTTTTAAAGTAAGTAGAACTACCATGAAAAATATTTGGCAGTGTCTCCATATGGAACGTACCACTGAGCTATGCGGGCACGGAGGTGGAAAAAACAGTAATTTAACTCAAGGTGACTGGCAGTTGTTTGAAACTATCAAAAGAGAAAGGCCAACTTTATCACTGAGAGAAATTTACGATGGATTAACTGAATTTGGTGAGAAGGAGCGTGATGCATTATCATCTGTTGGATGTAACAAATGAAAACATTGAACTTGCTGCTTTTGAAGCTGTAGACCACATAACATCACATGATATGGCGAATTCTTTTAGACATACATCCTACATTGATACTTAGCAAGGGAAAATAAAGTGTTGTTCTGTTTCCACAGAGTTGTTAGCTCTATATACTGTATAAACTATAAATATTCTGGTGAATTCTGTTTGTCAACTCTTGTCAAACAAAATGTTAACTTTCAAAATGTTAACTTTCAACCGGTGAAAAGTCGCTCCTGGTACTGTAACAGCACATCGTAAAGCGTCCATAAATGAGACATTGGCACGTACATTAATCAAGCTGTTTTTGTCGTCGACATACTGCACTCAAAGTTCGGAGTCAGAGATGAATCTCAAGCATTCGAATTTACCTTGCACTACTTCCATAAGGTCTTAAAAAGATTGAATGTTTTGATCTGTAAAAATAACCTGGCATCTTTCCCCCTCGGGAAAAGAGACGTCGCAAAAGACTTCCAACTGAAGCATGTTGAAGCATTCAAACTACCAGCTGAGAAGTAACTTGACTAAACATTCATACATTTTAGCAGGTACTTGCGGGAGCTGAGCACTGACGTCAATACTGCGAGATGTTTCCAATGGAAACAAGCCCTGTTTCCAATGACAACATCAGGGTTTTAATGGTAAATCTTATGCTCCAAACTTGACTCGCTCCCTCGCTCCCGCCACGCTCAAATGGGAAGCATAGTAAAGTAGACACTCTAAACACTTAGCCGTCTGCATTGCATGTCAAAGCTGTTTATTCTCAATCGATTGTAACACCTGAAAACACACACAGAGAAACCATACAGCAATTTATTTCGAATATTTGGTTTTATCAACTGAGTTGATAATGTGAATAGGCTACTGTATGGAATCTCTTTACGGTGGCCAATTCACATTATCAACTCAGTTGATGAAACCAAATTTTCGAAATAAATTATCTTGTATTACTCCCACCGACGCAGCACCACAGTTTCTTTAGAAACTTACCCACTTTAGCAATTTATTTAACCATGCTTTAAAAGAAATTAGATGAAATGGTAACTTGAGAAATTACCTTCCTAAACTAAGTCTCGTTGTAAATGTGGTACAATGTCCACTGAAGGACTGATAAGACAAGTGTGGATGAAATATCTTGATTATCTTTCTTAAGGAAAAATGTTGTGCTGGACTGTTTTACATGGATATAGCCAAAGTACAGTTCCCATTCGAACTAGCATCTATACACTTTTTTGCCTCTTTATTAGGCTGTTGTAGAACTATTACTGACTGCTCAAAATGATGAGGGCACTTCCCAAAATGGTGTAGTAACTAATGAGGAATCTCTCCTTGCGGATAACAAACCTAGCCATGACCCCACTGCATGACCACTGATGCATGACATTGAAATTCAATGCTGTTTTGATCCTATTTGCTACAAGACTGTCGAAACTTGAACAGATCAAATGGATAATGCATCTACCAATGTTTCTGAGAAGACAAGCAATAAGCTTCCCTTACCTGGTCAAGATCAGGCACACGTCTCAGTCGAAGCTGAAGAATCAAAAGTTAAACTTGACCTCAGCTATGCCATGCAGCCGCCCCCTTATGTAATTTTCCCTACATATGAGGATGACAGCTTCACTGCTATGTCACCACCTCCACTATATGAAGTAGAAGTTGTTCTGATAACTATTGAGGATGATGAAATTGTTGACAATGAGAATGGTGATGGTAGTGATGAAGAGGATGATGATGATGCTAGAGATGATGAAGACCTGGATCCCCATTGGTTACCTGGTGAAGAAAAATTTTCCAATGACGACAATTTATTGTCTGAAGATGAAAATGACGGGGATTATACATCCAGCACCAGGACTGGTATTTGATTCATGTCTCGATAAGTTGCTAAAAAGGTGTTCAGACTGTGTGATGTCATAATCCAACATGAGAGGAAAACAGTTGGTAGCATACTATCAATTGAGTTAACCTGCCACAGTGGCCACACCACCACCCTTGGGTAACCTGTTGTTGGCAGCATCCATTCTGTTCACTGGTAACACCTTTGCTGCTATCAGTCACTTCGTCTCATGTTTCAATCATCAGTTTTTTTAGTTTAAGTGTTTATTACAACACAACAAAAGTATTTCATCTCCGTTGTTAATGAAGCATGGGAGGCTGAAAGCAGATGCCAAATTGAAAAGCCTAATGGGAAGGCAGTTGTCAATCTTGATGGTGATGGCCGTTGTGACAGTCCAGGACACTGCCAAATATGGTACCTAATGACACTGGAGATGTAGTAGCTTCTAAAAGATCTGGCTAAGCTCACTGACTTCTACCACATTGGCAGGCTGGAGGTGAATCACTCAATGATGCTCAAGTACTGCTCAAAAAGAGAACATTTTTGTACCAGGGGATGGTTACCAGGACTCAACTTGCTGCACTTGACAACAATGCAAACACGGGCTGTAATCAAGCTCAAGTACAGGCAGGAGAACATGTGGGTGAGGCACCCTACAAGATGTGCTTTCCAAAAGCCCAGAAGCAATGGGTAGTTAAGCCAATTAGTGAGAAGAAATCATACAATTATTTGTCAGGTATGATTTCAGAAGTTTATCAAGCGGTGTGAGAGAAAAAATGTAGTGGCCCAGCCTTTGCCTGTTCAGCTACCAAAGAACATTGCTTCAGAGCCAGTGCCACTTAAGGTAGATTTGATACAACATCGGTCAAGATTTACCTAATGAAAATAATGTTATGTAACTTTACAAGTAACAATGAGCCATCAAGAAATTTTGGTTCAACGGTTCGACAGCTCGACCCATCATTCGCATTAAGAAACAGCCAATCAGAAATCCTGTTGTATGGCACAGTCTAGCCAATCAGCAGCTGTCTTATAAGAAAAATGGACATGTGCTTGCTCAGCGGAAAATCATGCTCGCTCAGTGGAAATGGCATGTGCTTGCAGCAAGTTATAAATATAGTTGATCAGAGTCAAGGTTTCACTGTTTACAGGTGAGTTTTGGCACTTTTGCTGATCTATTATGATTACTTATATTCAAGGAAGCATTCATCAAGGTCATGAAGCTTCCGGTGAGCATTCTAGAGGTCGACAGTGTGCATTTATGTCACTTGCAGCTTTGCATTGCTTCTCAATTGATCGAATTCGGTCGATTTATGAACACAAACAAATATCGATGACATCTTATGTCATGGAGATCGCATGTGTCACGCACTAACCAATAAAGTGGTACCCAATGTTGAGTACTAATCGTTCTAAGAATCAGTTTAAATGCCTTATTATTACATGTTGCATTACACAGTGTTATTTGTTACACGTTCCGTTTTCATTAACCAATATACAAGCATAATCTCAACTAAAGCTTAAGCCACACCAATAGTTACTTGTTAATGTTATACTCAAGGAACATACATGTAGCCACATCGTTTTGCAAGTAAAATAAGTTATATTTTTGTTGAAGTTCTCATTGTCGTATTTACATTCAAAAACACTTTTAACGGCATCACTCACTTCTCAATGCGAACTGTTAGTATAATTATACACACTGAGAAAATGAAAACATTGACAAAATGATGCACATTCACTGCCAAAAAAATAGATGGTACAGTATATATAAGATAGGCCTAAGTAAGTAATTAGTAAGTTTTTATATATCATTTCAATATTTTCAATGTATAAATAGTTTTATGGTCAATCCAAATCACTCATCTACTGAAACCCTTCAAAAGCAAAATCTTCTTCTGGTCCAGGTGGGTGGTAAAAGTTATGTATGCACATAACAGCATAAGATGGAAGCACCACCCTTATCTCTTTCCCTAAAATCCCCCAGCACTGTCAGGCCAGTTGCCTGTAGGCTATATGTCTAAGTAGTTTAATGCTATGGTCCTTCATAAGGGTGTTTGTAGTGCAGCTTGTATTGAAACCATGCAGTTTGCAATACCCATTTATTGATACAGACTGGATGAAACCCTGGGTGTTGGATTATACATGTGGGCTCCTCTTGACATTCGCCACTTGTGACTGCCTCAATATTTTTATTTTTGACTGCCTCAATTTCTTGGCAGCAAATACATGCCTCGACTGCCTCCACTGCCTCCACTGGTCCCATAATCTGGCAATTCTCACATGAACACCTGAATTATAAACACAAATGCAGTATCACATTGCATTGCATTCACCAAAGGAGAGGATTTGGTGCGTAAACCAAATTAGCAGTGTATGATTTGGTGAAGCCAGTAGCACTGTAAACAACTCGTAGTATTGATGAGCTAAACATGTATTTCAGTAACATTCCTGAACTGTGCAGAAAATCATTAAAGTTATAATTGATCTATGTTGTAGTCAAAGGAATGCCTAAAATAGGCAACATAACCAGATGTTACGAAGAGACCAAGAAGGAAATTAAATCATGCTTCCAGAGTTTTGTTCGGTCCATCTACCATATAAGACATATTAAGCAGAAAGCAACACCGCCATAAACAGACTCTTAGGGTACATTTCTTTAAGAAAATCTAACATTAGATTCTCAAGTCTGAAAGAATCTGAAAATGGATTTTGCGTTTCGTTATTAAACAGATCAATCCAAGATCTTTCAGATCATGGTATGTCATAGGAACTTAAGAATCCACTTCCGGAGTGGATTTTTCGGTCCCTTTCATGCACTGTGATCCAAGAGATCTTGGATTGATCTGTTTAGTAAAGAAACGCAAAACCCATTTTTGGATTCTTTCAGATTTAAGAATCTAATCTTGGATTTTCTTAACGAAACGCACCCTTAGATTTTTGTACTTTCAATCCAATAGATCTTGGATTGATCTGTTTAGTAAAGAAACGCAAAATCCATTTTCGGATTCTTTCAGATTTAAGAATCTAATCTTGGATTTTCCTAACGAAACGCACCCTTAGATTTTTGTACTTTCATCCCGGGTTTTGTAGACCTTCTTGGTTAGTTTTTACTGTTTTAGAGGAAATTAACTGATAAAAGCTTGGGGT
>CM042750.1:23271041-23286041 GCA_022496165.2 Catalaphyllia jardinei | reverse complement strand
TAACTAGATCATCATAATATTAGACAATATCTTTGTTTTCTTTAGTCCTCCAATAAATTAGCTGAACTTTTTGACAGATAAAGAAATGATCATGAAAATACATGATGGCTATCCTTTGCCTTCCTAATGAGGGAAACATACAGTTAAAGTTGGAAGGAACCTTTCAAATGAAAACAGTCATGAATTACTAAAAAATGTGTAGCAATTGCAGCAAAATGTTGGGCAATCAATAAAGTTTGGATTTTCTAAAATTATCCTTATTTAATTAGGAAACAGTGGAAATTATGTGAACGTCTCTGTTTTGTATTTGTTTTTGATTCAGTTATAGCAATATTTGCGTTAGTCGGAATTCGTTGATATAACTGTTCAACCCAGCCAGTGAGTTCCTTGTAAAATAAGGTTAATCTATGCTTATAAATGAAAATTAGCTCAATGAAAGTATTATACACTTTGCATCGGTCCATTCTAGTACCACTGCCGACAAAATATCTCTATTATTTTCTAGTTAAACCAAAAAAAATTAAGCTTAATTAATTGTTTTCTTTTTTTGATAGAGAAAAAAGTCGGAAAGTAAGTGATAAGAAAGCTCAGTGATAGCAAGTGAAGTACAATCACAAACAAATACAAAGCAAAATAAGCCTCTCCATTCAGTTTGTGGTTGTATACAAAAGACTCCATGCTCTGTTTGTTTAAGACATTTCATACAAACTAGTATTCTTTAATTTTAGTTGCAAAGTCTTGTTTTTACCGTGATTCCTTTGCCATAGTTGGGTTTTAATTTCCACATTTTCGCACAACATCAAACAAGGCTTCTAGACGTCCGTGCATGAAGGGACACCGCTGTCTCAGAAATCAGCTCATGCACAGTACGTAGTAAGCGGAAGTAAAAAAGTCCCACGTCGCCATTGCCATTGTCGGATCGTAAGGTCCCTAGTGATAGATGGCCAAAATGTAATTCATAGCAAAACATTTGCAATACAATGGAGAACCACAGTTGTACTGATATAACGTTAGCATAAAGCCCAGAATAAACCATGAAATATTTTCCTGTGGAAGTTTCCTGATTCTTGTGTGGCATCGCTCAAATTTACAAACTTGGTTCTATTTAATCAAATTCAGTCTTCATGTAAAAAGTGTAGTATTCCATACAGCATTGCAAGCTGTAAGCATGCGAAAACAAACTAGGCTTACCAGCTAAACTCAAGAGATTGAATAATTGAAGGGGTCAGTGGAAAAAGGGCGTTAGGATTTTTACTCAAAAGTGAACTTTGTCGGAAATGCTCCAAATTTCGCATGCAGTTTTGTTTACTTGGGTCAAACAACATTCTGCATGTTTTTTCCCTGAAGTTTGCTTCCTTTTTGAGATGTTAAATATGCAAAAAACCCACATTTTTCTGAGGGATCCTCTAGGGACCTTCCGTTGAACGAAAAACAAGAGAAGCCTTTTGTTTAGCTAAACCATGTAGTCACTAAAATACATGAATCTCTTACTACTGCTTTGTTAGCACAAGTGGATAAGGCGCTGACTGGTCTGGATTCGAGTTTGTTTTGTTGTGACCCGGGTCGATACAAGGCCGAGGTCGGTCCAATTTATTTTTCCGTTCTGTTTCTCAACTTCTTTCAAAAACCAAGATATCTATTTATTTGTGTCTTTGTAATTGAATCACCGTTTTTAATCGCTAGAAGGATCTGGGCTTGATACGTTTTTTAGCTGGAATTGTGACGTCAGCTTTGGCGTGCAAAGCATCGATTATTCAGAGCTTACCTGTTAATTAAGCAGAGTTTGCGTGTTATTTCCACCGATATTCGAAGCTTATTCGAGGAATATTTGCACCATCATATTAAGCCTTTGACTCTCTGAGTCACCAGCATGCCTCAAAGAACCGAGGTGTGTTTTTGTTCCGAGATCATGGTTTAAGTCTGCCATAAACTTAGCCATTGAAGAACAATTGAGCCAGGCGGTAGAGTCTAGAAACGCTTCTTGTTCCAAAACAAAGCATCCGTCGTGGACTTATGGCTCATTTGCCAATCTTCGGCGTGTGTCACTTTTTGAAATTACAACTGCTTTCTATACTCTTATTATTTTTTTGAAATCAGCCATCCAGCATCCTTCGCTCCAAAAATTTCTGGGAAATCCCATAATCTTTGATACATAAAGTGCCGTGACCATTGTGTGCATGACTTATAGCACGTCTAAGCGTGACTCTGACACAGCCAGGAACTGGTGAGAAAGGCCAGGCAACAAAGTCGTTGAATTTGACCTGTGTTTAGAAAACAGATTTAAAAGCCATTCTTCCGGCCAAACAGAAGCCAAAGGTCAGTTAAATTGGCAAGCAAGTGTTCCTTGAGTGTGTCTCATGGATTTCCAAGCAGATGATTACTTTGAATTGTGATAGGATCGAGCCCACTGAGAACTAAAGCAAAAACCGAAAAAAGACAAAACGCCTGATCGCAGGTTAGCAAGAAGAAAACCTCAGCTGAAATGTAAGTTTTGCTTTGTATTTCAGCGTTCTTATGCTAATAAATTTTCTGTTTCATGCGCTTTCATTTTCGGCATGAGCAGCATGTTAGCTTAAGGCTTCCTCTTTCTGTGTTGCCAGAACTGATCATTTCACAGAACTAGCAGTTTTGTACCAAAAACTAATTTCACATAGAAACATTTAAATCATCACTGACGTGGCTGATTTGCAAAACTTTCAACCTCTCTCTCTAGGCACTACCCATTGAATTGATTTAGGTATCGATTCTGCAATAGATTTCAAAAGTCGAGATTGGTTTCCCTGGCCAAACACTGCACTAACCCTAGCATGTCCTGACCTTAACTCTAACCAAATCCACAGCGCTAGCCCTAACACTAAGCCCTAGCGCTAAGCGCTAGTCCTAACACTAAGTGCTAGCACTAACCCTAATGCTGAGCGCTAGCCCTAACCCTAACACTAAGCATAAACAACTAACCCTAGCACTAACCATAAGCAATAAACCTAACCCTGAGCACTAGCCTTAACCCTAAGCAATAACCCTAACACTGACTCTAATCTCGACCTGTAACCCTCACCCCAAACGCTAACCCTAACCTTCAATGCTAACCCTAGTTTCGAGCAGTAATTTGAGTGAAATTAACATCTTTGCAGTCGCACGCTAATGTGAAATCAAAATTTTAATGTTTTTTTTACCTAAAATCAACGCAAGGTTGCACGTTGCAAAAAGATTAATGTTTTGCTGGATTTTAAGTGAAATTACCGTTTTTGCGGTCACATGCTGACATGACCACAAAATACAAGTTTATTGCATACGAAGCAAACTTCAGTAAGAAAACATACAGAATATTCTTTAACATACCTAAACAAAACTACATGCGAAATTTGGAGTGTTTTCGACAAAGTTCGCTTTTGAGTAAAAAACCTACAGTAATGTAATGCCCTTTTTCCAGCAAGCCCTTCAATTGGTCATATTAATCAACTAGCCAATGACATCTGCCTGTTCCAACGGTTAATATTTCACATGTTAAAAACTGCATCTTCGTGTTTGCAAGCAGTATGGAGTACCGTAAATGCTCAGGAAATAGCCACTTGTTTCATCTGTACAGTTTTAGCTGGTTGGATTCCACGAAAGAATTGTGAAGAACATCGGCCTGAATTGAGAAACTCGCTTTTTCCCCTCGAAAAATGGGCAATTGTTGACACAGATCGGGTTTGTGATCATTCGCACTACTCTTGATATGTTCGCATCAAATTACAGTGCACAGGAAGTGGCGAAGGCGAAGTCTTATTAATTCTGGTTTTGTTCGATTTCTCTGAAGTTTCAACATGACAAAGCTGAAATGTTAAGGAATAGATTTTACTTTTGCCGATGTGTGGTAACTATTAATGCGAAAGTTATATTTCGCTTCAAACTCATTTTTTTAAAAACATTTTTGCAATGCATGGGTTCAGCGTGATTTTGTAATCATAGATTTTTGTTTACTCCGAATTATAAAAAATACTCACAAGAGGTCATTTAATTGACCTTTCAAATGAACATAAATTTACATGTTCCGAGATGAGTTTGTAGTGAAAAAAGGTTTTTATATGAGTGCTTGGGTTTTAATTTTTTCCCTGCAAAAATGATGTGTCACTGTTGAACTTTAAAGTCCCTCGATGTGTTCACTTTCTTTTTAAATTGGAGAATATTTATTATTTTCCAAGTTGTAGTGGTGGACCTCATTTCAATCCATCACTCCTTCACTTCTTGTTAGACATTTGGAAACCCGGGTGAAGCTCCCATATGAAAAGGCAAGGAATGTTCATTGGAAAATTTGAATTTAACTCCTATGGGAGACTTATGTGGATGTTGCCTGAGCTTCATTACATGTATACCCATAAAAGATACCACTTAAAACGGAATAGGTTCAATTGCTAGCTATTGTTCAAGAGAGGATCCCGGAGAATTGGCTAGAAAATCTTAGGATTATTTCAGCTGCAGGCTTTACCAAGTACAATTAAATTTTTTATCTTATCTATGTTATGTTATGTTATCTATGTCCAAGGTGAATAAAGGTGTTGTTTGTTGTTTGTTGTTGTTTTGTGGGCACTTGCAGACGCGACTCGCATAATCGAGAGATCAGCAGAAAGCAAGCCTGAAAACAGACATTAATAAGAATGTTTCTCTTAATTATTTCTTCTAGTGCACCCTAAATGATTCTTTGACAGCTAAAAATGGGGATGTTTTGTCGTGAACACCCTAACTGCGATCAGAATCCTTGATTTATACCTGAGGAGACAAGCATTTCTCAACCTTTTGCATATAGGAGTTCCCCCCCTCCCCCCGGGTTTTAAACATCTGCTGTTTAAGAGTGTTTCATGGCCGGTTGCACTGTGTCAAGTTAGTTAAGTACTCAATATCTTATCGCAGAAATGCTCTACATTGAATAAATTCGTACGTGAACCTTTTTATAAATAGAAGGTACCTGTCATTATGGAAGTCTGTTTTAAGAAAATAGCTCATTCCTCGAAAGTGCCTGCTCATACAGGTTTAACCCATATGTGATTGCTGAAAAAGAAAAGGAAGACACTGAAAGTTATAAAATTGATGAGCTGTATGAACTTTTGATTCAAGCCATGATTAAATTTTTTTTGAAAGATCAACAGTCGAATTAAGGAGAATCCTGCTGTTTGTTTATACAATAATGAAAAGAAATACAAACAAATACGGCCCTGGAGAAGTGAGGAACAAAAAGTTGAGAAATAGAAGAAACAACATTACACAAGGATGGCAGTTCTGTAGTTCTTAATATCGCCTTGAAAAAGAGGGAAGAAAATATTACAACAGGGGGTATTCGAATTTTGTCACCCATTCAAGTACTAACCCTGCTGAACAGGTTTGTTGAGTGGATGAAACATGTTGCTGTCCTTGTGATATAGTGACTCTACACTCAACACTCGTTTTTAAATTTCTAAGATGAGAAAAGATATCAAAAAGAGAAAATTGCATGGCTGGGAAAGTAGAGAACCAAAAAATTAGAGGAATATGAAAATAAGAACTATTACTTGCTTTGGTGATCAGACAAGCAGCACTTTCCTTATAATTGCCTCAGTCTCTTGGACGAAGATAACTCGGTCTCGCAGACCGATAACGATTTGAATGTGAATGTTTTCAACAGTGTTATGTCTCCTCATGTACTCTCTTACCGTTGCATTTTGCACTATTTCTTAACAATGCCAGTGGGCTTGAACTTTAACTTAACCACCTCAAGCTGGTGGCATCAAAATTGTCACTGTTTAAACAATCTATTTTCCAGGTTGAGTGGCTCATAGACACTTTGGTCATTATCATGTAATAGCACAAAACATAAACATTAATGTAACATAGTTTCATTACAACAGGGCTAAAAATTAATTCCAGTGCTTGGTGGCAAGTTTGGCCAGTTTCCTTGAATACCCAGTGGCCCATACCAAAATGAAGTAGCCCTCAATTTCCTCTAGTTTAAAATTGAAAACATAAATAAACACCCCATGGCTTTTAACATAGCGTTAACTAAGAGGATTTCATAACTGGTGTTTCACATGGATTAAGGATTGCACATTCTCGGAAGTTATCTGCAAAAAACAACTTGAAAGTTTATGCAAAATTATGTGCAATGTAAATTGACCCCTGATTGGACTTTTGTTTTGTTGAAGCCACTTTATCATGATTCATTTCGGCTCTCTCTCAAGATATTATTTGCTCTCCAAGGGAGATATGACTCTTGAAAAGGGTTTAAGATCAAAGCACAGCATTTGTGTTCAGCTACATGATTTACTCGAATTGCCCATGAGCAGTAAACTAACTTCCTATAATTTCAGTTAGCATGTAATCGCCATTAGTTGCAACTGTAAAAATAAATAAACAAACAAATAAATAAATATACCATTTATTTCCCACAATGCAGAATTAACTGAAATAAAGGGCTAAAAATTTACAGTCAATAAAATAATTAAAACCACTTCTATAAAAATGTCTTGATTAAATGTTTACATATCTACATGTTTATGAGTGAATGAAATAAAGGAACCTGAATGCTGGGTGCGGTGACAACTCCTATCAGCATAAACAATATTCCTGTTGTTTTTGCCGGGCTGCAGGTTGTAACTATGACCACTAGTTGCTGTTTTCGGTATAAGAAAGTTAATGGGGTGATCATTTTGAGACATCTTCCGAATATATTTGCAGCAGAGCTGAGTTCATCTTTCTTTCAGGCTGCTAAGGTTGGTAGTATTAAGGGCATCTAAATAACTGTGGCATGGATAGACCTAGAAATTCTTTGGAAGCAAGTTCTCCTCAAATGTGTAGACATCTGTGCTTGATTCTTGAACCAAAATGGTTTAAACTCACAACTTGCAATTGGAATAGGAGGATACTCAACAAAGTAACTTGAATAGTAAATGTCTAAGTGGAAAATATCCTGATTCTTTTGTGTTTATTGTGTTCAGTAGGCGTACTTCTACTCTTAAAGTACGATTTGGTGCTGCGGTATGAAGTTTGAGTTACATGTAATGCTCTTAGAATGTCTTGTTATTTTTATTTTGTAATTTTAAGTAGGAGGTTTTAATTTTTAATTACAAATATTGTAAAGCACCATCGAGCCCTTGAAATGAGTGCTATATAAATTTATGTGAATTATTCTGTTTTTGAGGAATGAAAGAACGCATCCTATAATTTTGTTTTGGTACATCTGCGGTCAAAAATAGCAAGGTTTTTTGTGAAGACTGCGAAGTGGCCACCTCTCTAGGTTTTTTCAGGGGCTTCTGGCCTCATTTTTGTGTTCATCTGCTACATCATTATTGTGCTGTTTTGTGGCTTCTTCCCTTGCTTTCAACATGTAGGGGTTTTCTTTGAACTGAATTTTAACTCTGACTGAGTTCAACAAAAAAGGAATGCATTCCTAATGCAGACTGGAGTGTTTTTTTTGGCCGGGTGAAAACAAATAACATCATCGCAAAGCATGTGTATATGAGACGATTTTCTCTATCAATTGTTTGTGATTGCTCATTTCTGGTAGCTTTGATGCTGGACTGTGCATGGCCTGTTTGGTCGGGATGCATATGTGAGATGACATGCTTTTGTTACATAACTGGGACAAACTTTTTTTCTGTTCGCAAACAAGACTTTGAATCATCTTACTTTTGGAATTGTAATTGTGGGAGCAACCATTTTTCATCGGCTATATTTTGACAGCTGATTTTGATTTCATTAATTTGTTGGCTCTATATTTCCAGTGGCCACAAATAGTTCAGTCTGTGTCCATCGAAGGTCCAAACTGAATGGATGGAAGTGGCACTCTGAAGCCAAGAGCTATGAGAATAAGCCGGAACTGAGGAACAGCAATGTAAATGCTGACTATATTTATTCATCAGTGGAAATAATAGTTATTGCCAGTCCCAAGCAGGAGTTTACAATAAACCATGGATAAAGCGACATAGGAATGCAAATGTTACAGATGTTAGCTGATATTTGTGCTTCCAGCTTAGAATAATATTTGATGTAACAAAAGTATTCTTTTTACATAACTGGGACAACAATTGTTTATTCTGTTCACAAATAAGACTTTGAATCATCTTGGTTTTGGAATGTTAATTGTGGGAAAAGCCATTTTTCATTGGCTGTATTTTGACAGCTGATTTTGATTACATTTATTTGTGGACTATATATTCCCAGTGGCCACAAATAGTTCAGTCTTTGTCCATCAAAGGTCAAAATTGAATGGATGGAAGTGGCACTCTGAAGCCACAACCTATAAGAGTAAGCCAGAGCTAAGGAACAGCAATGCAAATGCTGACTATTTTTATTCATTATTGCCAGTCGCAAGTGGGAGTTTGGAATAAACCATGGATAAAGCGACCAGTAAGTGAGAATGAGATGTTTAGCATGAGTTTTGAAGGCAAATGTTCCATTAAACTTGTGAGTTAACAGAAACTAGAGCTGTCACACAATGTGTCATCAAGGGTCATCAAATTGTTGCTTTCCTTGCCAACAATAAAGCAAGGAAATCAAATAATCCACAGAACAACTGAATAGTGGACTTTGGCAGTATGTTATATCTGTCTGTAAAACTTCACCCATTCACATAAAGGTAATGATTTCAGCAGCTGTTATCACAGGTACAGAATTCACTCGTAATGTTTAATTACTACTTTTTTAATTACTACTAGTTTTTATGTATCTATAAACATATTCTAGAAAGAAACAGTAATGAGACAACATTTGAACTGAAACAAAAGACAATAATAAAAAATGGGGCAGCTTTGTATACAGTGCACATCAGCCGTTGATTAACTAATGATTAATTGGCTGTTGTAAAGAGGTTATTTCGGTGGCTGGAGGCGTTGATGGTGATAGCAATGTGAAGAGCCGGTGGCTGCTGTAGAGAGGTTAAAATAAGAGTGGTTGTATTGGGGATTTGCAGGGATAAAAAAAGTGGCTCTTCTAGAAAGGCGGGCTTAAGTAGAGTTTCCACTGTAGTTGTTACTCCTGCCTTGGAGGGCATTCCTTTTTTAGCTGGTGCAGGATCTTTTTCTGTTTTTTTTTTTGGGGGGGGGGGCAATCACTTGCTTTCACACAGATAACAATAGGTTTGCACAACATTGGAATTTCAGTTCAATAATAGACTTCAATTGGCCTGTTGAAAACCCAGTGCTTTGCATCTTTTGCTTCACTGTGATTACTTGTGCGGAAAGTAAGGGCAATTTGGGAAGGAACCAGGTTAAGATTGAAGCGTTTGGATGTTTGTAGTTTTCTGTGGCTTAAACAACTGCCATTTACATACCTTGTCTTGTACACATGTACACCAGTCAATACCACTGTGATGCCACAAAATAGTTACTTTTGCTTTATTCACATTCTCATTTGTCAGAAATAACAAATATGTGTCGTCTCCACGACTGAAAACAACATGAAATTAACATCAAATTACAAAAGGCCCCTCAAAGGCCAAGAAATGTAGAGGCAAAAAGCCAGGTTATTATCCTCTTGAATACCTTTTGATTGCACTAGCTGACTTTCAGCTACTGTGCTGTTGACACGCCCTGTGGCTGTTTGCTGTCATTGTTGCTCCTCGTGAATGTAGGCAGTGCAAGGTGAACTTTGAAGGGGATGCCTGGACGGATGTTAAAACTGTTAATTTTAGCAGAGATTTGATGAGCTCCCCCATCTGGACTATTGTCAAGGAAAATAAGTGATGGATATAACCTGACCTCCTGGCTTTCTGAAGTAGGTTGAAGATTTTGGTGAAGTTGAGACAGGGGAAGACAAGGTGTTGTATGCTTGGGAAAATATCAATATGATGACCTGACTTTGTTACCCCTGGTTCATGAGTCCACAAATAAACAGTAACACATCTTTACACTTCACATGCTTCACATGTTTTTTTCGTTTTTCTCTTCTTCTTGTCGCTCATTCAGCTCACGCTCTTTTTTGATAACCTGGATGAGTACTTCATACACAAGACTCGTTTCCACTTCCGCTTGTTTGTTTTCAGTGCAATCTCTACACATAACATACATCCCCTCCGAGGAAAAGTGTCGTCCCTGACACTTAATGAAAATGTGAAAGAAAAATCACGACAATAAACTAGAGAGGTAATTCTCCTAAGGAAATGCTACAAAACAGTCCATGTTTTCGGTACAATAAAACTGACTTAAAGGATCCTTTCTTCTTTGACTCATTTCATCTTCTACGTAGTTACATTGGTACTAATAATCCATAAAGGCTGCAGCCATTCAGTGTTCTGGTGACATTCCCTATCCTGAGGGCTCACCCTCCTTAAAGTTCTACTTATTTCTGACAGTGTCTTGAGCAAGAAAAAGAAATCTAAGTGTTAATTTTTTTGTCCTTTTTTTCTCTTTTTTTTAACAAAATGGAACTAATTTTTTTTTTGTCGAACAGCAGTCTTAGAATGTGTGGCTTTGCATCTGCATGTGTCCATAGGTCACTGGATATAGTCCATGGCCACCAACCTTCACTGGGTAACTAAAGTTTGCTGGAGGCATCCCCTGGTAGCCAAAGATCATTGGATAATGAAATGAGGGAAACGGCTGCATGGTCATTGGTGGTACGGGCTGCCAGGTAGCTGGTAAACTTGTTTGCCACGCGAGAGGGGGACCTTGGGCAAATGGAGTAGATCGTAACGGTACACTGTCATTGGTAAGTGATTGCACAACAGCTCTAGCCTGGTACACTGGGTTTCCAAGAGTGTCATAAGTCAAGACCACTGGGGGACGTCTGTCACGCTGAGGTCTGGACTCTGCTATAGCGGCGCCTTCCTGACTAGAGTTACCTGGGGTTGATGGTCCTGCTTCATTCTCACCCGCTTCAGGAAGGTGTGTTGTCTCCTCCACAGGGGGGTGCTCTTCATCTGCCGAGCAACCATCTTCTTCCTCTCCTCTGTCTGAGGCGGTCGCTGATTCCCAGGTAATATCCTCAGAGACTGGCTCCGCGGAATTGTCGGTTTGTAGTTCTGGTTGCCATTCAGGTTCGAAGTTCAACTCGTAATGCTCGCTTTCGTCGTCTGACGACTCTTCCCCAAGTGTTGTAGGCGCCTGATTTGTCTCTCTCCTAATTTGCCCGTCTGCTTGCTAGTTCATAGGCCTCTGACATCGCCTTCTGCCACTGCGCTGCATATTGAGTATGGCTGCCTTGGTTAGCTGTCCTGTCAATGCCGAAGATCAGGTCGATTGGCAGACGAGGGTGGCGGCCAAATAGCAGATAAAAAGGAGAGAAACCAGTAGCCTCGTTTTTTGTGCAATTATATGCGTGTACGACCTGATTAAGGTGATCTGCCCACCGTGATTTCTGTGTCTCTGGTAGGGTGCGGAGCATGTTCAACAAAGTGCGGTTGAAACATTCAACTTGCCCGTTCCCGTGTGGATGATAAGGGGTGGTGCGGGAGTGTCCCAGGCCGCACAACTTCTCTAGCTCTCGGTGAAGGCGATTTTCGAACTCTCCTCCCTGGTCATGATGAATCTTTAAAGGAAAGCCGAATCTGAGGACGAAATCAGCGACTGTTCTTGCTGACTTATTTTTTGTAGCATAAGCTTGCGCATAGCGAGTAAAGTGGTCCATCACAACAAGAATATATTCGTACCCTCCACTGCTCTTCTCCAGATGGAGAAAGTCGATAGCAATCAGTTCGAATGGTGCAGTAGTGGTGATGGGTTGTAATGGAGCCCTGATCTTGAGAGTCGGAGGTTTACGTTTAACACATTGACAGACATGCCCAATATAGTGCTCAATGTCGCTCTGCATGTGGGGCCAGTAGAAGCGCTCTCTAGCTAGGTGTAAAATGCGATCCGCTCCAAGATGACCCATTTTCTCATGCAACTCCTTGAGAATCAGTGAGCGCAGTTTTTTTGGAATGATGATTTGAGTACGACTTCTTGTGCACCGTTGTAGTATCCCATCCTTGTCGACTAACAGGCTATTCCATTCATGAAGGAGCAGCTGCACATCCCTTGGCTCTTTCTTTCTCTCGGCTGTCGTCGGGCACAATCCACACTGAATCAACTCTCTTACTCGATTGATGACTGGATCCACAGTTTGTGCTTGTTTTGCGTCAAGTTGCGGTACACTAGGGTTTCCTCCATCAGACATATCTGATTCGAGTGTAGCAGGGTCCCCTGAAAGAGCTGAGATCCAATTCACTGTTCCTTCCTCTTGAAGCTTTGCAGAACACGACAGTCTGGAGGACTTCATGCGGTATAACCTCTGTGCACGACTCCATATAAGCAATATCATCAAGCGCCATTCGCGACAAGGTATCAGCATCAATGTTCGCTTTTCCCGGTCGGTAGTGAATTGTGAAATTAAAATCAGCCAAGTCACCTATCCAGCGGAGGCCTGTGGCGTTAAGTTTTGCTGAGGACAGGACATAAGTAAGCGGATTATTATCTGTGTGCACTTTGAAGCTTGGGGCATAATAAAGGTAATCTCTGAACTGGTCACAGATGGCCCACTTTAGTGCAAGGAACTCCAACTTCCCAGAATGTAAGTGGTAGTTCTTCTTGGCAGGAGTCAAAGTGCGTGACCCATAAGCAACAACGCGAAGGATATCATTTTGGTGTTGGTACAGCACAGCACCAAGCCCATCCTTAGAGGCATCTGTATGAAGGACAAACGGTTTCTCAAAGTTTGGGTAGGCCACGACTGGAGCACACGTCAGACAATCAATAAGTGTATCTAGTGCAGATTGGTGAGAGCTGGTCCAGACAACTGGGTGCCTTGGCGGTAACTGTGAAGGGTTCCTCTTGCCTCGCGTTGGTTTTTCTCTCATGGACTCTTCAGAAGGGTGATCTGATATCTTGATTAAATCATAGATTGGTTTTGCAATTTTTGAGAAGTTCTTTATATACCGACGATAGTAGTTTAAGAACCCCATTAGTTTGCGCACTTCATTAACTGTCTTTGGAGATGATTCCTTGAGAGAAAGCACTGGCCTGATATTGGAGGGGTCTAGCTTGTAGCCCTCCTCAGACACCACGCATCCAAGAAATACAACTTCTTTTTTGAACAGTTTACACTTCCGCGGTTTGAGTTTGACTCCATGCTCTCGCAGCCGATGCAGGACTTTGCGTGTGTGTTCAACATGTTCCTCAAAGGACGCGCTGAATATGATTATATCGTCCAGATAGGGTATACAAACAGTATCTCGTAAGTCTCCTAGACAGTTCTCCATGAATCGCTGGAAAGCCCCTGGGGCTCAGGAGAGTCCGAATGGGATCCGCACCCATTCGTATAGACCCCATGGAGTGATAAATGCTGTATAAGGCTGACTTTTAGTGCCCATGAACCCTTGACAGTAAGCTTTGCCCTGGTCTAGTACGGAAAACCAAGAGTTCCCACCGAGATTATCTAACGTCTCTTGTATCCTCGGTATCGGTTGGCGATCAGGTCGCATTTTCTTGTTCAGTGCGCTGTAATCCACGCATAGCCGCAAACTTTGGTCCTTCTTTCTGACACAAACAACCGGTGAACTGTAGGACGAGGAGGACTTTCGGATGAAATCACGATTTAACAAATCTTCAATATAAGCCTTTACCTCTGGGTATAGTGGTTTTGGCACTGCCACATAGTTCTTCTGAACAGGGGTTTGATCCTCAAGATGTAAGTTTAACTCAAAGTCTCTAATACAGCCAACATCACTGTCATCCCTTGCAAATGAATCTGCTTCCTCGGTAAGTAATTTAAGTGCCACTTCCTTCTGATGGGCATTGAGACCACTTAGGTCAATGTCCTTTATGTGTGGTGGAGTACTCAAAGGTCCTTCAGCATGTGGAGGTATAAGCGGTGGGCCTCCGGCGTTTCCAGTACATGTTGTAGCCTGATCAGCAACTTTTGCTTCTGTGCTCTCTTCATGTTCACATTAGAGTCCTTTAACCTAACTTCTACTGGTGTAACTGATTGTACAAGCTGTAGTCGGCCGAGCAAGGTTCGTCCCGGAAGTCTGATATCATGGTTGGTATTGTTAACAATGTCAATTTCCACTTTACTGGATTTCCCTTTCTTTACAGTCAACAAAGTCTCTGTAATCTCCAACCCGCTAGGCCATGGGTTAGACTCATCCCGTTCAAACAGTACTGGAGTGGTTCTCTCAACAGGCCCTGTATTTGCTCTGCAAGTCACACTTTGACTTTGTCTGGGAGGTATAATAGTATCATGCTTCATGGTCTTGATCAAACAGAGATTACTTTGATTACGGCTTTGGATAAAATTCACTAATGCTGAAGCATTCTTGCCATTTAACTCAGTAAAACTTGAAGTAATTTCTTGATGTAGCATAGCATCCTCACTACTGCTTTTAACAATCTCCTCAATCACGTTAAAGCCGATTATTGGCATGTCTAATGATTGGTCTGTAACAAGAAAGGGAACTGCCAATTCCTCCTTAGACGACAACAGTCTAAAGTTAAGCTCCACCCATCCTATGTATGGCATCTCACCACCATTGGCTGCAGTCAGGTTCAGTTCAGAATTTAACAACTCTGATATGTTCTTAATAGTGATCCCAGGGAAATTCCTTCTTACTAACTGGTCAGATATTAAGGACACCTGGGCCCCAGTGTCCCAAAGTACATCTACCTTTTGGCCATTGATCTCCCCCTTAACAGTACACCTCTTTCCTACCAGTCCTACCACTGTGGCGTGCTGTTGTGGTGTTAGGTGACTGACAAAGGTGCTACTACTGGGATCCGCATTCCCTTGTTTTGCTTTGTTTGACAGGTACTCAATTGCATTACACAACACTTTGTGTTCCTGCCAGTGTTTCTTCTGACAATTCCGGTCACAATACTTTACGGCCTTGCACTTTGAACATTGTAAGAACTTTGCCTTTTCCGACTGAACTTTCCGGCAACCATTACATCGGAGGGACTTGTTACTACTGTTGTCGACTACTCCGCATCCCGCCGGAATAGTCGTCGACCGTTTCCCTGTCGACTACCCCGGTTCTCGTTACGGTAACATTCCCGAGGCAAATGCCCCGAGTCACCACAA
>CM042750.1:23256041-23263541 GCA_022496165.2 Catalaphyllia jardinei | reverse complement strand
TTCTGGGAGGTGTTGCAGCAGGAACAGGCGAAGTTGAAGATGGTCTGCCTCTTTGTCGTACAGCCTCCTCACAGACTTTTCCTGCCTTACGAAGACTTGCAGCTAACTCTGCCTGAAACTTCTGCAGGGAAAGCTGATTTTTAGCTGGCACATTTTTCTGGGCCATGTGCCAACCATTGACAACAGCTACCCCAATGCAATAAAATACAATATGCATGTAGTATTTTGGCTGGTGACGGATCTGATACAAGAAAAGCAGCATGTCACACAGATCAACACCACCCATGTGGCTGTTATACTCCACAACCATAGTTGGCCTTTCAATGTCAATAAACCTCCCCTCCTTAGACCAATGTGGTGCTCAGGAAGCAAGATCTGTGCTGCATGCTAATAATTGTTTTATAGTTTTATTAGATTTTGATAATTTTATAATAAGCTTTGATTTGTAACTATTTTAACTATTTTGATCTTGAAATGAGGGCCTCTAGTTTATTAGCATTTAGATGCTATTTTGAGCTACCCTCGATAAATAAAGACTTCACTTCACATAGTTGGAAACCATTTGGACCAGGCCGTTGTCTAACCACCATAGAACAGTTACACCTGAGTTAGCCTCAGCAAAATAATCAAAGGAACTACGACCTTTGTTTTTCAAATCTTTTTCACTAGGCAAATGCTCTGCTGCACCTTTTAGGTGATCCTTTTGCATGGTGGCAACAGCCCAAAAGGCATCCTTTTTCAAGCAATTCATCAGGGCTATTGAGCAAAAGAAATTGTGAAAGAATACTTTGTGATTGACATGAGTAAAGCTGGCTGGGCTTCTTCCTTGCTTGATTTTCCTGTGTATATCTCAAAATCATACACCATGCCATTAACTCCGCATCTGGTTTATTGGGCAGGTACTGTTTTAAACTTGTACAGCTCTTGGCAGGAATTATCTGCTCATCCATGGAGTGAGTTTTGTTGCTGCAAAGCTAAGTCAAACAGCCCTCAGTTTGGGTGAACTAACACAAAGCTGTACAAAAATCAGTGAAGTATTATGTATTGCCTACGGCACGCAATCAAATTACATCTCAAATTAGCTTTAATTTTTTTTAAGTGTCCACAATTAGCTCTTAGCTTAGAGCTAAATACATATCGACACATTAATAAAGGTTATGTATGTATGTTAATTAAACCCCTATCATAACAGAGTGGTACTCCTCTTGAGGTATCTGCCTGCATTTTTCCACCAAAGAGTTGATAATGGGTCATACTTTGAACATAATAAATATTATATGAATGTTGTGCCGCGTAGCACTATGAACACAAATGATGAAACAGAGAATTAACTCTGAAGTGGGTTATTCATGGGTTAAATTAGCACTTAAATTTACACTTCAGAGTTAATTCTCTGTTTCATCATACTTTCAACGGTTTGATGAGAAGCACGGTCATCAGTACATTCTAGGGGTACTTTCTTGTTAATTGAAATATCTTGTCTTCTAATCACTATTTCACCCTGAAAATTTTTCTCATATCGTACAAATAGGTATATTTGATATACAAATAATTTAAGTTGTATCCTCTTTCTAATAAACCTAAAAAAAATTTCTGTTTCTGAAAAATGACTAAATGATCATGTAATGCGTAACACAAACAATGGCCGTGGGAGCATACTTTGAATAATTTCTCCATTTATAATGCACAAGATCCTACGAAATTCTGGTTAAATATCAGAATGACAAAGGAAAATACACACAACAACTTTCAGATACTCTTCTTTTTTAGAAGTTCTTGAAAAACATGTTTGTACCGATCCTTCATTGTAACGCTTCACGTTGTTTTAAAACGCAATTTCTAAACTGGCTCGATACAGCTTGGCACATTCTCAAAATACAAACATAAACCGTGTCAGTGAGATCGAGTAGCATGTCTTGGGCTTGCAATAACCAACAACTGTGAGAACTTTAAGCCAACTTTAAGCCAATTTCATCCACTGAGGCCAGAGATTTTTAGCTTTGAGCAATGCTGAAACATTTTGCGCCATAATGCTGTGCTCATTAAGCGTAACAAAGCCTCCACAAGCACGCTTCCCTCCAAAATCTCCCATCGAAAATCCACCATTTCTCGGGTACAGATGAAACGTTCTGCTTCGTTCTTGCAGCAAACAACAATCAGGGTGTCCAAGGGATTCTTAAGGGCTAGGATAAATTATGCAATCAATTCAGCGTGATCAAGCACATGTTTTCAGAATGTAGTTGAGTGAATTTCAATGGAGACAAGAAAATAGGTCCGCAATGCGTACGTGTGTGGCTTACAAAATTGAGCTGTTTTGATGGGGAAGGTTACAAGTTAAAAGGACCTGGTTTGTTATAGAGTTTCTATTAGCAGAGCTAATATCTGATTATGGTTACCGTATTTACTCGTGTAGGTCAAAAATCAGATTTTTCATCACTTATGGTCAAAGAAATAAAATTCAGACCAATAGAAATTTCCCTGAGAATGTATTGAAACCACGGTGAATTAAAAAAAGCAGAGGTGTAACCTTACGCTGTGAAGTTTATCAAGACTTGTTTAATCACGATTTAAGCACATACGAGCTCTTCGATTTACTAGTGAAGTATTTCATGATGTTTGGGAGTAAATCGCCTTGCATTTACATGTAACTAACCTTGATCTCGATGTTGAGTTTAAAAAGAGATTAGATACGGTAAAAAGACCTAAGGAAGGCAGTTTGGTAACCAAACTACAAATTTGAGGAGTACTGGAAACTAAGGTAACTCCACATACTTTCTGAAGTTTGCCAGGTCACTAAGCTACAGTAATCACTCGATGAAAACGCAAAGTTCAGTACTGTAACCAGCAGCGAAGCTCTAGAAATGTATGCTCCACAGATCAAAAGATCAAAAATCCAGTAGGTTTAGGTTTAAAGGATTTAACATTAATTTTATTTCACACTTTTTTGTTGAAGAAGACTGCGCTGAAAACTAAGAAACTTGACCACAATTAGGACTCGTTTTGTAAACTCAGTTTTCCGAATGCACTTCAGACAATTGTTATGCTGATTTCTTGGACTGCTTTGTCAGGTCTTTGTGTATGACTCGTGTATAAGTCGAGGGCGATTTTTTGGGCTGATTTTTTGGTCGTAAAAGGTCGACTTATACACGAGTATATACGGTACATAGTTTTCAACATTGTCTCTGTCAATCAATAAAACAAGATAATTAGCATACAATACTCCTGAATGCTTAATTTCAAGATAAGGGCTATTGTGTAAAGTTTCATGGAGGTGTCATTTTGACAACAGGTTGCACATGTAACCTGAGGATTTAAGGAACTGAAAAAATGTCAGCATCAAGTCTTGCAGTGGCCTGATAGATTCAGTCATGTTTTTGTTTACCTAACCAAGTGGAATTGAGTTCTGAGTTTGTCCAGGGCAAGTGATGTGAAATTATTAACTCCAGGGAAGCATTTCATATGAATGTTTTTTGGTATTTGTGTACCAGTGCAGGAGTACAAAACTTGACAGAACATACAGGAAATGATGTAACCTATTGGGAGCTTGATTTGGTTTGAATGCATGACTGATTTTTGAAAATATAATGGATGTAAAGTATCACAATGAAGAAACTCAGAAAAATTTAGTTGAGGCAAATGAGGGAATTTGTGAAAAAAAACAGACGCATAACAATATCAGAACACAAGGAATATTTTAATCATTCATATGTTGAGTAGTGCTTATTACATTGCTGATAATTTTTAACCCAGTAAGATTTAGATTTTTACCTGGAGGTTTTATTTAACAGAAAGTTCAATAGATAATTGAGTTTCGAGACACTCTTTCAATTTTTCGAGGATCTTGAACAGAGATTTTGAGGAAACAATTTAATTCTCTGAAGTAAAGCAATTGATTCGCGATTCTTTATTCACACAAACCCGCTTTTGAATGTATGCAAATATTTTTTCGTGTTGTACATTTTCTGTACAGGACACACGCGGTTCGCTTATCTACACTGAAGCTGATAACTCGATGGCAGCAAACTAACTTAGCATCTATATGTGTTTACAACTTTTCCTGCTGGAGCAAGTGATTTTTTGGGGGCGACTACAACCCCGGAGCGAGTGTGTTGTTTTCATGCGACTTCAACCAGCCGCTCAAAACAAAAACAAATGTAAACTGCAAAAATATGTTTTTCTTTACGAAACCTGCCTGACATACAAGAATTTTAATTTGCTTTAGGTAATTTTATCGGTTTTGGACGAAATCGAAACCGAATAATTTGCAAGTGCATGAGCATTGATGTTTCTCTCAGCTTTACCGCACGGAATGGATTCACCGACATCACTGCTTAGGCTAGGACGTGCAATTCAAATTGTGTTTTCATACATGTAGATGAATAAAAATTCTCGAAGAAAATGTGACTCTTTGAACAGTATTTTATACCAGAAATCAGAGCGCTTTACGTCTTCGACAACATACATTGTAGGATCAAATCACATACAAATCGCCCAATTTGCGTCTTGAGATTTTGAGATAAGTTACGCAAAGACAAAAATATTTTATAATTCTCTCACAGCGCGGCATGACAGAATAAAAACAAGCCACCAAGACGTCACCAGGATAATACCAAATTCGTGTATATATGAGCGAAAAACAGATATTTTGAATACAAAAACTAAAAGAAGGATACACTTCAAAATACACAACTGATACTAGTAAGTACATGAAGACCGCTGTCTGGATGTCGCCCAAGCCGATGCCATGAAATCAAAAATTAAACGAGCTTACCTGCAAGTAAAGTTTGATTGTTATTCTCCTGAGCCAGTGTGTAGGAATGAAGGGATCACGTGAGATTGCGCGAGCAAGCTCGCCTTCAAAATTTAACATTGTCGAGTAACACCGACCCAAAAGAGGTAGGGATAATGAGCCAACGGCTCATTCAACACCTAAATGGGTGGGCACGTGATCCCTTTGTTCCTACGCAATGGCTCAGGAGAATCACAATCAAACTTCACTTACAGGTAAGCTCGTTTAATTTTTGATTCTCCCTCACCATTGGCTGATATCACTATGGGACCACGTGAGAATTTAAAGCAAGGTGATTACAAGACAACAATCTCAAAGAAACAAGTACATGTAATGACAGTAGGTGTGTTAAAGTACAATATAACACCTCAAAAGTTGAATACAAACTGTGCTGTTAAACACTAGATAAGACTGCCTGACCAATATTAGCATCTGGACTATATTCAATAGGCTTGTTATGAAACTGAGCAAAAGTAGACGCATTTGACCAGCAGCTTTCATGATGGTTGTCATGGTGGTTGTCATGTCCAAACCAGACCTTTTTGCACCTGAAGTTGGGGCTGCACGAGTGCTATGGGCTCGAAACTGGTTTGTATCTATACCATCTTCCAATAGTATCTTTTGAAACTGCCTTATGTGGCGTGACAAAACTTTTGAGGAGTAAATAATTTATTCTAAAACAACATTAACATCCCAAGTACTTTTGTACTTGGGCAAAGAAGGTCTCCTCTAAATACTCCTTTCATGAATTGTACCACTAAGGGATGGCTACCAGCAGGTGTATTGTCAGGAAAAACAATGACAGCTGACATTGCACTGTATCCAATACCAGATTGAAAAAGTTCAGTAAAAAATTCAATAACATCTGTTACAGTCAGTTGCAAGGGATCACAAGACCGTTTAGTTGAAAACTTATGCCATCTCACAAGGTAGGTCCTGTACTGTTTCTTAGTTGATTCTCACCATGATGACATGACAATGTCAATAGCTTGCTCTGCCAGTCTTTGACTTTGTGAAGACATCTTGACAATTTACAGGCCATCAGGGCCAACTTGTGGTGGAGTGGATGAATGACACTGGTGTTGTATGGCAGCTGGAGTACTTTCTTTCCTTGAGGAAAAAATGAGAGGTTCCTGAACAAAGAGTTGCATGAAAACTGGAAACCATGGCTGTGTTGTCTATTGTGGCACAATAAGTATCCTGGAGGCTTGGTCGGCTTCCACCTTCTGCAGAACCCTATCAATGAGATTAAAGGGAGGAAAGGCATAAAAATGGTGCTTCCCCCAGTCAACAGAAAAGCCATCTATAGCAAATGCACCAGGGTCAGGATGCCAAGCTATGTAAGGCTTAGTCTGAAAATTAAACCTGGATGCAAATAGATCAATAGATGGGTCCCCCAGAGCTTGGGTGATTGACACATAAATGTTGGAATCAAGCTTCCATTCTGTATGGTAATGAAAAATTCCGGAGGCTTTATCAGCCACAGTATTGCACTTCCCTGGCAAATGTGCAGCAGATAGCAAAATATCCCGTGTAATGCACCACATCCAAATGGTTCTAGCAATGTGATTGCATTGAAGTGAGAGTGCCACCCATATTACTGATATAAGAAACTGCTGTGGTGTTATCAAGAAAAATTGTCACATGAGTATGAGACAGTGTTGTACAGAAGGACTGTAATCCCAGGTAAGCCGCTTTCAATTCAAAGCAATTAATATGCTGGTGAGCTTCACCAGGTGCCCAGTGGCCTCCTGATGATTGTCCCTGAAAAACAGCTCCCTATCCCTGCAAGGATGCATGTGTATAAAGAATGTAAGACAGATTACCTTGTGAAATGGGTTTAGAGACATTTTCAATGTTCTCAACCCACCACTGTAGATCTGACTCTGCAGTAGGTGACAGTACCATGGTTTCATCAAAATTACCATGATGAAACTTAAGGGCTGCTGTTTTGTTATTTTCTTGCTGCCTATAGAACAGGGGTCCCATAGGAACCCCAGGAGAACTGGCCACAAGTTTGCCTATGACAACTGCCACTTCCCTGATGGTAGGTTGTGTTCTGGTCAAAAGATCTTTGCAAACATGCTTGATATTTTCTGCCTTGGCATGAGACAAGGTGACAGTCATGGTCACAGAATTTAAGACAAAACCTAGAAACTCTAGAACCTGTGATGGCTCAAAGATTGATTTGTCTGGGTGAACATAGAGGCCCAGAGAATCAAACAACTCAGTGGTGGCTTGAACATAATTCTCACATTCGAGCTTAGTGATACCCTGTAAATAAGAATCATCAATATAGCCAATTCACTGAAAACCCTGTTTCCTGAGTGTGCTGTAAGCAGGTTTGAGTAACTTCGTAAATGAACGAGGGGCACAAGCTAAACCATTAGGTAAGCAAGTGAACTGGTACAGCTGCCCTTGCCACTCAAATTTGAGATATTTTTGATGATCTTGGTGAATAGGTACTGAATTTTTTTTTTTTATTTTTTTATTTATTTTTTTATTTTTTTTTCCTTCTTCTTTATTAGTTTCCTGCTCTTCTAGTAATAACATAAACTACTGCGTCTCATATATCACTTAATGTACTTTACATTGGCATCCACAGTTACTAGCGTTTACATTTCTCTCGTGTATGACCTGAAGGCATTCCGCTTCTGTGAGGAACATTTTTTCGTAGCTAACAATCAAACTTTTCTATTCTGTATTTAAAT
>CM042750.1:23213952-23249539 GCA_022496165.2 Catalaphyllia jardinei | reverse complement strand
GTCACTTTACCCATAATGCGACTATACTCAAGGGCCCAGGCCCTTACTCTGTTGCTCTCGTGCCGCAGAAATATTGGATTTCCGGCTTATTCGTTGGCACTCAATCGCCAGAAATTCCATATTGTAACACCATGCCATAGCAGTGAAAGTAAAACAATTAGAAACCAATACCACATTTGGCTTATTAGCATTTAAATATTCACAGTAAATACCACGTGTGCCTCATGCATGTCATAATAATTGAAACACAATTCTTTCTTTACATCACTACAAAGCATGAGGTTACTCGAAAATGGGATGTGTTTTCTTGATAATTACAAACCAATAACAATTCAACAAACCGTAAAACATGCACTACATCCTATAATTTCAATTTCAAACCTGAATAAGGCGATAAAATACAAACTTACCTTTCTTCTTTGGGAAGCAAGTCAGGATCAACGCCATTGTTGATCAGTTCTTCTACCACAGACAAATCACCATATTCAAATTCGCTCAATTCGTCTCCATCATCTAGAACCGCTTCGAGTACTTCATCAACCGAGAAAAGTGTTTTTCTTGGCTTAGGAGGCGTTTCGAAATGATTTACTAAAGGCTTGATCAAGATATTTTGATGGTTTGAGATCGTGTAAAAAAGAATTCAATATGGCGGCTGCGAAATTCTCGAAAAAGAAAAGCACATGGCCTTTATTTTGGATTAGCCAATGAAAGCTGTTCTTTTATGGCCGGAACAATTGACCTTGGCTTTCTTCTAACAACCGATCTTTTGTTTGAGCCCAGAAAGCCCCGAACGTTGTCGATCGCCCGCGATCGATAATTACATGCAGGTTGTGTAAAAGGGTGAACTCGACTAACGTCTTGTCCTGGCAAACGAAGTCGCACATTAAAGGCAAGCTTGCTCGCGCAATCTCACGTGGTCCCATAGTGACGTCAGCAATGGTGAGGGAGAATCAACATGACTGCATTACTGTCCGAAACAACAACAAAATCGTGGAGTAATTACATGTTTTCTTAGCCAGTATTTTGTAACACTCATCTAAGAAAGAGTTCGGTAAAAAAATTTACAGAAAGAAAAGCTCTGTGACGAATTTTCTCATTAACAAATTTGGCGAGAAATTATGGACCTGAATCAAAATAGATCTACCAGTAAAAAAAGCTAAAATATGCTTTCCCTAAGATTCAGACGTGCCAAAAAAGTCCTTTGTTTTTCCTACTCGAAAGTCCCGAAACTCGACTCGAGCCTCAAAGTTTTTGAGGATCAAGTATCGAGCTTCGAGGGTCTGTCAACTTACCTTTGAGCAGATTCGAATTTGAAATGTTGACCTGTGAGAACATAACTCCTCACTGTAATCCACACTTAGAAGACAAGCCGACTGTAGGAAAGCCAGCTTGTAAATCTAAGAAGCAAAGATGACTGAAGAACTAGATAAAATCAATCTTCGACAATGCACTGTGTTGCAACCACAAAATAGCTTCTCTCTGAAGCTTGGAAGCTTATGTAGGTTAGCCGAGCGTAAACTGGAGCCTAACTTCGACAATAGTAAATCACATGACAACCACTCTGTTCACCGTGCAAAATCTAGCCCGGAATAAATATCTTCGCCCCCGGCATTGAGTGGATTACACTTTGTGTAAGCCCATCAAAAAATCCCACGGTTTCACACAAAAAAGTAGCCCAGCAGCGAAAAGAGGCTGAAAAGAGAGAAAGGAATAGGCTTCATTATCAAACAAGAGGCTGTAGGTAGCCTATACTCATGGACAAGTGCGACTTGTCAAAAATAGGTAGGTAATACATAAGTGTGGGAGATGAAATTATATAAATCGGTGTTGTGATAACTAGGAATGACACAGGAGAAAAGGTGAATCATAGAGCTAAGGTACAACAACAATAAGAACTAACAAAATAGTGAGTCATGAACAAGACTGGTGAAATTGAAATTGGAGAGCGAATAATCTCTTTTGAGAGAGCTGAAACGAATCAAGTAAAGTGGCTTTGCCAAAACAACAGTCTAGGGGTCAACTTACATTGCACCGTAATTTCCATAAACTTTCAAGTTGTGTTTTTGCGGATAACTTCCAATAATTTTATTGAATCAAGGAAGTTGTATTTTTTAAAAGGAACTTGTTTGTAAGGGAAGATGCAGCATTCTGTTTTATTGTTGATTTTGTTTCATAGGAATTCAGTATTATCAACAACAGTGGGACCTGGGTTGGTCTCTATTTCATTCGCGGGTCGAATTAAATCAGGAATGTGCCAGCGATGCAATTCATCTGTAAGCCACAAGCAATTCATTTGCCACATTTCATACATGTGAACCAGACTTTTCAATACTGTCAAATATATGGCCTCTAAGTGAAACAAAAGTACAATTAGAACACCAGAATTTCCCCTTGAAGCATCCTCGAATTCCTTGACCACTAAATAAATCAGAGAATGCATGCCAACGACTTTGCCTATATTGTTGTAGAGTATTCCCCATTTTGACTTCGTTGCACGTGTACATGACAGTAGGTCTACGAAAATGTCAGATTTGCTCAAAGAAAGATGTTTTTTAATGTCAAAAACTTATCTCTGGCTCCACAATATCGAAAACGTCTTCTACAAATGAGTACAATTTCTGTGAGAAACATTCACAACCACGTAAAGGTTGAAAAAACCGATGCGACACAACAACAAGCGATAATTCAGGGAACCCTTCACATCTTAATGGGGCTTGAAACATGGGATGGATGGTTGATTGCTGGTGACACACACAATATTTCTATCATGCAAAATACATTGATACTTCAAGGTTATATACATTTTAAGATCTTATTGCTTTTTTTAATCTTCCATACATTTTCCAAACACAACAGAAGAATTTTTGCAGCTACTGGAGAATATTTCAAATAATCCCCTACCCCCCTCCTACCCTAAAATGCGCGTCGTAAATGTATGCCGCGAATCAACAGAATCACAAGACGAACCGCCAAAGAAATCACTTGGAAGAACAATGCGAAACAGGTCAAGTATGAGGCACGTGCTAAAGTTCCAGCAAGGAAAGAAAAAATAAGAGAACAAACCAGGCAAAGGGTTCAAAAATGCCGTGATCATTACCTTTGTGCTTATCACTATTAACAGGAGATTTCATGACAAACTTATCCATTTGACCTAACGTGGCATTGTAATCAGAATAAGAATTCTGAAACAATGGGAATGTGAAGCGATGCACAAAACACAAGCATGTTATTCAGGGGTATAGCAGCCAGGCCTTCAGAATCTATTGGGAAGAGTACTGGGTTTTAAAGTCACAAAGCATCGTAAAATGGCGATCAAAATAGAGAAACAGAGAAGAACAAAACTGATCACATTTTCACAAAAAGATCTTTATTGCACCTTAAAATGCTTCAATATGATTTACAAAGGTACATGTTAAATGGATATCAATTTATTCTGCAAAATTACTAGTCTTTTAAATGCTAGTGCTCGGCAGGCTTCTTGGAGAAATGAAACACTTCCCTGGCCATTTTTTTAGCTTGTCCCGGGGGTCCAGGCCTAATACTTGTCGGACCCTGTTAATGTGGGTAACAGCATTGGAGCTATTGGCCTACTTCTTTTCTCAAGGGAAATTTTCCTGACTCAATGTTTCTCTCTCCTGTTACTTGATATGAGGTTGAAGCCTACGTATCTTAACCCATTGACTCCCATGCCGGCCGTAACCAGCCATGGGAAAACCCACCCCCAATTTCCCATGCCGGCTGTAACAGCCCGTTAAAAAGTATGTGAGGACAATTGCCTTTCCTACCCTCTCTGAAGATATTTTGGTCCTATTCTATTGTTGTTAAAGACAAATAAACCAATGAGAATGGACTTTCTGAGCATATTTTTAGAGGACTTTAGGAGTCCTAGAAAGATGGTTTTAAAATCATGTACAGACTTCCAGAGTCTTGTTTTCATTCCTAAAATGGAGAAAATGCTTCTTTGGTATTTAAAATGAAAAGGAGAAACAATAATCAATGTTTAGGTGGCCTAAGTGTACCGAATTTGAAGGGTACACTCAATACTCGCTGCTCGTATAATTCCATATATATAATTAACTACAAAAATGCTGCAATTTACACCTACAAACTGCATCCATGAACATTCTTACGGAATTGATTGATTATACCCAAACAATTACCATCGAACTCCAGCATTCATTGGAAGACAAGCGTAGGAGCTTATTCGAACAACAAAGTGATCAGGATGCTCTGAAAAGTTGGAACCAAGCCAAGAAAACGGTCTCCTTGCTCAACAGAGAACTTAACATTAGATCCAGGCACAAGATTAAGAACACCATCCCTCTACAGACTGAAACTCCCACAGAAAGTAACAAGAGGCCCAAGAAGACCAACAGGAGGTTCTCCAAGAAGGTTAGAAAAGCCAGAAAAGAACGATTTTTTAATAATTTAAGTCAGCATTGCTTAAATGCCATGAGAAGGCAAGAACAATTCTACCCTATCAACCTTTCCTCACTAGAGCTTGATGCTAATCAAAAATCCCTACTTAGCAAGGGCCCTTCTTTCTGTCCTGTTCCCCGCGATATCAACCAGACTAAACTATTGGAGGACTGGGAGAAATTTGAAAATAGGCTTAGATCTGCTGTTTTTTTCCACAATGAACATGACAACAATGACTCTAGCGTTGACAACGACACATCTTTTCCCCCCACGATTAAGAAACCTACCCGCTGGAAGGCTCCCGTTTCTCGCTTTCCGGAACTTGAGTTATTTCTTGAATCGGTTAAAACTAAATTATTTAATCCTGACAACGTCCGTTCCATTCCGGACAATCTTTCCTCTGGGGAACGAAGCGCGTTGTCAACCCTAGCAGACATTGATACCATTTCAATTAAAATTCAGGACAAAGGTTCCAAATTTGTTGTCATTGACACGGATGAATATAACGAGAAAATGAGGGAGCAATTACAAAACCCGCTTCATTATGATAGATTAAATTCAGATCCTAGCTCTCATTATGTTGATGTTATTTCAAATTGGACAAAGAAGTGGCTTGATAGGGGACAAATTAGCGATGGCATTGCCCAATGGGTCGTCAATGGGAATGCTAAACCAGGCAAGGCATTTGGCACCATCAAAACTCACAAAGAGGGAAATCCCCTAAGGCTTATTACTTCATGTTGTGGCACAGCCATCGAAAATCTCTCAGCTTTCACTGAATTTTACCTCAAGCCTTTAGCTCAAAAGTTACCATCCTTCGTTAAAGACACCGCATAATATTATCTCTTACAAAAAATTGATGATCTCAATAGATTGGGCCCTTTTCCTAAAGAAAGCCTTTTGGTCTCATGGGACGTTGTCGCCATGTTTCCCAATATTGACAACAACTTAGGAATCAATGCAATCACAGAAGCTCTTAACTCTCGAACAACAAATTTTCCATCAACTGATTGCATTGTTGAGGCCGTTAAAATCTGCCTACAGCACAACAATTCCCAGTTTAAAGATGAAAATTTCCTTCAAATTCATGGGACAGCCATGGGACCAAAAAATGCTTGTAGCTATGCCGATCTAGCTATGGGAATTATCGATCAGAAAGCCATGTCAGGCACTATTAAGCCCAATCTTTGGTGGCGGTATAGGGATGATATCTTTGATCTTTGGACACTTGGACTTCCTAAATTACTCGAATTCACGCAATTCATCAACTCTATTTATCCCACTATTAAATTCACCCTTGTCCACTCCCCGACTTCACTCGATGTTTTGGATCTCACGCTCAGTCTTGTTGATGGCTATATTCAAACTGATATAATACTCTAAGCCCACAGATAATCATATCTATTTGTTACGCAATAGTGCCCATCCTGTCCATTGCTCCAAAGCTATCCCCTATAGTGTAGCCACCAGAGTTAGAAGAAATTGTTCTACCAATGAAGCTTTTGAGAAACGCAGTATTGAATACCAAAGCTACTTGATTCACAGAGGATACAATCCCTCTGAAGTCAAACAACAATTTGAGAAAGTCAAATCCATTCCTAGGGAGAATTTGCTTGTTCCAAATACTAAGCAGTCCAAAAAGGTTTTTCCGTTAGTTTTAGATTACAATCCTTCTTTACCAAGCATCGGGAAAATTCTATATTCCCATCTGCATCTCATTGACAATTCACCTTCCTTAGCCAAAATCTTTCCTAAGGGATCTATTATTCCCTCTTTTAGACGAGCCAAAAACATAAAAGAAATTTTGGCACGACCTCGCCGCACTAATCACACTGATATACAAGGTTGTTTTAAATGTGAAGGGAAATGCGATCTCTGCAAGAATTTTTTAGTAGAATCTGATCATTTTTCTAGTACTAGTACAAGTAGGCAATATTTTACCAGACAACACCTCCATTGTAAATCCAAAAATGTTGTTTACTTGATCACTTGTAACAAATGTAATGTCCAATATGTAGGATCAACAACTAACGAGTTTAAAGTAAGATTTCGAAACCACAAATCAGCCATGAGTACTAAGAAGAACACTTGTGAAATAGCGATACATTTTAACAAAGAAGCCCATGTCTTGTCGGATTTTGATTTCGTCATCATTGAACAAATTTGCAATTTTAGCGATCACAATAGCCTTGACCATCGTCTGCTAACAAGAGAAGCCTTCTGGAGTGCACAACATTGCACCCTTCAACCTTACAGTTTGAATAAAAGATCAGAATTTAACTCTAGGAATAGAATAAGATATAATTAGCATCTTATCTTTTTCACCCACAAGTGTTTTCCTTTTTCCTTTTTTGATTCTTTTTTGTTTGTTAGTTAGATTTTTAACTTTTTATCTCTGACACTTGTAGTGGTTCTATTGTTCAAAGGCCCAATCAAGGATTTTGTTACAGGGCTGAGAGTATAGCACACAATGCTCGAGTTCAGGGGCCGATAACTGGGATTTTGTTACTAACCGTTCAAAGGCCTTTTTTTCGGATCCTGTTACAAAGAATTGCATTGTGAGCTAGAAAACGCCTTTTGTTCAAAGGCTTTGATTTGGGATTTTGTTACATCATCTTTCTCCACATCATTACGTAATACTCTAGAGATCTAGTACCTATTTCTTTTTTACACCATTCTTTTAATTGTTCTATTTCTCATTTTTATTTCATTGTAATTTTTTTAGCCTATTTAAGTCTTAGTCATAGCGAAAAAATTTTTTTTCCAAGTATTTGTAGTTCTGTACACTTTATACTGAAGAAGCCCGAAGGGCGAAACGTTTATTAAAGTGTTTTGGCCACCGAAGAAGTTCGCTGTTTGCTCTCTTCACACAAACTATATAATTAATTATATATATATAACTTTATTCTGTAACAATTCGCTATTACATTCCCTCGAACCGATCTCGGCAAAAGGCCTTTCATAATAAGCGTGTCATCTTTCTTATTCAATTTCAAAATGTCAATCAATGAAAGATCACTACTAATGTACTCATTGTATGACGTATCCAGTAACAATACAGTGCTCGACAGTTCGGTCATGCTCCCCTAAAAATTAATGTGCTTAAATTTTACTCTATGACGATAAAAACTTGCGACAAAACGTTTCTTAATAACATTATAAGATTTAAAAAGTTAAAAACGATAAAAAGCTATACAAGCTAAAACCGACAACGTTTCAACGTTAACCTAACGTCATTATCAAGTCAAGAATGTATAAAAATAAGTTCTATAAATACTAAAACGAACAATAAGAGAAAATAACTTACAGATTAAACAAAAAGTTTCGCACGTATGGAGTCTGATTGCACGTTCAAATTAGGTTTGAACTTCTTGATATAAAGCATTTCAAACACTAAACAATCAAATTTCCCTTGACACTTTCTCAGAATCTTAAAATGACTCTCATTCAAATGATCCCTCCTACCATGCGCTTCATGAAAATGCTTATGCGCTATCTTCCACAACAGAGGCTTTTAATGAAGAATGCACCAAATTGCGCTCAATTTTTAGCCGTCTTGATTACCCTTGGAGTCTTATAGATTCTGTTATTTCCAATTTTGTTTCTCAAAAACCTTCACCAGGCAGAGCGGAGAGAAATGCTGACGAGAGCAACATAGTCAGAATTAATCTACCTTTCAAAGATCAGGTCTCAGCTAATTCTGTTCGGAGGCAGTTGCGTGATCTCAGTAATAAGATTGGCCTCGCTTTGCAGCCAGTTTTTGTTAGCAAGAAATTAGAACAAGACCTAAAACCCAAAGAAGCCAAGCCGTCAATTGTTAATCATGCGTTGTTTATAGTTTTGTATGTGATCTGTGTGATGCAGATTATGTCGACTATACAGCCCGACACCTTTTTCAACGTGTCTCTGAACACAAAAATTTGGCAATTGGCAAGCATTTTCATGAAGCGCATGGTAGGAGGGATCGTTTGAATGAAAGTCATTTTAAGATTCTGAGAAAGTGTCAAGGGAAATTTGATTGTTTAGTGTTTGAAATGCTTTATATCAAGAAGTCCAAACCTAATTTGAACGTGCAATCGGATTCCATACGTGCGAAACTTTTTGTTTAATCTGTAAGTTATTTTCTCTTATTGTTCGTTTTAGTATTTATAGAACTTATTTTTATACATTCTTGACCTTATAATGACGTTAGGTTAACGTCGAAACGCCGTCGGTTTTAGCTTTTATAGCTTTTTATCATTTTTAACTTTTTAAATCTTATAATGTTATTAAGAAACGTTTTGTCGCAAGTTTTTATCGTCAAATGTTATTCCAAGTCACTTCTTCTACGTAAATTTTACTCTGTTTCCCCTAATCAGAACACCAAGTTTAGTTGAGTTCAAATTCACTGTCCGCAATTGACTTGTTTTTGGCTTTTGCATCTTTAGCTGCCCTTCTCTGACAGACTCCGGTTGAGTTCTTGACTTGTAGTCTTGTTCACCTCAACCAGTCCATTGCTGTAACTCCTTGCTTCGAGAGGGCATACAAGCTGGAGTGGGCGTTGAATCCTGTTTCCCTGGTGTAGAAGAATGACTTCCCTCACAAGTCGTCTCTACTTTGGCCTTCTTCCACTCTCCTCTGTTCCTGTTCTCGCCTACCACTAGAACAATCTCTCCCCTCTCAGGAATTTGTGGCTTGTCCTTTCTGTTGACTCTGCACTTCCATCAAACTGTGGCATACTCTTTCTGCCAATGGCACCATGCATGTTCTCTAACATTCTTCAGATGTCTGTGAAGCTTGGTAACTTCCTCCTTGTCAGTTTCAATATGTTCTAGCCCATGAGCATTTTGGCCCCACATTAGGATGTTTGGTGTGAAGGTTTGTGGTCCGCCTTCGTCACTCTCAACATATGTTAGGGGTTGATTGTTGAGGTACTTCTCGATGTCAGTGACCACTGCTTCAAGTCGCTCAAAGGTAAGACACTGTTTTCTTGACTTCTTTAATCAGCCTTTCGTACATCCCTCCCCACCATGGCGACTTGGAGAGATTAAACTGCCAACTGATCTCTTCTTGTGCGAGGAAATCCTGTAACCTTTTACTCTTACAAATCCTTTTGATCCATGTTGTCGTTGTCTTGAATGTTGTGGCATTGTCTGAGATAATTTGCTCTGGTCTCGTTTTTCTTGTTATGAAGGCATTTAGCTTCCTTTGAAATTCCTCAGTTGTCTGGGTTCTGGTCAGCTCCAGGTACACTGCTCTTGATGTTGCACATGTGAAGGTCAGTACATGAGCCTTCTCCTCCTTTGTCTTGCTAACCTTACACTTCAATGGCCCAGCAAAGTCTTTGCCCACGCACTGGAAAGGACGACTGACTTCAGTACTAAACTCTAGTAGGGCGGAGGTAGTTAGCGTTCCATATGGTTTGGTAGAGAACACCTTGCAAATGTTGCAGTCGCGTATCGTCGTCTTGACCAAGGATCTCAGTTTCAGTATCCACCACAGTTCTCTAATAGCTGCCATCGTGCTGGCAGTTCCCAAGTGCATTAGCCATTTGTGTGCGTGTCTGATGAGCTTTTGCACGAACCGTCCCTTTCAAGGTAAGTGGGTCTGTAATTATCTATCCTGCCAATGCACTTAACGATGTTTGTTCCTTCCTTCTTGTTGAATTTCCACCCTGGCTTCTCCAAATCTTTCTGAATCTTCTCCTGCTCTCTTCTCACCCAGTGATCTCGGGCATTCATAATTTCTTCTGTGCTCAGGGGTCCCTGTCTTGTCTTCTCCTTACGTAGTCCAGCTAAGCTGTTGTGTGCAAATTGCAATGCCCATGCAGTAATTCTGAGAGTGCTCCAGTATGGTTTCTGGTTTAGCAAGTCATCCCACACATCTGGTTTCTTTTCAGCAGAGAACAGCGTGATCTCCTTGGAGGGATGCTCTTCCTCTTGAGCCCTTGTAGTGTTTGCCAGTTTTGGTTGTTTGGGCCATTTGTCTCAGTCGAGCAGCCACTGCAGTTCTGCATACAACTCACTACTTTCCATCTTGCTAAGGGATGCTCCCCTGCTTCCCAAATCAGCCAAGTTCATCTCAGAAGGGCAGTATTTCCATTGAATGCCAACTTCTCCTGATACCTGACCAATCTTCTTAACTCTGTTGGCGACAAAGGTCTTTCATGACTTGCCTGGGTTGGAGATCCAGAAGAGAGCAACCATGCTATCCATCCAAATTGTAACAGCCCTTACTGGCCAATCCTTCAGTGCTTGACAAAGATTCTTCAATAAGTTTGCCAGCAAATTGATGGAAGTCAACCCCTTTGACCCTTGTGATCTCTCATATTAAACTTCTGGGAATCTTCACATCTCGCACTTGACTACTGAATGTCCAGCCCTTCTACAGTTGTAACACAATTGGTTATCGAAGAAAAACTTTCTGCGAGTCTCCAAGGTGTTGAAGGTTGTACAACTATCTCCCCAATGATCCTTCTTACAATACATACACACAGGCGTTCCTCTGCTTCTTTGGCAGTCAACTGGGTCCTTTCATCTGCCTTCCTTAGTGAACCAATGTTTCTTGTGTCTGTAACAATCTCCAGGTGCCTTGGGAGGGTCCCATTGCGGTTTGAACGGATCCGTGGGTACTTTGTGAGAATCCCCAGGGCACTCCTCTGTCTTGTTTCTTTTCAGCCACTTCAAGGCGCCAATGAATGCTTCTATGTCCCAATTTTCCAAGTTGCCATCAGTGCGCACGAGATCCGGTTTTACATGTGGAAGTTTGTTTAAGGTCGTCATCACAAAGCCCTGAAGCATGTTGGCTTCTCCCAGCATCAGTAAGGCGTTGTGGTTTTTGCTTATGTTTTCGTAAAACTCTTGTATCTTCAAGTAGTGTGTTCCTTTCACCATGGGAAGGTTTATGATTTCATCCACATGAGCATTTATCACAAGCTTCGTTTGGTTGTACTCGCCCTCCAGCCTCTCCCATGCTATTTTGTATCACATTTCTCCAGGTTTCAAATTCGCGATGCTTTCTCTCACCTTGGGATTCACAATTTCCAATTGGTATCCATATTTTCCCTTTGCGCTGATCGGCTTAGCGTAGCGTGAACTTGTGTGACAAACATGTTTGAAAACCACACCCAGTCTGTGGGCATTCCTTTGAACAATGTAATTTTCAACTTTGGTAGCTTTGCTGTGGTGGAATGAGCGCTTTCCTCAAGTTCCAGCTTTTGTGCATCATGTCTAGTTCAGCCTCGAGTTTCTCCCACTACATTCGCCGCTCATGCTCTTCTTGTCTTTCATGTCTTTCAAGTTCAGCTGCTCGTTGTTCGTGTTCCCGCAATTGCTCTTGTTTAGATTCCAGTTGTTGTTGTTCGCGGTCCTCGTTGATTTCCTCCTGTCTGTCCTCAAGGTTTTGGACCGCTTTTCTTTGTCTGCCATAATGACTGCGTTCCTCGATTTAACGTCCTTTTTCCACTACCTTGCTGATCGAGAGGAAGCTCCACTGTCTATGTTCAGTTCTTCGGCTTGTGAAATGAGATCCAACAATTTGTCGATAACTTTCTCCATTCATCTAGTAACAATTTCCATCTCTGTATAATCCTTGAGTTGAATTAAATCATCTGTTTCTTTAAGAAGGTACTTGAGCTTGTTAATTTCTTTCTCTACCTCGCCCTCAAAACGTTGTTCATCCTCGCATGGACTTTGTGCCGTGGTTCCTTTGTTGTCGCTCATGTTGTGATGCTGCGTTTGTCTCGGTTCTGTTCTCGATAGTTTCCGTGAAATCCTGGTTGCTGTATCCTCACTCCATCCTGGTCTTGGCACCACTAATGTACCAAATTTGAAAGGTACACTCAATACTCGCTGCTCGTGTAATTCCACATTTATCCTCTAAAAATTCGCTATTACATTCGCTTGAACCGATCTCTCCAAAAGGCCTTGCATAACAAATGTGTCATCTTATTCGATTTCAAAATGTCAAGCAACGAAAGATCACCACAAATGTACTCATTGTATGTCAAATCTGGAAATAATACAGTGCTCGACAGTTCCGCTCACTCAGAACGGAAGATCAAGGTGAATGGAGCCCTCAGACCTTTCTGTTGAATAATTTTTCCTTCCTTCAACCACGGCAAAAACAAGATGATGGGCACGCTTTCAAGTGAGTTTTGAATACAGATCACTGATTTAAAGCAGCTGCCTGGACTTTAGAAAACAAAAATAGTACAGTAATGCAGAGTATTAGTTCTAAGTTAAATTTAACTTTAATATCGATTGGCAAAGCCACAGCCGATAAAATAACAGCAAAACAAGTAGGCAAAAACTCATGCTTTCGCTTTAGCTTGAATAATTAATTTGAACATGCAGTCATGCAGCATTGCACGTCTGTGAAATTTTGAACATTTTTGTGCTTTTAGATAAGTTTTTTTGTCTGATCTTGAATAAAAATTTATTGCTATTGAACTTTCTGTCACATTTCTTTCATTTGGTTTCCTTTATTTGGGAATTTTAGGTTTTAAAAGTGAACAATATTTTGGCACGCTGGATTTCTGCATATTTAATTGGAAAATTAAGTGAGACTTACCTGTAAGTTGAAGTTCGATGTAAATTCAATCTCATCATCACGAAGTGTAAAGGGATCACATGAGATTGCACCATCCAATCCCACAAGCCAAATTTGAGAGTGAACAAATGCGGTACAGAATTGATCAGAAAAAAAAACGGGTGGGTCCCAGACAGGGTGGGCATGTGATCCCTTTACACTTCATGATGATGAGGTAGAATTTACATCAAACTTCAAATTCCAAATTACAGGTAAGTCTTGTTTAATTTTCAAATTCTGTCCTATCATCCTCAGTGTAGGTATCCCATGAGATGTTGAGAGCCAGCATTTGTGAACCCAACAATAAATTTCAACAACTTTAACGACAAAGAAACCTGCTGAACAGGAGAAAAAAGGTACAATTTCTTGTGACAAAAAACTACAATGCTGACAGTGAGGTATTTAAAATCCTGATGGCATAATCACCCTGTTTATGGACCTCTTTCTAATAATACTGAACAAACGTACACTGGCTGGAGCAGCCTGCAGTACGGAGAATGGTTGCCACAGGGACACTTATTCAAGATGCAGCAGAGCTAGATGCTGCCCTAATACTGTGCGGTTTGAAACAGGTCAGGTCAACTCCTACCAAACCTAGAGTGGTTTTTTTCCCAACATGAAACTGTACTGACTGGCTTATATGGTCTTACAAAACTGACAAACAAGTTTGTAACCTTTCCCGAAGAGGTTTTGTACAAATACTCCCGAACAGTAAAAAGTGGACAGAGGTTTTTATCGGGGGGGGGGGGGGGTATGCTGGAAACTCAAGTTATGAAGGTGATAACCTGGCCTGGTCTGTTTTAACTAATCTCCAACAGAAATTTTAACAATAGACTCACTTAAGTCCACATTGTGAATATCAAATAAATGAACAGTTTGTATCCTCTGAGCAGAAAAGAGGGTTAACAAAGTAACAGTTTTAAAAGTCAACATTTTAAGGTCTAGTTTTTCAACTGGAAATTGACTTTTTAAAAAATTCAGCAGCAAGGCTGGGTCCCATGTAACAGTATATCGTGGAAGAGAAGGCTTCTCTTGAAAACCCCTTTCATAAACTGTCTAATGAGAGGCAGGTCTCCAAAGGAGACTCCAGCTTCAGGAGGCAAAACTTGTGACAATGCAGATCTGGTCATATTAAGAGTATTATAGCCTAGACCCTGTTCAAATAACTCAGCTGAAAAAACTCCAGAGCCTTTACGGGAGGAACTGAGCAGGGGTCGAAACCCCTTTTACTGCAAAACAGTACCACTTCTCAAGATAGACCTGTTATTGTTTTTGAGTGGATCCCCTCCAGGACTTGAGAATAACAGTTAAAGGTTTCTACAAAACTCCTCTTGCTCGGAATGAATCCCAGACAACTTGCATGCCATTAACTTTAACTTGTTGTGTAGGGGATGCCTTAAGTGAATGTTGGTTGGCAGCGTCAGTAGCTGAGGGTAACATGGGAGTAGAACAGGATGCTCCACCAACATCCGCAGAAGACGGGGAAACCAGATCTGACTGGTCCAAACTGGGACAATGATTACACCACGTGATTGATCCTGTTTTGTCTTGTGTAAAACCCTGTTGATTATAGCAAAAGGGGGAAAAGCATAAGAATTGTGCTCCATCCAGCCGATAGAGAAAGCATCAATTGCAAAAGCTTGGGAATCTGGTTTCCATGAGACAAAAGATCTCAACTGGAAATTGAGTCTTGAGGCAAGAATGCAGATACCCTCTTAAAAATGGCTGGATCAAGTTTCCACTCTGTGTCATAGAAGGTGTGCCTCGACTCATTCTCAGCCAAAACATTAAGCTTTCCTGGGATGTGTGTTGCAGTGATCCATAAGTTCCTTTCGATACACCACAACCACAACATCCTGGTTAGTTGATTGCATGGAATAGTTTTACCACCCATGTTGTTAATATAAGAAATTGTGGTTGTATTGGCAATCATTGCTTTGATATGACAGTCTCAGACTAGAACAGAAAGTTTGAAGTGTGAGATAACAAGCCAAAATCTCAAGATAATCGTTGGTCTATTCTTCCTCCGAAAAAAGGCCCCCAGTGGAGATATCATTCAGCAGACCACCCCAGCCAGACAAAGATGCATCAAGGTAAATAGTGACACTGGGACTTCCATGGGATACCAGATTGAAAGTGGTGTGTGTGTGCAAAATCCACCGCTGCAGGTCAGACTTTGATGTCTCTGAAAGGGTTATCAGTGCATTTAAATTGCCTTTGCTAGCTCTCAAGGCCATAACTTTGTTGAGTTCTAATTGCCTGTAAAAAGGTGGTCCATGCATGACACTAGGAAAACTAGACACCATTAAACCGACCAGTTCTGCAACTTCCCTAACTGAGGGTGATTGCTTTGCAAAGGACTGTTGTGGCTTTTGTGGCTAACTAATTTTGTAGCTTTCTCAGGTTCAAAGCAACAGTTGAGGTAACTGAATTAAAAACAAACCTTAGAAAGGAGATAACCGGTTTCGGTTCAAAAACAGATTTCTTATGGTTCAAAATGAAACCGAGATCTGTGAAAAGCTTGGTGGTGACAGCAACATTAGTGCTACAATCTGAAAAAGTGCCTCCCTGAAGATAGGAGTCGTCAATGTAGTCCACATTTTCAAGTCCTTGGGAATGCAGTGTTGCATAAATTGGTTTAAGGATTTTTGTAAATATTCTAGGAGCGCAACTTAAACCATTTGGAAGGCAGGTAAATTAAAAAAGTTGATGTTTCCAATTGAATCAAGTATTTCCTGTGATTTTTGTCGACTGAGACCAAACAATAGGCATCTTTTTAATCGAGGGACGCCATGAAGCAGTTGGGGGTCATAAGAGTGGTGGCATTCCTAAGATTCTCCATTTTAAAATGATGATATTACACCGATTCATTCAGTTGTTTGAGGTTAAGAATAAGCCGATAAGAATAAAGTTGTAATAAAGTCAATAGTGACCCCTCTAATAGCATCAAGGATCCATGGATCTGAGGTGATGGTTTGCCATCAAGGTCAGTTCTTGGGCTTTCTAAGCATCTATGAAAGGAAAAATCCGATTTTTGCTGATATTTTAAAGAGATGAATTCAAACACATTTTCTCTTGAAGTGGGAAAGGACGTGCATTGACTTCTGGGATTGGATGGTGCAATATCATGGGATCCCTACACTGAGGATAATGGGATAGAATTTACTGCGACTGCTGTGGTTTGTTTGTCTAGTGTATTCGCTTCCTTTAAATATATTTTATTGAGTGTTGTTCAGCTTCTACTGAACTTTTGAGGAAATGAAGTGGGCACAGTTGAAAAATGATTTATCTTAAGATAATTGGCTTGTTTTTGTCATCTTTTTGATGTACAATTTTCATCTTTCTCTCGCTGCACTGTATTATTTCACCAGGGGTGAAAAAATTATCTGATTTCTTCTTTTAAATTGGTTTTAACATGTGTTTTTACTTTTATTTTCTGGTGTTTTCTTAAATGTGACCTTCACGGGAAAACATACATTAACGCTTTTCCGTTAAACGCCGTTAAACTAACGCCTAACGAACGGAGAGCAAAGGACTTGAGAGCGTTTGAACGACTTGGTTAACGCTTTGAACGGGCAGGTGAAAATTTCTAACGGTTTCCAAACGCGTTCAAACGACTAGCTTGTATTCTTTAACGCTTTTTCTGAACGCTTTTAATGAGAAGCTTAACGATTCCTTCAAACGGATAAACAATTGATTGGAGCATCTAATGGTTTATGAAAACGTTAAAGCAAATTATCTAATGTTTAATTTTCGAAAAGCTAGCGGATGACGTTTAACTAGATAAAGCTATGCCTGAGATAATAGTTGGAAGAGGACGAAGTGCTCATGCGATTGGAACAGTTTTTACTAAGTTACATAGAACAGTCAAACTGTATCGATTAAGAGACCAAGACACTTGACGTAAATAAATTAGCCTACGACTTAAAGCGACAAAAGATTTTTGTTTAAAATCTATTCCTTTTGAGGGTGTTTCCTCATAACAAGTGGTCAAAAATAAGTCAGTGCAGTTGTAGAGGTCTTAAAGGAGTCCCACAACCTCGAGACATACGAATTTTTACGGGTTTTCATAGATGTACTTATATTCACGGCAAAATAAACACATGCTCCGTTTTCTTGAATTTAGCTGCTCCCAACCCCAATTGATAACAATAATACCTTCAATCATAGAATTTACCTTTCAGTGAATGGAGTCTTGTCCGGTCCAGCGGCGCCATTTCCAAAGTTCCCTTCGGTATTGGACATGGCAAGCTCCTCCCTCGTAAAGAAGTGTGGCAGTAGCTTTACGGCACATCTGTGTCGCACTTTCTCACCACGCAGAGTTTCGCGCACTCCCAGAAACTTTCTTGGCATCACACAGCCACAACAACAACAGCTTTATTTATCCCTTATTTAGAATAAATTAGATTAAATTACAGTGACATACATAATAAATAAATAAATAAATAATAGTTCTTCCGTCACAGGGCCGCACGAATCGTCTGCGTCGGGAACTGATTGTACATGTTGCGGTGCTGCATAAGAAGCAATGGGGCTGAATGAAGCGCCAACATCTTGTAATGTTCTCAGGGCATCTGCATTAATCATGGTCAGGTCTAAGGATTCATCCACTAATTCAACAGTGGATAAAGTGTTCACAGGACTGAAATTGTCATCGGTACTGATCTACAAAATTAAATTGTTCAAAAATAACTATTAAAAATGATGAAAATATATTTTTGTCTGGATTTTTCTGATGTTTTAAGCCAGGAAATGCATTAAATTCGCTTTAGCGTGTACAATCGAGTTATAACGCTGGTAGAAACGCGTTTATAAAAACGGTACGTTTTTATTTCTTAATTATAAACTGGCACTTACAATCGCGCAAGGGACGTCAGCTGGGCTGTTTGAAACTGCTTCCAGACGATCAAGACGCTCTTCAATTCTATTCTATAGCCATTTTACTTTCAAGTGACACAATAGCATCTTCTATTCTAGCCTGCGTAGCAGGCGTATAAAGGGGAGGGGTGAAGGAGGAAAAGAGAGCGGAGAGGCAAAAACATATAGAGTGGGGGGAGGGGAAAGGAAACGCCTGCTATAAAGACCCGCATTGGTTCATTTCTGCGGTCGCTGGCGGCCGCAAAATTCTGATTGGTTAATTGGACAATGGGACGGATTTGTGAAGTATTGCGAAAACAATCAAAATGGCGGCCGAAGTAGATGTCCTAGTGAGAGCTTTGGCTGACTTGAACGTCGTCGCTCGTAGTGAATTCCAGTTAAAACCGGAGCAAGAAGTTGCAGTAAAATCCCTTCTAGATGGAAAAGGTGTATTAGTGGTGTTGCCTACAGGATACGGCAAAAGCCTTATATATCAAATGTTTGTTCGCGCCAAGGATCTTGAAATGAATGGTAAAGCAACTATTCTGGTGATTTCTCCGTTGGTTAGCATCATAAAAGATCAGATACTGGACATGAAATCAATAGGATATTCTGCAGTCGATAGCAGAGAAATGACGGCCTCAGAAATACGGAAATGTAATTTTAAAGTTCTCTATGCAACGGCTGAGAAAGTCAAGGAGAAGACCTTTAGAGAAATGCTGATCGACCCATTCACCACTTCATCAAAACATTTGTGCAGTTGTAATCGACGAATCTCATACAGTTGAAACGTGGACAGGTAAAAGGTGAGCATGCTTTTGATTTTATTTATATGCTTAAGTTTTTTTTAATTGCGAAATTCCGATGAGATCAAGGTTTGTGACAAATGCAATTTCAACATCATTCTTCATGTGAATGCAAACTCGTTTTATCCTTGAATAACACTACAATCTAGATACATAAATGATTTTAGTTTCAACTTTTAGTAAGGAACATTTGCATTTAAAGGAGCCTTTGGGTAAAGTAAGTTTGCTACTACTACTACTACTACTACTATTAAATCTGTCCTCTGTTTAGGAAAGCTAATTCGAAGACCAAAGGTGTTGCTTTTAGAGAGGCGTATGGAGAATTGGCAGTCCTTAGATCACTGTGTAGAGAAGGTGAGTCTCATCAATAAATCAAACTTCCCTACATTCTTGGTAGAACGAATATGCTATTATTTAACATGATCAATTGGCCTTCTTGAGGAATATTGCTTTTGTCAGCAAGATTGAATTTTTGATCCTATCCATATGAACCATACATACATTTCTCATGCCAACTTGCTTTTTGGATCAAAAATGGGGATGTTACAAGAGTGTAGAAAGTAGGAAGACTTGTCACATTCCAAACACATATTTGTAAGCATTTTGTGGTAGATAAGTAGAAGATTTATAATTTCTTGGGATTTTTACATGTAGATCTGTTTTGATGAATTGCTAGGTATACCAATATTGGCTTTGACTGGAACAGCAGATGCGACAACGCAAGCAACAATATGTAGTGAGCTCTCCCTGTAGCCCAGCACTAAGAAGCTATTCATTAGCCCCAACAGGCCAAATTTAAGGATTTCTGTTAAGAAGGTAAAAAAAAAAATGAAATGGAGAACCAGCTCGACTGGCTAATAGATGAAGCAAAAGAAAAAGGAAGTGAAATGCCAAAGACTATTATATTTTGCAACACACTGAAAGATATAGCGAGTGTTGTTAATTTACTGTTGCTTAAACTGGGTAAATATGCCTTTGTTCCTGTTGGTTCCAGAAATGGTGTAGACTTTATTATTGGCATTTTCCATTCGGTGAGCTGGCCCAAGAAGAAGGACAAACTTTTGACAGAATTTCGATCACAAAGTAAAAAAAGAATAGTGGTTGCAAGCACTGCACTGAGCATGGGGGTTCATTTTGAAGACGTGAGAGATGTTGTCAACTGTGGTCCTGCACGGAACCTTTTAGACCAGCTTCAGGAGGCTGGTCGAGCTGGACCGGATGGTAAAAGATCCCATGTTGTAATCGTGTATCATGGACAGCAACTCTCACAATGCGAGCAAGGTATTAAAGACTTTGTTAAAAGTGAGGGTTGTTTTCGTGTGGCATTATATAAATCATTTGACCAGAATATCAAATCTGTAAGTCCAGGCCGTTCTCATTGTGCTATGGAGTGCTGTGACAATAGATGTGATGACAAATTACCCTTTGAGAAAAGTGAATCATTGGCTTGTAATTCCTCGCCAGTGTTAACCAGGGTGGTCAGTGACAGTGATAAGGAGGATCTGAAGGAAGCACTTACAGAATTGGTAGAAGGAGGATCACACAATGCCTTTGGAGCTGTCTCTTGCCATGGTTTTTCGACTGAACTTGTAACTGATGTTATCAACAACAGTCACCGCCTTTTTACAATCAAAGATGTTTTTGAATGTTTGCCTGTATATTCACTTGATCACAGTTTTAAAATTCTTGAACTAATCCAAGAAATATTTGAAGATATTCCAAACTTTGATAATGTAACTAATTTTTTTGCTTTAGTGGGTGCTGAGCATTTGGATCATACATCCGATGAACAGGTTACCGAATACTTTGATGGCTACTTTGATGTACCTGATGATGACATTGATGACTTTGATTATATTGAGGACTAATGATATTATTAGTGTGGATTTGAAGGTAGCCCTAGGCTCAATTTATGCCGCTCTCTTGGGTCCGGGTGCATTCTTCCCTGAAATGCTCAGAAGTCAAGCGATACCTTTGGGGGAGTAGCGGGGCTTCATTCCCAAAGAGTGGCTGATACCGGTAATTAAGCCTAAGGTAGCCCATGAATGAGCTGTTACCTGCTACGGGAAGTGGGCCAAGGAAAAAATAAGTGGAGCAAATTGAGTACAGTCTCTAAAGCTTTCACTAACCGATTTTTCTCTTTTTCTATATCCCACTTTTGAGCTTGGCTAAAATTAGAAGAACACTGGTAACAAACTATTTTTATTGTTTTGTTATTCCTTATTATAAACAGACACCTACAATAGCTGGGATAGGCAAGGAATAATGAACAGTATTCCCTACTTTTCACTGTTAAGTGTTACAACATTTTGCTTACTTGAGACATAAGATTTAAGCATACTATGTACACTATTGTAAATGAACCTTGATTTCATGCTTTCGACTACATCCGGGGCCTACATGTCGTGTAATTGATACAACCAAAAACTTTGGTAGGTTCCTTTCCTACAAAGTTTTGTTTATTTTAACCTACTCTAGGATTAAGGCTAGACTGAAACTGTTGTCGTGTTAATCATTCAAAGTTTCATGTAGTGTTTTCAGTAGGTCTCAAAATGAAACAACTGCCTACTTATTGTCTTGTAGTTTTTCACTACTGTACATATTCTATATTCTATATTCTTTAGGACTAGAAATATTCACTTTTTTTGTTTGGCTACCAACTAGTAATGAAATGTCTGGAGACCAAATAAATGTGATATCCTGATTGCAGTTAAGGTGATGCTGTTCACCTTGTGATCACTTGAATGTCTCGCTCATAGATAGACTCCCACTTTTTCAACAGATCAGATAGCCACTTGTGTAGATCTCTATAGTCGATGTTATGCAACAAATTGGCATGGAATTTAGGAAATGAAGGGTGACCTTCCCGGCCACCTTTGAAAATGAATGCTTCTTTATTCATCAAATCGGAAATTATTTGCATGATGGCATCCTGAGGGTTACCTTTGGTGCGCTGCTTGATGTTGGCAGCTAATTTGCAGTCATCATCAATGGACTTCAGTAGCATGTCTAGAAGCTCAAGACCAGAGGCCAAACGTTGAGCATTGCTTTCTGTCAGGTTTGCCCCCAGGCCTCTCCAAACAGTTTTAACTGTCTTGTTACGGTGCTCCAACTCCTGATCTAAAGGGATGTTCTTTCCTTTTCCACCATGCTTGTTGAAACCTCGATTCCACTTAAGCTGTTGGGCTTCACACTCTGACAAAATAGCAATAACTTTTGACAATATACAGTAGCACCACATATGCGTACTTGTTGTGTCCACCTGATATGTAGAAGAGAAGGGCCATCTTGTAAATGTCAAATATCCTATCACCATCACCCTCTTTTATAGCATCATTGAATTCAAACAGGATCAGCCCAAAAGCCAATTTGCCCCTGTGGTAGTTGTAAAGGTAATCCTGAGCAGGATTCTTGTCATCTTTCTCTGGCTCTGCATTGTGCTCCCGCAGTCTGGGTGAAATCCTCTTTCATAACCAAATTTGTCTCTTTCTTCAGGGCCAGGATCCATGTTAAGGCTGTGGGCATCAATTTTATGCCTGAAATAAAGAGAAGAGAACCTTGCTACTATAATTTAGGCACTGCTGTGATGGCTACACTGGTTACTGAGTTTGTCTCATTCTGGTTTACAAAATTACATTGTTAAAAATGAATTTGGGCCACACCCATAAAATACGACTGTGATCTCTTTCAGGGTTTCCTTTCACAAGTTTCTTTGACTACCCCTTCACTTTTTTATGGGTGTGACCTTCCATTAGGATATATAACATTGTGTAGTCCCAGAAAATATTCATACCTCCCCTCTGGGGATTCCAATCAAGCTTTATACTTTTCTTTAAAGTTTTTGGCCTTACAGAACTTCACACCCCCCAAGAAATTCTAATCCCTTCTATGGGGGGAGTATGGATATTTCCTGGAACTGTATATTACACTCACAGAGGTAGATTTCTGGGACATTTCATCAGAAAAGGGATGTGGTATGTGTATCGTTGTTTGTATGTAGAACAGAGAAGAATCAGCCAGAACTGGAGATTTAACTGCTGTGTTTTAATCTACACACTCGACTACAGCTTACAAGTCAAAACCGGGAAGCATGGTCTGAACTGTTACCATGGCAATGTCAGTCATGAAACTAGACCGGAAGTGAATAACTAAAACAGATATCGTTACATCTCCCCTTCTTACAAAAAAATGAAAAATAAAAGAAAAATAAGAGCGCAAACAAATAACTATCTCCAAGTCACAGTCCTATGCAAATCAACAATAAAATTAAAAAATAAAGAAATGCTTTGTCATGTCCATTTTCTCTTTATAATGTCTCACACTAGTTGTCCATTTATTCTTAGCAATGTCTCATAAACTAGTACCTGAAAGTGCAAGAGACGAAATGAAGGCTAGAATCCATGCAAGTCACATAGGCATTCAGGGCTGCTTACGTAGAGCCAGAGAGGTGTTGTATTGGCCAGGAATGAACAGAGACATCGAGAACTGCATCACTCGATGCCAAGTCTGTAACAGTCAACCAAGAGAACAAACCAAAGAGCCAATGATCTGTCACGAGATACCAACCCGACATGGGAAAAGATAGCCGTGGACCTGTTCCAGCTGAATGGAAGAGATTACATGGTCACTGTCGATTATTACTCAAACTTCTTTGAAGTGGACAGCCTGACCACAAAAACAACTGTAGCAGTTATCAGGAAGTTGAAAGCCCATCTAGCCAGGCATGATATACCAGATCAGGTCATATCAGACAATGGACAGCCATTTGCATCTGATAGCTTTCACGAGTTTGCCAGCACCTATGGTTTTGAACATGTGACCAGTTCCCCCCTGAACGCTCAGTCAAATGGAAAAGCGGAGAATGCCGTTAAGACAGCCGAATCCCTCCTAGCGAAGGCAACCAAGTCCAAGCGGGACCCATATCTGTCACTGTTAGATTGGAGGAACACTCCAACAGAAGGCCTTAACTCTTCACCTGCTCAGCGGCTATTTGGTCGACAAACGAAAACTCTCCTTCCCACCTCTAACCATCTACTGAAGCCCAAGATTCCGAAGGAAGTCGAAGACAAGTTGACCCTCAAGAAGGCAAAGCAGGCCATGTATTATGACAGAGGCACTAAAGAACTAGAAGAGTTGCTTCCTGGGGACTTAGTTCGAATACAGCCGCAACAGTCCAAACTACGAAAGAGAAAGGACTGGACTCTTGCTAGAGTAGAAGGAAAAGTCGACATTAGATCTTACCAAGTCCGAACGGAAGATGGACGGGTATATTGAAGAAACAGGCGTCATCTTAGGCGCACACAAGAAACAACAGGTGATAGCAGGTCCGAGATGGTGCTGCCTCTGAGACCTAAACCAAGCTGTCGTGATCCAGCTGTTAAGTTACCAGTGCCAACTGCCACCCCCGGTACTAGTGAGAGTCACGACTCACCACCTGCAGCACCAGTGCGGAAGCCTCCAGCTAAACCATCTGTGCCTTCTGCACAAAACATGCAAAACAAGCAGGATTCTTCTCCACCAGTCACTACGACATGAAGTGGACAAGTCGTTAGACCCCCTGTACGCTTTGCGGACCACAACCAACCGTTCACCTTTGAACACCAGTCCATTTTGTAATGTCAACTCTTCACGAAAAGGAAGGTAATCTCTAATTCTTGCTGGGAGGAGTTCTTTGTTCTCTGGCCAACCTTCTCTTATGGTAGTCTTGAGTTCTTTTATGACTGGGTCTGATTCAGTAGCAGTACGAATGATATTCTGTGTCATCTCAGACACTGGGAGGTACTGGACCATGTTTATACTCTCTGTATCCTTCTCTGCATCTCCTCTTGTGTCTTCAACAGCAAACGATGGAACAAATGCTCTACTGAGTGTATCTGCCAAATACATCTCAGATCCCTTCTTGTAGGTGACTTTAAGGTCGTACTTCTGGAGTTGCAGCATCATGCGTTGTAGACGTTTTGGGGCACTGATTAAGCTCTTCTTGAAGATACTCTCAAGGGGCTTGTGGTCTGTTTCTATCTTGACTGGTCTTCCTTGAACATACTGTTCGAACCGTTCAAGTCCAAAAGCAATGGCAAGAAGTTCTTTTTCGATTTGCGCATAGTTGATTTCTGCAGATGTCATTGCCCTTGAAGCATAGCCCACTGGCTGCCCATCCTGCATGAGGCACGCACCAAGACCTTTGTCAGGTGCATCACATTGGAGTTCAGTGTCTGCTTTGGGATCAAAGTACTTAAGTACTGGAGACTCTACGATCAGTTGCTTGACCCGCTTAAAACTTCGACCTTGAACTTCCTCGTCCCACAAGAACTGGTTTTCTTCTTTGAGGAGCTCTCTCATTGGAGCAGTGGCTTCTGAGAGATTAGGAGCAAACTTCTGAAGGTAGTTAATCATACCAAGTAGTCTCTTCACATCTTGCTTGCTTTCTGGGGTGGGCATGTCCTGAACCCCTTGGATCTTAGCTGGATCCGGCTTCAAGCCTTCTTCAGATATGACATGGCCCATAAAGGAAACTTCAGAGAGGCGGAACTTGCACTTCACCTTGTTTAGCTTAATGCCTTTGCTCTTACAACGTTCAAAAAGGGCGATGAGCCGCTGGTCATGGTTTTCAATGGCTTCTGCTTTAGTTTCACCAACTCCATAGATCAAGATGTCATCAAAGATAGGCATAACTCCCGGAAGTCCTGCCAAGGCAGTGTCGAGGCGTCGCTGGAACTCTTCAGGTGCAGGGGAAATACCGAATGGCATTCTGGTCCAACGGTATCGGCCCCATGGGGTTCCAAAGGTTGTGAGGAAGCTACTGTCAGTGTCCAACTGGACATGCCAAAATCCATTCTTGGCATCTACTACACTGAACACCTATGCCTTTGACAACTCAGGTAACAAATTATCAATTACAGAGAGTGGATAATGGTTTCGCTTGAGGGCCTGGTTCAGTGGCTTTGGATCAATACACAGACGTATTTTGCCATTACGCTTCATAACAACCACCATTGATGACACCCAGTCTGTTGGAGTATCAACTGGCTTGAGAATTTGTTGGGCTACGAGGCGGTCAATTTCTTTCTTAAGAGGTTCTTTCACAGCAAGCGGCACCTTTCGAACAGGCAGGATCACAGGCGAGACAGTCTTATCTACAGTAAGATGAAGTTTTTCTTCCAACTTGCCCTCACCTGTGAAGACTTCTTTGTATTCAGCAAGGACACTGGACCAATTAGGAGTGTCACCAGATACTAACATAATGTTGTCAACATTGACTGACATGAGGTTAAATTGCTGTATGGACGACGCACCAAGAAGTGCTTTAAATCCATTAGATACTACTGTGTACTCTATGAGATAGCACTCACCATTCTTGGGGTTGCGAGTCTGCAGTTCGACAGTTCCTAAAGGCTTGAGCTCTGAGTTGTTAAACATAACCAGGGTCGTTTGTGTTTTCTTCAAGTGTTTCAACTCAAGGTCTCTTTGGACTTCTTGATAGATTTCAACTGGCAAGATGTTTACGGTTGCACCACTGTCGAGCTGAAATTTGGCTTGGGTTTCCTTTAAAACCATGATAGCAAATATCTTCTTTGGAGACTCTTTGTGATAGACAGAATTAACAGATTCGACCATTAAGCAGTAGTCATCGCTATCGCTTTCTTCCTGCACATGAACCATGTTTACTTTAGGTCTCGACTGTCAATCCTTTTGCGTATCTCTCCGTTTCTTGCTCTTCGGCGGCGGCCTGTGTTTATTGCAAACCACAGAAAAATGATTTTTCGCACCACATTTTTCGCAGGTCTTGCCCCACGCTGGACATTTCTCCTTTTCCTCGTGTTTCTTTGCACAGAACTTGCAGTTGATCAGTTTCGGGGTCTTATTACTTTTCGAATCACGTTTTGACTTTGAGTTGCGATCATGTTTCGGTGTTTTCTCATCCACGGCATTGACCTCGTCTGGCTGATCCATTGTTTGCAATTGTTGTTTGGTACACTCGTTTGCTCTGCAGATATCGATGCAGCTTTGAAGGGTTAGCTTACTCTCCTGAAGGAGCTTCTTTCGGATCCCCTTGTCCAAAATACCGACCACCATACGATCCCTTATTAGATTGTCTGTGAGCGCGCCATAATTGCAAGTCTTCGACAGCGAACGCAAAGAAGCTACGTAGGTGTCGATAGATTCTCCTGCAGCTTGATCCCGTTTGTTAAACAAGTAGCGTTTGTAGATTTCATTGTTGTTGGCAACACAGAACTCTTTGAGCTTTTGAAGAACGATGTCAATATCTTTCTTGTGTGCTTCTTCATCGAAGGCCAAACCATCATAAATATCCAGAGCGTCTTGCCCGACGCAAGTAAGTAGCCTAGCCGTACGAAATTCCTTGTCCTGGGATTTGAGACGAGCAGCAATCTCGTAGTTATCCCACGCTTGTGTGAATCGTTTCCAGTTAACAGAAGAATTGCCCTTAAGCTGAAGTGCCGACGGCAGCGGTAAATTCGATTCAACATGGATGATTTGAGGTTGTTGTGCCGGCGGTGCACCTTCGTGATCAGGCATATTTGCGAGGTTCGTGTTTACGGCTAACAACTCTCGATTTCTTGGGAAGAAATGCAAGTAGAGTTAAGGATTCGCCGATTCTGACACCATGTAGCGTTGTTCATATGTAGAACAGAGAAGAATCAGCCAGAACTGGAGATTTAACTGCTGTGTTTTGATCTACACACTCGACTACAGCTTACAAGTCAAAACCGGAAAGCATGGTCTAAACTGTTACCATGGCAATGTCAGTCATGAAACTAGACCGGAAGTGAATAACTAAAACAGATATTGTTACAGTATGTGGTGAACTGCAACATTTTCCAAGTGCTTAAAAGCTTTAAGAAACTTGCACACAATTCTACCAACAAGAACAGCCCAACGATTCTTGAGTCGCTGCTGGACATCTTGTACAGGAAGAATTTCTACCAGTTCAATGTCCCTGATTTTTTTCTTGGCCTTCTGAGACACCAAAACATTACTTTGGACTCTGTCTAATACTGCAAACTGATGCGTCCAGTGTACTGACTGGTTGGTTTGTACTTTCGACTGTATCCTTGCATGGATCATGTGATCAACATTATCACCAACAATTCTGTAATGTTATACATCGTGGGAAAAAATTAATTTATAGAAAATCAACATACTGAAACTCTTCAAAACATCCATTAGTTAGTCAAAACAACACATCTCCTTTTGGGAGAAAAAATACTGGAATTTATTGGTTAAAAGCATTTTTATATCAAGCTAATGTTCTTAGTACTTCACAAAGTAGTTCCGTTTCGCACGGGGACCCGTTGTAGCAGTTTACACAAATATCAGTTATAAATTTTGCGATTGCAAGATACATGCTAATCTAAAAAAATAAACTTTTCAAATTTATATATTATAAGCTCAATATATCATGCTTATAAAAGTTAGACTTGCATGTATAAAAATTGCAAAATAAACTCGCAAGAAGAGTTTTTAAGAAAATGAGAGATTTAAATTTTTTTGTATAAGGGGTTTAAATTTTTCGTACTTATAACTAGGGATCCTTTGGTTTCGCAGCTCAGCAATAGCTTCTTTGAGTACATCGCTGTTAACAGCGTCCTCCTGCATTCTTTTCCTGACGATCTCAAGAAGATTTCTGCAGAAGTTGAAGGCGTTGAATTCATAATCGGCGTAGTTTCTCAAGGTTGCTTCCTCAAAGTCGATGCCTACTGTCAGATCCATGTCATCTTCCTCCATTACGGGCACTTGGTCGCATTGCACTGCGTTGAGCAAGTTTAAAGCGGTCACCGTTTCCTTGACGCTTTTCTTCCATAATAGAACTTTGGCATCAAAGTTCTCACCCATCTGCCGCTGAAAGTTGACAGCGCTTTGTGGAGACATGCAAAGTCCTAGACGATTTAGCCGAATGATATCATTATATTTCGCTCCGCTGTGGAACAGGATCGTAGACAGGCGGTAAGCATAGGCAGATAATTGTGAATTTCGAAAGTGAGCCAAGGACGCAGTAGTTAAGGCCATCACATTTGTTGACTTCGTCATTTTCTCGCTTTGGCTTTTCGCTTTTGTGATTCCACAAGCACCTTTGAGGCAAGCATGCCAGAGAGGACAAAACACACTGACTTCGTGAAGGAAGACCTTTTTACTAAAGGCCGCGATTTCTTCGGGTTTTCTACCCTTCAGTATGGTATCTGATGTGCTCAGAGCTTTAAACTTGGAAGAAACAGCGATTCTGACAGCTTCCATTGTGTGTTCCTTTAGTTCCTCGTGTCTGAATGTGTGATTAGCTGCCTTTTTCCAATTCTTCAACGCCAACTTGGTGATCAGAGATTTCGTCGCGTTTTCGAACGATTTCCGAACTGTGACTTCCCCGTTAGGATACAAAATCCATACCTTTAACTGAACACTTGGTTTGCCAGAAATGTCATCAATGTTACAATAGTTCGCTAGAAAATCGGCATCTCGTCCAGGTTTTGTAGTAGTAGGTGTTACTTCCTCCGATGTCTGTGAAAACGTGTCGATATCACTGATCAATTCTTCAAGTTCCAAATAGTTACTGGTTGCCGAGCTTTCCGAAAACAAGGCTTTTTTGGAATTAACCTTTCCAGTACTTTTTTGGATGCGTTTACCGTCTGTTCCGATAAGCACTTTTTTGGTTTTGCTTCTTTCAGGCGTGACAGTGGTGGGAAGTTGTCTTTTGCATCGATCTTCCAAATTCTTGGAGTTTAAATCTTCATCAGCAACTCTTGTGCTGCATACAGCTTCCTCAATAAAACTATACAGTTCAGCTGCATTTCGTATTTTTCGACCACAGGATCTGCAGACCCGATCTGAAAGGTTTTCGTCACTCGTTAGTGGAAACCCAATCGAGCTGCAACACTCAGCTAAAATCAGCCCGACACTTTCTTCTCGGCCCGATGGCGAAAAAAGTTTTTTGAATGACACTCTTCCTCCTCCAGAAGTAAAGTTTACTCTACAAAATCTGCAGCTGCTATTTTTTTGAATGTCTATCTTTGGTTTTCTTCCTCTTTTGCAAACCTTTGTGGGAGTTGCTGACATTACACGACTTGAACATTTTCTCACAGTGCTCGCTGCTATGAATATTTTTCACGCCTTCCCGCGTAATTAAAGTCAGTCATGCAGAAAAGCGCACGCCTTATTCTGATTGATAATTGAACTGACAGCTCTGTTAATCCGATTACCGTAAAACAGTAGGCTTTTATAGCAGGCGTTCCCTCCCCGCCCCCCCCGCCCCTCGCTCTTTTTCCTCGGCTCTTTTTCCTACCTCTCTCCCTCCCCTTTCTACCATCTGCAAAGTAATGCTATATATAAAATACATGAGGAACATTCTCAGTTTTTCACAGTGTGCGTTTGTGCGATGTAAATTTTGTTTGTTTGTCTGTTTCGGGACAATTCAAGGACAAATGCAAAAAAGCAAAGCATGATCCGACCGATCCGTCCACCATTGTTTTGCTTTGTTTGAGCTTTGGGTTGCGCTTGCATTTTCCCTTGCATTTGCGTCACATGTATGACAAGGCCTTACATAAAATAAAACAAGGAAAGCAATAAAACTAGTTGTGAATTTATAGCGATTTTTGCGGGTGTCTTGCCCGGTTCTTTGGTGATTCATAGTAACTGATCGAATCGCACGGCCTTGTGCAAAGAGAAAATATGCATTACAATTACAAGAATCACAATTGTGAGTGGTAGGTGCTAAGATCTAATGCTAGATATATATACCTTTCTTGGACTGTTTGGGTTTCCAGCTCTCACACACTTCGGCATTGTACCATTGTGAGCCGAATTTCACTCGAACTACATCGCCCGCTTTCAGAGAAGACAATTCCTTTCCTTCGTCATTAGAATTTGCCTTAATCTCTTTTCTTTTAGGCCAATGTGGTCGATCCCTCCACTGGCAATTTGTTTTCCACAAAACTTTGACTTTGTCATTAACAGACATGCTGGAAATGGTTATGCTGCTGATTCGGTTGTACACGTGCAAGCTCCCTTTGTATTGAAATGATAGTAAGCTCGTAGTCTGTTACTTTTCATTTACTTATTGTCGCAATTGTGTATTGTGATTGGTGAAAAACTGCATTACAGCTAACATTTGCATACCTTACTTCACACATGCTAATAAATAAGACGTGTGTGTCGGCAAGTGCACTCATGCACAAGTCTTCTTGAAATAAACCTTTCATATGCGTGTGCTGTGCATTAAAAAAAATTTAAACTTTTGCAGTGTAGTAAAACTTAACAAGATACATCGCAAAAGTCTGTATTCTCTGCAAAGTGCGGGCAGAACTTTACTCATTTTTGCGGTGCATGAATTTGTCTTTTCAATTTCATTTCCCTGTTGTTTCAGGAAGGAAACGCTGCTTGTAACCAGTAGCTATAAACGATCATGGCTCCTAGTGTAACTTGAAACTGCGCATTCTTCATTGATGAAAAAACAATGTATTCTCTACAAAGTAGATTCGGAGCGCGCAGCGCATCTAAAACTGTTGTGTTGAACGCAATTACCGTAAATGTTCGCTAATTACGGTAATCACCTGTTATGTAGAACGCAGTTATTCTAACAATTTCCGTTATATCATACCTTTATTATTTTGAAAACACATCTTTTTTATTGAGATTAATGAGATATTACCAGACAGTCAGACTACCTGAGCTTTATTTACTTCCACGGAACTGGATTCGTCAATCATTCGAGCAAGTTTGTAAATTGAAGAAATAAAGTTCACCTTGTAAACTTTCTTTATGATCCCAAATGAGCGGTCGGGAGAAAATTTAGTATGACCAGCGATTAAAAATGAGTAAGTAATATGATGGTGAAGTTCATTCATGATTCGCCAAGCCAAGCACCACAAGAAACAGTTATTCTTGTTCTGTCCTGAACAATTGTCCGTATGGAGGTGAACGCGTGTTTCCCCAAGTCTGTGATGGCTAAAATAATGATGAACCATGCTGATGGTAGAATTTGCTCCCTTTCCAACACTGGACGCTTTGTCGATCAAATAATTAACCTGCCTTGGAATAGCCTCGCACATAACACCAAAAATTTGTGGGGAGTTTTAAAATAGATGGGGCTGGGCTGCATAGGGTTGCTTGTACTTGTTGAGCGTAGTCAAAGGAATAATGCATTGTTCCATCCGTCGAACACAGTGCATGGCTCTCATTTAAATCTACAGTGTCCTCAATTCTTTGAAAATTTCTGTCGCCTCCTTACACGCTTCTTTGTAAACATTCCTCTCAGTCAACGCTAAATTCAAGTGTTCCTGTTGTTCTCGTCCGCAATCTGATTTTTCATTATCCAAAAGATTTGCAGTTCTCAGCAGCTTCGTTGTGTTCTGCTGTCACGTCAGGCAGAGGTCAGTCATCGGTTTTGCAACCACTGGATTTGGATGGAATTTCTCCCAGAGTTCAACAAACTTCGAGTAGCTAACAGTCTGCTTTCTTGTGGCTTTGCATGCAACTTCAAAAGAGCGCCAAATGCAGATCTTCGTTTTGTGCGAGGACAGAAGTTTGATATCTTTATCTTTAAAGCAAGGAATCCTACCTGGAAAGGAAATGGCATGTTCCTCTGCATAGTTTGCTAGAAATAGCTTGACATCCTCGACTACCGCAAAAGGAAGTGTATTCTTTGGAAGCCTTCTGGTGTTGCCATGTGTCCTTGACAAAAGGCCACTGTTCTTGTAATATTCCCGTAAACGATGAAGGCGGGAGTCGCTTATCCCATACATGAAAATAAACATATCACGGCAAATGGGCCTTGACTGCAACTGAAAATTGCAGCAAGGACTTCTGTTTCTTTTCTGTCCAATTGCCTCGACGTGGGTGACTGCCTGTATGTTAGCCAAAATCACGAGGTCCAGTTCTCTTGAAGAAAGTTCATGACAGTTGTTCAAATTTGCGATGATCTCTTCCCCCGTAAATTGAGATGATCAGGGACCATCCTTTGGACCTCTGGAGCATTTGAAACCACCATCTAAGAGTTGTTTTACGTCCTCCGTCATTTGTGTTTCTCGTTCACACTGCTCGATATCTATTGCTACTTCTTCCGCCATTCTTGTTGAGTTTATAATGAAATGTATCTGTAACAACAAGCGGTCATTGCTATCCCTCATTTGATAACTGAGGGATAGGAAAATTACCACTTTCTAATCCTACGGCAAGTTCAGACTGAGAAAAAATAGCAGCATCATTATCTCACCCATAGCTTCCAATGTCTACAAATGAAAAACAGTACTTAGCAACACAAGCTTCCATTAACACTGTGCTAAGGAAATTCTTATAATTAAAAAATGTAGAGCCTGCATTTTTGGGGCAGTCAATGCAGATGTGTTTCCCATCTATTGCTCCTAGGCAGTGAGGAAAATCCCATTCATCTTCAAATTCTCTTGCAATTTGTTTCCAGTCTTCTTTTTTCTCAGGACACTTCAAGTAGGTATCTTTTAATGCCATCCAAATAGCAGCACAGGTTTCTTTGATTATTGCACATACTGTGCTTCGGCCTACTCTGAAGTTAAAGGATTGAGACTGTTGTGAATCTCCAGTGGCCAGGTACCTCAAAGTTATGACCAGCCGCTCTTCAGGTGGTATAGGATCCCTGCTTCGGCATCTTTTTTTCGTTATCAGCGGTCCTACCAAAGAAAGATGTTCTAACCTTTCAGGAGACATGCGCAAATACCTGAAATAACAGAAAATGAATATAAAAGTTGTGATGAAGTCAAACAGGTTAGTGGAATGCAGGATTGAAAATGCAAAATCAGTCTAGAGGGTCTCCCAGGGGGATAGCAGTGGTGGATCCAGACCTTGAGCTAAGGCAGGGCCGGGGGGGGGGGGGGTGGCTTTGGTGGATTTTGGCTTGCCCTGCCAGCTTTTCTTCCTTCTGCCATTTTGTTCTTACCCAAAATTGAAGGGGGTGGGAAGGCCCCCTGAGCCCCTCCCCTAAATTCATCACTGGATAGCATGTTCCCTTGAAAATTTCACCTTTTCTCCCATTGCATTCTATTGTTTCCAAAAAGGTTTGTCAGAGCTTCCTTTTATAGCACAGATATCCGCTGTTCCCTCAAATTAATTCCTTTAAAACCGTTGCTCGATAAAACCTCTGGGAAGCCCTCAGTATAAAATATATCCCACATGATAGTTTGACTGTAGTTGCATACCAGTTACGCAACTTGTCTTCAAAATGTGTCCAGTTCAGTTAGTATTGCAGGGTATTTTTTCTTCGTCTAGTGTTTCAGTGATTGAAATCATACAGAGGAAATTTATGATACCTGAAGAAATATTCCTGGTTGTGGAGTCGCAACTCTGTGAACAAAGTATGATACTGGCCGTAGTTTTTTCGTCCTTGAAGCATTGGCCACACCCAGTACTTTCTTTGAGTTCTCATCTTCTCCAACTTCTTTCTTCTAGCATATCTCATCACAAGAACGAGAACAAGCGAAAACTGGCACTCCACTAAGACGATTCGATCCATACTGCTGATGGAATGCTTGAAAATTGCACCAATTCGATTTGCATGTCGCGCCAATTTGAGTATGTTGGCGATGCATCGCAGATGTGCTGGAGACCCACCGGGACAGATCGCCGACCTTTGTCAGTTCCAACCAGCAACTACATCACAGGTAGGTCGCCGGGATATGAGAACCAGGCTTTATACATTGTTAAACAGAAAATATGTCACTTCAAGTTTGCATGCAAACGGCTATTATTGTTTCTTCGAGAGAAAAATCATTTCCTCAAACTTCTTTAAGTTTGCATATTACATTTCTTGATGCATCTTGAAACTCAAATGCCTGGACATTCAAGATGCGCGAGTAAAGTTTCGAGGATAAAGTCAAGACTGTCAACTTACTTTTGCGCAGTACTGTATCAATGCAAGTGAATACAAATGCAAACATTACAGAACATAATGTAATCTTCAACAATCACGTTTTCATTCCATGAATAAAATTGTTTACTTTTTAGTCTGTTTGTTGAAAAATTTTTTGGGGCACCAGCATCAGTAAATATTTGCTTACCTTTTTGGTGGTGTTTTGCCATAAATAGAAGCATCACAATCCACTTTCCTTTGCCTTTCACATCAATTCCCAGTCAAACCCTCATTTGCAATTGGTTCAAAATGAACAAACCACGAATCTTCTGTTTTAAATTCATCTTGTGATTGGCAGAAAAATGTTGGGGGGCCACAGTTGAATTCATTACACAGTAATAGTTGTGTTTTTGTTGTCTCAGTAGGCTATATTCTTAATTTGACTGTCCTGTTAGTGTCTACCTTGCAGTATGGCTGTAAAAATGGTGGGACATTTGTGTCAGGACCTGCTTTGCTAAAAAACCTTGTGTTTCTGTTTGAGCATTTATGTTGATACATAGGTCAACTGTAAAAATATTTTTTGTCGCAACAAATAATTTGTACTTCATATGGTTTGCCTGTGTTGTGACTTTCTAACACCAATTTAGATGTTATACAATTTTACTCAATGCAAGATGCTGACAAAAAGTTTATGATACAGATTCCTTTCCCTAAATTAAAACTTCTTTAGCTTGATAGATAGACAATGTTTCCAAGATGGAAGTTGTTTATCCAAATAAAAATACTACATCTTATAAGGGGGAATGACCACCTTTGTGCCAAAGAGAATTAGCCATTCTACAAAGTATCTCCTTGATAATCCAGTTCAATTCAATTTCAATTTAAACTAACACAAACATTAATTTTACAGTGTTAGAAAAAAATAGAATACATATAAATAAATAAAAATACTCATTCGAGGTAGAAACTGTTACTCAAGTTTCACGCATGAAGTGATCATCAGACTGAAAAAAAAAAACAAATACAAAATAAATACAAATTACATATAGATGATAAACACTACTAATGAAATATCTACAATTTTGACTAAGAAATAAAGTGTTAAAGGGAAAAA
>CM042750.1:23195379-23210379 GCA_022496165.2 Catalaphyllia jardinei | reverse complement strand
CTTCGGATCAGGTTAGAGTTAAGATCAGGATACGTTAGAATCGATTGCACGAATCGATAGCTAAATCAAGTCAATAATTAGTGCCTAGAGAAAGACGTTAAACGTTTTGCAATCGGCTACGTCAGTGATTTATAAAATGTTTCTAGGTGAAAGTGTTTTTTTGGCCGGTACAAAACTGCTCGTTCCATGAAATGATTAATTCTGACAACACAGAAAGAGGAAGCCTTAAGCTAGCACGCTGCTCATGCCGAAAAAAGGCGCATGAAACGGAACATTTACCAGCAAAGGAACCCTGAAATACAAAGCAAAACTTACATTTGAGCTGAAGTTTTCTTCTTCCTAACCTGCGATCAGGCGTTCTGTGTCTTTTTTTTCTTCGCGGCGGGCTCGATCCTATCACAATTCAAAGCAATCATCTGCTTGGAAATCCACCATACACACTCACGAAACGCTTGCTTGCCAATTTAACCGACCTGCGTTCTTTTTTGGCCCGTAGAAATGGCTTTGAATCTGTTTAAATTAACTTTTCACCTAACACAGGTCAAATTCAAGGACTTTGCTGCCTGGCCGCCTTTCTCACCAGTTCCCGGCCGTGTTTGAGTCACGTTGTAAGTCACACACACACACACAATAGTCACGGCGCTGGCTTTACGTTTGAAAGATTATTATGGGATATCCCAGAAATTTTGGCAGCGAAGGATGCTACATGGCTGAATTTCAGTTCTAATTTCCAAAACTGACACATGCCGAACTTTAGCAAATGAGCCCTAAGTCCACGACAAATGCCTGGCTCACTTGCTCTTCGATCAATGGCTAAGTTAAACCATGATCTTGGAACAAACTCGGTTCTTTGAGGCATGCTGGTGACTTATCAAGGGTCGAAGGCTTAATGATGCCAAATCTCCTACCAGGCGGGTGCAAATATTCCTCGAACAAGCGCTGAATATCAGTGGAAATAACGAGCAAACTATGCTTAATGAACAGGTAAGCTCTGAATTTGTGGTAAATTACTGCTTTTCGCACCAAAAGCGTATGTCACAATTCCAGCTAAAAACATATCAATACCAGATCATAGCGAGTAAAAACGACAATTTGATTACAATGGATATGTTGGTTTTTGAAAGAAGTAGAGAAACAGCACACACACAAAAAAATGATTGACCTCGCATCAACTCGAACCAGCGTCATGACAAAACGAATTCAAATCCGGCCCGTTGAGCGCCTTATCCGCTTGTGCTAACAAAGCAGGAGTAATAGAGCCATGTTATTGTATGCATAATTAAACTTGAATCGGTTTGAACAATAGTGAATGGCTTGAATGGCTTGGTGCAAGACGGTCTTAAGTGACTTTTTCGGGTAAATTTTTTTTTCCTTCAAAAGTGCCTGAATTTTTGCATGTGCTTTTCAATTAAGTAGTAAAAGATTCCCATGTAATTGTTTTGGTTGGTTTGCTCTTTGCTTCTGAGAAAAACGAAGTCAAAATATCGAAGCGTGCACAAAGAATGCAACAAAGTGGAAAAAGTAGAGCATTTTAGCCAAAAAAAGATACAGGAGGTGTTTTTCTGCTTTATTGAAAAGCACATGCAAAAATTCAGGCACTTTTGAAGGAAAAAAAATTTTACCCGAAAAAGTCACTTACGACCGTCTTGCACCAAGCCATTCATTTGTTGCTAATACAGTGGCAAGCTGCTCAGCGAAAAACACAGTTCTAGCTTGGAAAGTTCGCTGCTTAGTAACCTGGCTTTCTAACCGTGCGAGCGTGTGTGGTCCTATTAGCTAGCTCGGTAACCAGGTTCCAAGGCATCGTGGCACTTTGTTTATGGAAGCATTTCCAAAGTTTCTTGAGCTTCCTTGGCATTTAGCCTGTCTTCTAAACCTGCTTTACAACTCTCCACAACGATAAAGGTTCATTTAAGATTAGTATGTGTTATTTTGCAAGCTTATTTCAAGAATTATGAAGAAAATTCAGGTTATACTCATGTCGTTAAAACACGCTTCAACGCTCATGTACGTGCAATAATAAACTTTACGTCCAAATTTGCTGTGATTTTTTTCTTGCAACTATAGCGTACATGAAAGAACATTCTAAGATAGAAGATTAGTTTTTCAAGAAAATTCTTACCCAGAAATAAGAAAAAAACCCTATTTTTTGGTTCCAAAATGGGGGTCGACTTAAACACCGGATCGACTTATACACGGGTAATTATGGTACTTGCAGATAACTGACAATGCACATTATGTTCCAAAGGGGTTTGTTCATTCAGAAGATAGCTCTCGAAATTTAATTTGTGGGGAGTGGCGAACCATGATAGCACATGACGAAAGTGCTCTTCAGCCACTAGGAAGGGTTGGAAGTAGTCATTACTCCTACACAGCCAAGAATGTGAGAGAAATTCTCAGCTTTTTTCAGTAGCAAAGAGGGTTCATTGCCATGGTAACTCAATCATGTGAGAAGCTGTGGAAGAACACACAATGAGGGTTATTAAGATCTGTCTTGAAAGCAGCTCAAGCTCGACCTATTCATTAACAGTTTCTCTTGTGCTCAAGTTACTTGTATCTGTAAAGGAAGTAACAATTAGAAAAGGATTGCTTTTTGCATAACAACCTGTCCATGTCTTCTTTATGTCAAATTCGCTTTAGGACGGAATCATAAAAGACCTACAAATGTAGCTAACATTGTCAGATTAGTGGAATTTTGCCAGACTGCCTATTAAATCATAAGATATACAACTACAGAACCATAACACTAGAAAACAGATTAAAATTTAGGTTAAAGTAATAATTACTGTAACGTAACATGTAATTGTTAGAAGTCATGATACATCCAAACCAGACAACAAACATTCCCACTTCAAGAAACATGACTTTGAACATCATACCAAAGTTGAGATTTTAGTTTTCATACATTCACAGTGTCATTTGATGTATTTTGAAGGTCCATCATGGGACGATAACTAATTACAGTCTTGTAAATTTCAAAAGATTTTAAAGTAATCTTAAAGGAACACAGTCAGCTGGCACACATGCACATTACATACCATTTCATAGCTAATTTGCATATCACAGACACGAGATCTATGCTGATTTTAACCAAATATGATAAAAACAATATTATTTCATAGGATGAGCAAAAGCACACTCAAAAACAGGTTTTTCAGTAAACAATTGAAATCAGAGCAATTAAGACTGAGACGGATTTCTAGATTCAAAAATGCATTTAGTGTCCAGGTCAGCACAGTCCAAAGCTGATTGTTTCCCTTTAAACTCAAGCAATGCAGCGACTGTTCAGAATTTGACATGCGAGAGCATTAGAAATTTTAAAAAATGTATGAACACAACATATCTCCATATCTCTATCTAATAAACTTGTTGTTCAACACAGGAACAATGTATTAAATGAATCTTTGCTCACTATCAAACATGAACAAGTAAACAACTGAGGGGTAACTTTCTGATAAGTGAACCACCATATTTCTAGTTGGGGTAATCCTGCTGAACATCATACGGTTGCTGGTAATACCAAGGACTCAGAGGTGTAAGTGGTGTGGACTGATGTTGAGGTCCTGCCATCTGCTGTACCCCACTGCCTGCCTGATGTTTAAGTGACCACTCCATGTCATTGAACACTTTCAAAACATTCAACTGTAGTGTAGACTTGTACTTATGTGGTATTCTTTTAAACTTTTGCACCAGGCTTAAACAGAACAAGGTATCTTCATCGTCCTCTCTGCTTTTCTTTTTGTCGTACAACGCCAAATTTATATTTTTCATAGTTTTGGCAACCTCAGTTTCAAAGACATCCGACTGGTTTTGTTTCGACCAAGGCCGGTTTCCACATTTGCGAATAGACGATGATGGCTGCTTTTATTGAACCTATTGACGCCCTTATCAGCTTCTGTCAGTTTCATCAGTGGTTGACGTGGTCTCATCCTGTCCTAAACTTTCATCCAATGAGTCTTGTGCCAGGCTAGCTTGAGCGCCACCTTGGCCATTACCCTCACATGTTGTTGGGTCCCCATCAGACTCTTGACATGCTTCCTCAGAGGGAACGGGCGAGTCTGTCTTTGGCATGTTTGTACGGGTCTGATGGTGCTTGATGTGCGAACACAGCCAACGGAGATACTCATAATCTGGCTGTATTACCAGATCATCTCTTCCAAAGCCAGACTTTCCTTTTAAGCTTTACTTGGAGAAGTTTGTTCGGATGTTGCTGTATCTTTGTTGAGCAGAAGCCACATCAATCCTCAATGCATTAGCGATTGCTTGCCAGGCATTTCTCTTTACTCTCTGGTCTTTATACTCATGACAGGACTTGTCATATAGAGCACGGTACTTTCGGATTTCCTACATTAGCATCCGGTTACTTGCACATCCTCCTCGCGTGCAACTGCAACTTCATCCGTCATTTTCAAAGCAAGGCGTTGAGGGAAAAATTGAGGTGTTACATCATACATAGCATCTCCAGATCGCTGTAGATGATGTTCTCATAAAAGATTTTTGTCGCCGATGATCGCGGACAGCCGGCGGCTTGCCGGCGGTCAATGCCTGGAACAGATCATGTTTCGGGGGGTAAATGTTCACATATGCCGTAACGGTGTCCCAGGCCATGCCAGCGGCTATGTCCCAGGTATGTTGGCGGCATATGAGAACCAGGCTTAAGTCGACCTTTTAAGTCATGAAAATCACTCAACAAAATCGACCTCGAGTTAAGGCTTAAGTTTATGCGCCTACCAAAACTCAATATTCGCTTGGTGAGTGGAAAAAATAACATTTCATTGGCATATCAATAGACTCCAAAGTGAAGCACAAAAGGGCAACTATGCCGTTAGTTTAAAGAAGAATATTTAATTCTAAGTGGTGCGAAAATGTTTAGAAATATTACACATTGTTTGCTCCTAGTTTGTTCCATGATTTGTTGTCTCAAACGCCATGTTTGGTCTTCACATACCGGCCTTCGTCAAGCCTTTTATCTTCACAAAAGTAGCCACATCCCCTGTAAGTCAATTGAGTGTACTTTGTGATGTGATTTGTGGAGAAAACCTTCAGTAAACTTGGGCAAAACCATCCTGTTTCTGCTTTTGTGGGTCACCTTCACGAACAAGCACAATCGGGCATGATTCAAAACATGTCGCTTGCTTGGTAAACTCATGTAGTTCGTCTGGTTTTCAGTACCCAGTTACTAAGTCATACAAGCTAGGTTTTTTTACAAAGTTTGTGTTTTTGTAGCATAAAACTAGAAAGGTCCCAAACATCAGGGGCAGCCAACGACAAGTTTCGTAGATATCTGTTCAGTGGAGGGTGGTTTGTCTTAGGCTGTAGGCATCGATGACAGAGGGCACTCAGATTTTCGTCACTGAAACATAGCCTAAAAGATTCACAATGGGGAAATCATAGTCCCTGAGATTTTCCAGAAAGGTCGTCCTGTCTGTATTTGGCCGTCAAAAACATCAGCTAGCATTTTCGGAAAGAAAATAGAAAATAGATTTTGTAGTGTATTAAATAATAATATGTAATAGCATTCAATAACAATAGATAATTAGAAACAACGTAAGAAGTGTATGTAAATATGGCGTATAAATGTAACTCAACCTTTTAATGTGAAGCTGCAAGTAGTGTACTGTAGTTTTGTTTTTTAGATTGTATTACAGTATGTAGATTGTAATGTGTAGGTAAGTAATGTGTAGTTCTGGGCTGGGTTGTTCAAAAAATTGAAAAACGATACGTGACACTATAAAAACAGTAAAAAAGTAATGAAAGTGTCAATGAACATTACAAAATGTACAAATGTTTCGGGCAGAGCCCTTCAGCTGTGTAAAAAACCACATTGTGGCAAGTTGGCATACGCCATAAAAAACCTAACGGTGAACATGCGCTTGCACGTAACATGCACGCACGTGGAACACAGCTATGAAATAGGGATGTGTATGTAAGAGCGCATGTTACTAAAGTTAATGTTGAGGCCATTTGGCTTGAGTGTCCTGAGCTCGAAAATAAGCCTCATCTCCTGATTCTTTTCGGTGGGTGTTATCACCGCTGCAGTGTTTGAGACCATGTGATGTCATTAAGTGAACGGGAGGCAGAGATGAAGTGTTCAGCTACAGGAAAGCCAGGAGAATTGTTTTGAACGCTATGCAGGTGTTCACTGAAGCGTTCCCGCAGCCACCTCCCAATCCCATCAATGTACATTCAGCCGCAACGACGACATATGATGGAGAAGACCACATTCTCGGACTAAAGGCACTTGGGACTTTGTAAGACAGTCTGAGATGTGGTGTGTCGGCAGGTTAAGCAGCAAGGATAGTGGCAGGCAAACGTCCTGGCATCTGAGTTGCTCCTTTTGGCAGAGTGTACAAGATAATCCCTTAGATTTCTGTCATGCCGATACGACAACAGAGGGAACTCAGGGAAAATTGTGCGTGTCGCAGGGTTGTTCAAAGCCTGATTAAGCTAACCCAGGGTTAGCAAGAATTTGTGATTGCAGTTTTGTGATGTAACATCCATGAGCTTAGTGGGCAGTCCGATGGCAGTCACTCGCTCACTCACTCCATTCTGATTAATTAATTCATTTAAGTTGAATTAAACACTTTTTCACTGACCTCCCCTGCTAAGTAATGTTTTTGTCCCAAACACTTCTTATTGTATGTTTGGCTTGTTTATCAGGGTACTAGAGAGGGGTAAATTTTTGTGCAACAAAATGGTGGAACTCGTCATGGAGGTTGAAGAGTCGGTCGAAGATGGTTTTTCATTCGATCTGTGCACAGCAATTCCTTTGTGCGCTAGAAATTGCGGAGTTGTTATGCTAAGGAACACTAGCTGCTACAAATCGACGTCGCAATCCTAAAAGCCTGGGTAAAAGCGACTTGAATGGAAATCTTAAAAGTTGCGATGTGTACAATGCTGCAAATGATCCCCAAACGGGAAATGATCCTCAAATTGGACAGCAAATGATCCCGGATGTGGTCTGCAAATGATCCCGTTGGAAAACAAGGAATGGCATGGAATTTGTTCCTCAGGTCGTGGTTATACTGAAATCCCATGATAAAGAGCTCTTCGGATAATTACTGTAAAAACTTTGCAGAATGCCTTGCAATCGGCTTCTGTCTATGTACAGCCATAACATTTCAAAAAAATTCAACCGAAGCAAAACTTGCAAATGAATTAATGTAAGTTCAGTCACTCAAAACGCAACTAATCCGTGTCTTATTTCCTGGCCTGCACGTTTGGCTAAATATTGGGTGCTACAGACTTTTCATGTGTCGTTTCCGCTTTTGGTCAATCACGCAAAGTGAAATACTGTTATCGATGTTGAAAGTCAGTAGCAAGCAATTCTAACGGATATAGTTCATGGTTTAACCACTACAACCATGTGCTCCTGTCCAGAATTTCTGGCTGCAAGTGGCAGATACAAGCTAAAAGTCAAACTTGCCTGTTGTGTTGGGAAGCAGGATTTCTAGCTCATTCGCAGTACTAAAAGGCAGAAGCCCAATAATAGGCTCCTGTAAAAGGTCATGAACATGTCGCGAATGCTGTTACTGTTGGTATTAACACTTGCTTTTGTATTTGTTTCTCAACCCTTTGGCGTAGCATAATGATGAGGATTTGAAATCAGATTATTTAACATGAAAGTGGCATCCAAATAAAATCTACAAATGATTTTTGTCTTAGTTTTGGTAGCATTAAGCTGTTATTGTTGTAGATTGAGCTTGTCGAGAAACAGTGTTGCTGTCTACGAGCTTTGATTTTTTCCTGTAATGTTTCAGAATTGTCAACAATAAGGTGAATTTGTCATAGTTTACATCATTAGAAGACATATTCTTTATGTTTATCTAATTCATCGTTTAGTTGATGAAAATAAATAAATTTAAAAGTAAAAAAAGAACGAGGAAACCAAACTCCATGCCATTCCTCGTTTTCTGGCAGGGATCATTTGCGGTCTGGGGATCTTTTGTGGTCAGGGATCATCTGCGGCACTGTACAGATGTCCATCTATCAACAGCAGTCCAGAGGAGGGATGGAATGAATGTCGTGTCATCTTGAAGGTATCATTGTTTTTTTTCTTTAAAAATATGCCATAAGAGTACCTTTTGAGTACTAGTAATATAAATTCTTTTCCTCAGAAACTGGTTGATTCTGAAAATATTTCCATGACAATTAAAGCGCATGGTTTTCTAGTGGTTCGCCATTTCGTGTAATTGTTGGGTGTTGCTTTTACGGAGTTGACTTCTTTCTATTCAGTTAGCAATTTATATTATCAGTGTTATGGATGTTGTTTGCTCTGAAAATGTTGATAACAGGTCTCTGGTATAGTTGGGAACAAAAGCATTTTGGGAACTCTCAACTGGCCGGGGTAATTCTAATGTGAAGCAAATGAATATACAAACTGAATAGTTAGTTTTATCTCAACCAGTTCCAAATATGTCATTGGTATCTATCACTCAAAATCTAAAGTTACAATTTGAAAGTTAATTGATGCTCTAACTCATCTGAAGTCACAACTCAGTATTAACAGAACTTACAATTCTAACTCTACTGCCTGGGAATTTCAAATATATTGATCTAATACAGACAAATACAGAACAAAAGGTTCTAACAAAGTATCTTATAACAGACAAAGGATTCCTTACCAACTCTACATATATTTGACATATATATGTAACATACATATGCCACATATATGTAAAATGTGTGCCACATATATGTGACCTTCCACAGGAAAATGAGCAACAAGGGTTAACCGTTCAAACGGGCAAAACTAAACGGGAAACGAACGGCAAGCAAACGCTATGAGAAAGCGTTTTAACGCTTTAATCAACCGTTCGAACGGCCGAGAAAAATTTTTGAACGGATAGACATAGCCATTTAAATGGGTGGCCAAAGCAAACGAACGGCAAAGCACAAGCGTTTAAACGGGCAAACGAAAATGAATGGGCAAACAGATGACAAAACCGTTCGAATGACACCGTTCAAACGGATAGCGAATACTGAACAAACGGTTAGCTAGTTTTAAAAAGGAAAGGTAATCTATCTGTTAAAATTAGCTTGCGAAAAGATAACTCCGATCCTGGGTGAAACTCAAATCAATTTTAAGCTTACGTTTGAAAGTGCAAGTAAAGATAAGAACATTAACAAGCAGTTTTAGTTTAAAACTTACATCACTCTGAAGTTTCTCAAGTTTAATCTTCCATCCATTTGGAGTCAAGTCGCTATTTACATAGGCTGTAGTCATCAACAATAATTCACTCGGCTTGAAGCAGCCATTACGACTCGCGCGCGACTTGTTTTGGCTGCCTCGTTTTGTTGTCAAAAGAGCTGGGCCCTGGAACTGAGTATTGTTATGTTTCTATGACAACGACTAACAAGTCACTAAGCTACGACTACACGCAACATGGCAGACGTTTATCTAGAAACCGAAGAAAATCCAAACCTGTCAATCGAAAAAACTAAAAAATTCCTGCACGATGGCTGTGCTTGTTCGTATGGATCCAACGGAGGTCCTTGTTCCAGAGAGTTTAAAGAAGAAACTGTGCTATCCAATCTCAATAACTGCCTCGAGTTGACTAGCGGAGAACTTGACTTGGTCATCTTAGCCAATATCCAAGCGTTTACTCGCAACGAAAGCACTGGATCGAAGAGAAGCAGAGGCACCCGATGCAATTTCCAGTTTCAGTCGGTCACAATTTGCAAAGACACGTTCCTTCATCTCTACGGCCTCAGTTATTCACGATTTCGTCGTCTCAAAGAACATTATAGGCAACACGGACTCTTCCCACGAACGCATGGAAACAGTAAAAGGCTGCCGAGTAACACTCTTCCTCAGCGAGTTACGGAGAACGTTCATAATTTTCTTACCAATTACGTGGAAGAGAACGCGATTGCCTTACCTGGAAGGATACCGGGATTCAAGCGAGATGACGTTAAAGTACTGTCCTCGAATGAAACGAAGACCAGTGTCTGGCGCGTGTACACCGATACCTGTAAAGCTTCTGGTGAACAAGCGGTATGTTACAGCAAATTCGCTGACATGTGGCAACAGTTCCATCCAAATGTTGTTGTTTCAAAACCAATGACTGACCTTTGCTTTACCTGTCAACAAAACACGACTAAGCTTTTGCGTGCAGCAAACCTACCCGAGCAAGAAAAATCAGACTGTATTAGAGCTCAGCAAGATCACTTGGACTGTGCACAGCGTGAGAGGGAATTTTACAGAAACACTTGTTCGGTCGCAGCAACTACTTTCAGGCGCATAGAAGCCGAGACAAACTTCAACGAAAGCCGTGAAGCTTGTTCGTTTGATGGCACCATGCACTACTGCTGAGTATTACTGCTAAGATTCCTTTCGAATGCAAATCTTTGTGACCTACACTTTGCATTTATTTTTGTCTTTATGTGACGCCACTGCTTCTCTTCATCACTAGAGGAGTACGCAGGGAATTTGGTGAAGAGCAAAACTGAAAAAAACGAAAGAGAATGCCAAGTTTATTAATCAATGATAAAAAAGCACTAGCAAATTGCAAAGGTGATGGATGTTACTGTTCTTACCTTTCAAAGAATTAAGCTTTGTTGTGTCCAGGCATTCTTTATTGTGGGAGCCATCTGTATTGCTATGTGATAATTCCTCTTGAGAGAAGAAGTACCGCAGCAGTTTTAACGCGCACATGTGTCGTTGAGTTGCCTTCTTTAGGGTTTCTTGAACGTTTCTTACTTTTCTGGGGGTCACACAGGTTCTTATTAGCTCCTCTGAAATCTGCTGGGCGGGAAGGCTGATAACTGGACTTGGTTGAATGGGAACGGGCTGTTCGCGAGATGCTGGCTGAGGAGGAGGAGGAGGAGGCGGGTTTGGAAGCGGAACTGTCAGTAACTGGCTTTCGCAGATTTCAGCCACGGCTTCCACGTCCAACGTACTCAGATCAGTTTCATACACTATGTTGGAGGTGTTTCCTGTGGTGCTCTCTAAATCAGGGACCACGGTTGTTAACTGTTTGGAGTTAAAAGGAAAGAAAAACAAATTACCAAAGACAATATGACTAGCAAAAAAGACTGAAAATCGCCCAATATGTTTCTCGACTCACTTAAGTTGAAATAATAAGCAATAAAACAACCGATGATATTTCGTACCCTTTAGGACTAAACATCCAATGTGTTACACTTCAATTTCCCCTTTTTAATAAAAATCATAATAAAGGATATGTATAAATTATATATATCGACAAAACTTAACTGCTTTAAAAACATACAGCATGAACAGAAGCTGTGGAACTCAAACACACGCTGTGGAACATTCAACTTAAACACTTACCAGGTCATTGCAAGGAGAACGATCGGCTGCGAGCACTTCTAAATTCTCTAATCGCTGCTCAATTCTGAGAAATGCTGCGGTCATCTTGTCTTCAAGCTTTTCAATCATCTGAGTAAAGAATTAATGAAAAAGATAAGCTTGATAAGAATAACTGAGAGCTAACAAAAAATTCTTCCTTTCGCTTGCTTTAGTTCGAGGTATCAGGTTTTGAGAGTGCTGCATAAATCTTACATGTACTGAAATGTTGTTATGAGACACCATAATAATTATTATTCAAAGATTACATGACAATGCTAGTTAGCCGGTCAACAGCAAAAGGAACGCTAAATGACCATAATTACATGAAAAGAACTCACTTTACCTTGCAAACCTGTTCCTGAAGTGAACGTTGTGCCTTCTCAATGGCACCGTTGGCCTCCTTTAGCTCCTCAAGTTCGCTTCTGAGACGCTCACACTCCTCCGTCTTAGAATTTAACTTTGCTGTTAGTTCGGTACTCCTCAGTTCATGTATGTCAACTACTGGAACGGCAACTACTGGTACGCCAGGTGAAGTGTCTGTTGCCAAATCATCGATTCGTGGTCGCTTTGCAGTCCTGTTAGCATGCCAAATGTCCTCTTGCTGCTGCTGTTCTGCTTCGAATCGTGCGTAGTGATCTTCCTCTCCGTCGGGCTCTTCAGACGAAGCAACGTCAGTTGGTTGCGTTGTGTTGCTGCTGCTGCCGTCGGTCTCCAGCTGGGCAGGAACCTTTGCTTTGGATTTTTTCTTTGCACCTATATAAGAGAGCAATTAAAAACGTATCAGTAAAAAGAAGGTAATATTAAACAAACTTAGAACAAGATAATTCTTCACCAACAAAATAGTGCTCACCTTTTTTAGATTTGGGGTTCCATGTCTCGGCCACCTCAGCGTCATACCAGCGGGATCCAAACTTCACTTTGACTTTGTGACAATCGGAGAAACAGCTGTTGCAGTTTCACAACCTGCGAGGAATAAACTGCGTACTGATATGTCCCGTTACACTTTATTGTGCATAAATCCATTGTCAGATACTCAAAAGGTCACGTAAATAATTTTAAAGCGCTCGTGTTTGAGTTGTTGACTTTTTAAGAATGGTTTGTGAACTCTTCGAGTGGTTTAACAACGAAGCATTTTGAGGTTTTGAACGGCTAAAAGAAGCGTTTTGAACGGTAAAGAGGAAAGGAAGGCTTTTGAACAGTGTAGAACAGTGAAGTCAAAGCGTTTGAATGGTTTATAAACAAACGGATAGAGCTCGCCGTTCGAACGGTCCGTTCAGAGTTGACGGTTAAGTTAAGCAAGTAAAAACCTTTAAGTAATAGTGGGAAACACTTTAAAATTATTTGCTGAAAATAAGAACGGAGAATCCGAGAAACAATTGTTGCAGTTCATAACCTGCGAGGAATAAACTGAGTACCGGTATGTTTTGTTACTCTTTATTGTCCATGAATCCATTGTAGGATACTCGAAAGGTCTCAAAAGGTCTCGTGAATAAATTAATCTGAAGCGCTTATGTTCTGTTTGAGTTGTTGACCTTTTTATGAATGCTTCGTCGGACCGCTTCGTCATTGTCTCTTACGAAACGCGATTTGTTTAATTAGTCTTAATTTCGACATCAATTTTGAGGCTTTGAACGGCTAAAGGAAACGTTTTGAACTGTAACGAAGAAGCCGTTTCAACGGGACAAAGCGTTTCAATAAACAAACGGATAGATCTCGCCGTTCGAATGGGCCGTTTAGAGTTAAAGATTCAAACGTTTAAAACGGTTGAATTTATTTGTTAAACGGGAGAATAAATTAACCAAACGGGTAGAGCTTGCCGTTTGAACGGGCAGTAAGAAATTTTAAACGGATAAACGAACGTTTTGAACGCTTTTTCAGGGCGTTCAAACGGCATGCAAACGTTAATTGAACGGCAAGTGCCGTTTAAACGCTTAAACCTAATTGCCTGTTTTCCTATGGAAGGTCACATATGTAAAATGTATGCCACATATATGTGACATATCAAGGAATTTCAGACTCGCGGCATATATGTTTTCTATGTGTGACATATATATCCAACATAAATGTCTCATGCATGTTGATCATATGTAACATATACAGTATTGTGAAAAAGTAATGCAAACGATAATCGACGAATATCGCAATAATCGCGATATATCGGCGATATTTGAACGATAATTAACTAGGAACGATATATCGCGTGATATATCATGGAGCTATTGTTGTAGCAGTTACGATATTTCGCTAAGTCCTGTGCGATTTATCGTTTGCTCTGAATGATATATCATTTGCAGCAAGCGATATATCGTTTTCACCAAGCGATATATCGTTTGCTCCGAGCGATTTATCGTTTGCTCTGAGCGATATATTGTTTGCTCCGAGTGATTTATCGTTTGCTCTGAACGATATATCATTTGCTCCTCCGAGCGTTTAATCGTTTGCTCTGAGGGATTACAATGTCACCTTTACATGTATGTAAGATGACACGAGTGTTCGTATGTTTGTGTATTTTGTGGTTGTTCGTTTCACCGACCCCAATCTCTCGATGACCAATTATATTTGTAAAGCTTTTTAAACCATCCACGGCTTTTTACTCATTATGAATCATCCGTAAGAAATTGGCCTTTAAATCCAAATTTGTTGCTTTCTGTCAAATAGTACTGGGAATAGAGGCTTCAACAATCCACTCTCCATAGAGCAAACACAATAGATAACAACTTCAATAGAAAGTAAACTCGGTTCAAGCAACCGACTTGGCGACGCATGTAAAACTTTGTTTGCAGCGCGCTAAAGAAACTTTGATAAACAATCCTTTGGTTAAAAGAAGAGAATTTGTTCTTTGAATAAATGGTTTGTGTCAAATATAAAAGCCAGAGATTATCTCTTTTTCGGTGTGGATCTTTGGTATGCTACAGACTAAACATGCCAAACCACAAACGTTTTCCTTGAAGAAAAAATACCTAAATGCGTACAGATTTAATTATAGTTGTGGAAAGATCAAAAGATATAACGCATGTGAAACTTCTCCTAAGTTTATGGCGAAAATTTGAGACATTTGCAGATGTAAACGTGAATAGATTTTTGTTTACATGCAAGATTAAAGACACATGTTATTTGCATGCTGCGTAACTAAGATTTCCGAAGTATTTGAAATTATGCTTTCCACTTAAACTGTTTACTTGTTATAAAGCTTTTTCGGCTCAAAATGGTGAATTTGAGCGATTTGGTGGGTTTTGGGTCGACTCTTGCTACACGTTGTGAGGAGGAGTCAAAGGTCGAAAGCTCATAATTTTTTCGACCTCTCCAGCGCCAAGCAAATTTTCACCCAGAAATTTGAATAGCCCGGTTTCCAATTCGAACACCAGATAAACTGAAAGCTTGATGCTTCTTCTCATGGCATTCAATCGAAGATCCATTTAAATCCAAGTGCTAACCGCCAAATAATTGTCGAGAAATGCAGCTTTCGAAGCGACCAGCATCTGCGGCCAGGATTTCGTGTCCCAAGGAGCAACAGTCACGCTGTTTGCTCCATCCCGATTGGATGCATTCTTTATCATCATCCAATCAGCGTAGAGTAACAGCGTGACTGCGGATGAGTTTTCAGAATGTCACATACAGTACTATAAAGTCGTACGAACGGTAAGTTAACGTAAAACGATTTTCAAGGAGCATTTAAACATCCAACA
>CM042750.1:23178133-23181354 GCA_022496165.2 Catalaphyllia jardinei | reverse complement strand
GGGAAAAGTCAGGGAATTTTTTGGGTTCTAATGAGTGGCAACCCTGATCAAATCTGGAAGGGTGCACACTGGTTCTGCAACTTCAAACAACAACAACAGTTGTGGTTGCAAAGTCACTATCTCTTCAACTGCAGCTCCTACACGGCCATTTTTTGGGATTTCACGCAACGCTCCCCCCCCCAAAGAAATGGCTACTCACATCCAAACAACATTCCTTTCATGAAATAAGCCAGAGCATGCCTGTGGTCCATGAGAGCGGACGTGAGTTTTGAGCGGCAGTGAATTCCCTCTTCTCCCTTGTGCAAAATCATCGGTAAGCTTGCCATGGTCAGTGACAGGGAAGATTGTGGCTCCATTGAAGAGAAGACAAACGCAGCAAAAAGGTCCAACAAAGAACCTAATGGTCAGGAAGAAGTAAGCAACAATATGGTGGACAATGATGAAGAGTCTGATGTTGAACCCACCCTATACGATATACAAAACATGTTGGAGGACCTTCAAAAGTCTGTTTCGAGCATTCTCAAGGAAAATGCCATCTTAAGAGAGAACTTGATGCAATTAAAGTCGTCCCTCCAAAGAGAGAGAAGTAAGTGCCCTGAAAACATCATTTGAGAAGGTGACAAAAGCTAATGAGTTATTGAAAGGCCGAACTAGAAAAAACCAAAATAAAACTACGGGAACAAGAAGATGAAACCAAAAATCTGTGCACAGTACTAGGTGACCTGGAGCAGTACACCATGAAAAACAGCCTAGAAATTCAAGGTATACCGGATCAGTGCTATTCTACAACTGAAGAGGTAATATTAAAATTGGCGAGCATGTTGAATGTTAATATTAATCCTATTGACGTTGAGATATCACACAAACTCAAATGCCATGGCAATAATTGTAGCCCAATTATTGTGAAATTTCTGAGCCAGAAAGTGAAAACGAACTTATACAAGGAAAGAGTGAAAATAAGACATGTAAAAGTAACCGATTTATTTCCCGGCTATTCCAAATGTGGTAAGTTCCGTTGGACCTCAGATATTTATTAATGAAAATCTGACAGTTTATAGATGCAAAATGGTATTTAGGGCAAGTGAAATGAAAAGAGATGGACTCTTGACAAGTTTCTGGATAATCTTTGTTGAAAACATCACCGAGCAGAAATCCTGTTTGAATTTTCAGCAAGTATGATTTAGATGAATTGTAAATGGCTTATGTGATTCGTTTGACAAGATGATGCATTTGAACAGCCGTAGATAATTAAGCCTTACTCTGTAATCCTTTTTTGTCTCAGTTTTTTTTCTTGATCAATTTTGAGAGGAAGGAAAGGGGCGCAGATCGAACAAAAATGTGAAACACTGAACACAAAACAATTAAGTCTGAATTGGGTGCTGTCCTCTTAAGTTCTCCCACCCTTCATTTTGTTTTTCTAGAAAGTTCTAGAAAGCCTATGTTGTATTGTAATGTATCTGTCTTTTCTTTTGAAAAGTGATGTCTAACAAATAAGTATGTAAAATCATCTCTCTGAATGTTAGAGGAAATTCGACCTAGAGGAGCTGCATGTTTACATGTAACAAAGATCAAAATGCCACAGGAAACATATTCAGAACCAAGTGATGAGTCATTCTGGAAAAATGAATGGGGAGGTGAAATGTTTTTTCTCATGGGACTCACCACAGTAAAGGAACTTGCATATTATTAAATCCCACTATTGAAGATAGTAAAATTAAAAATTCCCTAAGCGACAACTTGGGAAGAATAATTAACTTAATTCTCAATGGTTTGTCACTGTGTAAAATATACGTGCCTAATGATCAAGCCAAGCAGTTGCGATTTATAGAAGAGCTAACAACCATTTGATAGAGCAATCTGAATTAACGACACTGATTATAGGAGGTGACTGGAATTGTACTCTAACAAAGAAAGACAAGAAAGGTCGTTTACTTTGGAGACCAACTGGCTTCCTGAATCTGATCTTAATGACAATGGATATTTTTGATCTGGTAGATATACAAAGAGTTAAACATCCAAGCATAAACAAATATTCATATGCATCCAAAACCCTAAAAATGGGATCCAGAATTGACTTTTTTTCTTGTGGCAAAAAATTAACAAAATATGTCCAAAAAGTTGATATTCAATCCTCAATAGCACCCGATCATAAGACAGTTTTTCTATCTTTACACTGGACAAAAGTAGTCCCTAAGGGACCTGGCTTTTGGAAGTTTAACAATGCTCCCCTACAGGACAATAGTTATGTAGAACAAATGCATCAAATGTATTCTGAATTTTGGGAAAAGTATAAATATGTTCAAGATAAAAGAATGTACTGGGAACTGCTTAAAATGGAAATTAGGTGCTTTACTACCGTATTTGCTCGTGTATAAGTTGACTTTTACGACCAAAAAATCAGCCCAAAAAATTGCCCTCGACTTATACACAAGTCATACACAAAGACCTGACGAAGTAGTCCAAGAAATTAGCATAACAATTGCCTGAAGTACATTCAGAAAAGTGAGTTTACAAAACGAGTTCTAACTGCGGTCGAGTTTCTTAGTTTTCAGCGCAGTTTTCTTCAACAAAAAAGTGTGAAATAATAAATGTTACATGCTTTAAACATAAACCTACTGGAGACAATTTCTATTGTGTCTTTTGATCTGTGGAGCATACATTTCTCTTTAATAGATCTTTGCTGCTGTTAACGGTGCTGAACTTTTGTTTTTGTCGAACGATTACTGTACCTTAGTGACCTGGCAAACTTCAGAAAACACATGGAGTTATCTTAGTTAGTGTTAATGAGTGAAGGAACTGATCTGATCCTGGAGAGATAGCTAGCCTTGCTCTGATGCATGTGTTGCCTTCGGCGATGGGCCAAGGGACATTTTCAAAGATGTCAAAAGAGACCTTGGATTTTGAACCACTGTTCAGGCTGACTGTAAAGGTGTAAGATCCCAAAGGCTCAACCACACATCCATTGTACAATCTTATCTTCCCACCGGGGGGATCCAGCTCACTCTCCAATATATTTAGGAGGTCGGTATACGACATAGCACTACATGTTGCCCCTGTGTCAAATTGAGTTTTGATGACAGGGCTGTACTCGGTGTTAAATGTGAGAGGTACCATAAAAGAGGATTTGCCTATGTTACTACTAACAACTCCAACACATTCAGTGACAAAGATAGACTCATCAGAGTCAGATACTGACTCACTTCCTGGCATTCCACTTGTGT
>CM042750.1:23168133-23173133 GCA_022496165.2 Catalaphyllia jardinei | reverse complement strand
TATCTTTTTCCGCTGCAGATTCCACCGGGAACTTTCTAAAAACTAAAACCTTTATCGAATTCAACTTGCTACTATCTAAACATTGTTTCCCATGTGTGCCATCCGTATTACTGTTGCTTAATTCCTCTTTGGAGAAGAAGTAGGGGAGGAGCCTCACTGCACAATGGTGTCTATCCTCTTCTTTTCGGAGAGCTTCTTGAATGCTGTGGACTTTTCCCGGGGTTACGCAGGAGCGAATAACTTCCTCCCCGACTGGTACCTCAATGCTTACAGTCTCCAAGGCACTGTTGGGTGTAGTAGGCACTGCTGTGGGTGATTGTGGTGTGATAACGTTGTTTTTTGACGTAACAGTGTTGATTTGTGGCGTGACTGCACCGACTTGTGGCGTGACTGTGCCGACTTGTGGGGTGACAGCGTCGACTTCGCCGCTCAACCTTGAGAAAGTCTCCACGTCAATTGTTGGCAGGTCAAAGAAGGTCGCAGATAAACTGTCTGATGAAGACGGTGCAATATTGTCTGGGACTGTAAACTGTAAAAAAGATGTCAAAAAATAAGTAATGATCATAAGTGAAAAATACAAGTGGATCTGTTAGGTTGCTTCACAAACTTCAATATTTTCGCAGTGTCTAAATGCCCGGCAGCCGGGTTAGGTCTTAAATGGACCAAATGCCCGGCAGTCAGAAATTTTCACAGAATTTCCAATGAAAAATTCTTTCAAACTTCTTGATGGTATTGGATGTTTCTTTAGAAGTGCAGAGCGATTCCAAAAATTATGTTCGTTTTGCAAGATGACGAAATAACTGAGCCTGTGCATACTACAAAATCGGCATGTGCTTGACACTTTACGCTTACTTCGGCAGTTACAGATATTTAACTAACTGCCGAAGTAAGCGTAAATTTTCTAGGTGTCAAGCACGTGCCGATTTTATAGTATGCACAGGCTCGGTTATTTCGTCATCTTACAAACGAACATAATTAATATTATGATGAATTAATATTATGATGAATAAATATGAAAAGGAGTCTCTTCATACCGAAATGTCGCCGCTCAATGCTGGATAATCGCTGTGCGATGTTGCCTTCCATGGCGGTGAACGCGTTTTCTAATCTTTCTATCATCTGCCGAATAAAGACACAATACGCGTTATTTCAACCTCATTATACACCTCCATGCAGGAAAAAAAATTGAAATGGGAACGGGAAGGCGGGAATGAGGTTGTCGCTATTTCGCTCTAAACGCGAGCGCGATGCATAGCTACGAGTTGCGAGTAGCATGGACGCCAGCTTGGGCGGCCTTTTTCTCCGAGTCTGAAATTTGTCTTACAGATAATATCATTATCAGACAAGAAATTCATGTATAGAATTGAGACGTTTGGAAAACGAAGTGAGAGATAAATTGAAAAGGACTGGTTATTTGCTTATAAGGTTACTGACCATTGTGCTTACCTTGCAGAGACTATCTTGTCCCCGGAGCTGCTCCCTCAACAAAGCACACTCTCGGTCCCTCGATTCCAGCTGCTGTTTTAGGATGCTTACCTCAGAACTTTATGTGCGCCGCGGTTGGCAAGCCACTCCACTTCTCTATCTTCTTGTTCCAAAATGAACTTATCGTACGGGTGTTCCTTTTTTTCTTCAGCTGACTGAGGGCTGGGCTCAATTGGTGTCGAAGCTGGGGCTCTCGTTTTAGGCTTTACCTAAAAGTCAACACAATTTAATTTACCAAACAATAGGCTACGAAACCCAGCACTTTTAACCACGGCATTTTGATAAAAATTCATCCCGGCTGGAAATCAAACTTTGATAATTACTTCTCGGTGTAGTCACTCGAGCAAAGCCGAGAGAAAAATCATTGGAACCCAACCTTTTGATTGATTCGGCGATCAAACATAACCAGAGCTGGAGCTTTGAGAACTTGATTTGGTGTTGTCCAAAATTTTACCTGTATATTCGTGTTTGAAACATAACTTATGTGACCAAAACGATTGAAAAAAGTACGATTGGAGTTCGATTGAGTTTGATCATTGAAGGTTCAATTGACTTCACCGGGTAATTGACCTCTATAACCAACCAAGTGATTAGCTAATGCCCCGTTCACACCAAAGCTTAAACATGTTTAAAAGCTGTTTAGTTAAACACGGTTAGGGTAGCGCTAAGGAAACTGGTGTTGAATGTTAGACAATAACATTTTAGTATTTAGATCATCTTTACCTTGTCAGGCCTTGACACTTTCTTTGTTGGTAGCTCAATGCTCTCGTTTTCTGCACTTGACATGTCCGGCAGGTTCTCTTTACTCCACTCGAGATCTTTTGAGTTTAACACATCCTCGTCATCTACAAGAACAAGATAACTATTAGTTACGTTATAAGCACTGGTTATGATCATATTCTGTTAACAACAGTGTTAACCAGTTAATAAAAGAGAAAAACAGAGTCGAGCATCCAATTAGAATAAAACTGTATCAGTTATCAAAAACAATGCAAGTTAAAATTTTTTTGGACCTGTTAGGAACTGTTCGTACAACAATATGCTAGGATCGATGTGGAAGATGTTATTTAGAAGGTTCTACTGACTTTCAGCGATGTACTTTATGTATCACCGTAAATATATTTTTTGACAACTTACCATTCAAGGCCAATATTTCAGCGTGAACCTTCCTCCCCTGCCAGTTTACTGTCACTTTCATTCCATCTGTGAGTTCTCTGTCTTTTTCTACAATGAGCCGCGTTGGTGCTATTCCAGTTAAATTTTCGCCAGGGAAAAGAAACAAAGCCTTAAGAGGACGCTTCCTCGTGTCTTTACACAACTGACGTAACGACATTACGAAATGATATAGCAGATGCACGCTTAACACTTCGAGTTCTATTTAGGTTCAAATGCGAAACAGAATCAAAGTCCTTTTATACCCAGTTAATGAAAGCAGGCGGATCGAAAATCCCGCCCTTTAATTGGTGAGATAGATTTCTTTTGTTAGCCGATATTTACATGTGAATGCTCAACTCCTGACGATGATCGAAATCCCTGTGCTACCATTGGAGAAACGTACTTTATTGTTTTCCTAATTTTTGGCATGATGCGCTGCTAAGACAACGGCTTTTAGTTTTAACTTGAACTCTCCACGACCCATCAAACACTTAAGAGGTTAGACAAACTGTTTTTGTTTTAACTGGCGCTATAACAGAGTAGCCGGCATCAGGCAGTTTAATTTTTCTAAACGCGGTAACGAAAGCCGCCAATAAAATGGTTCAACTGTAAAGAACAGACTTTTCAATTTGCTGATCGGCTTGTCAAGAGCGGCAGAGAATAAAAACAAAAAAGAGACTTTTGACTTGAATGCAACAATCGAATTGAGTTGCGTGCGCTTTAAATATGAATGGAAAGTTATAAAAACGAGGGTTCGTGTTCAAAGCGAGAGTTTGTAAATATGAATAAAAAGTCATAAAACGAGGTTTTCTTTCAAAGCGCGAGTTCGTAAATATGAATAAGAAGATATAAAACGAGGTTACGTGTTCAAAGCGCGAGTTCATAAATATGAATAAAAAGTTATAAAACGAGGTTTCATGTTCAAAGCGCGAATTTGTAATTATGAATAAAAAGTTATAAAACGAGGTTTCGTGTTCAATGCGCGAGTTTGTAAATATGAATAAAAAGTTATAACACGAGGTTTCGTGTTCAAAGTGCGAGTTCGTATATATGAATAAAAAGTTACAAAACGAGGTTTCGTGTTCAATGCGCGAGTTTGTAAATATGAATAAAAAGTTACAAAACGAGGTTTCGTGTTCAAAGCGCCAGTTTGTAAATATGAATAAAAAATTGGGGTTTAAAGGAAAATCACGCTACAACAGTTTTACGGGTAACGAAAAATTTAATGCCTAACTCTCTAGGTACACAATGGGACATGATGGGAAGCCCTCATAGTTTTATTACATGTACAAACTAGTGCATGTCTCAGATTAAGGGATACAAAGAAGAGAAGTCTGTATGTAGACATTGTGTGTGCATAGACGTGTGTATGTGAAGGAACTATTTACAGGTTGCAAAGGTTACGGAGTCCTTAGCATCATTTACAACATATATGAAGATGCTACAACTTCAATGTCATCAAAAGTTCATGGCGCTGGAGCTACGAGGTCTTCAGTTCCTGGTTTACAGAACTGCCTTATTTCGTGGTAGAGATGTTCTTGCGTTCTTCTGTCAGTCCATCAGGTTTGATTTCGTTTGGCAGAGATGAAGGAGACGGAAGAATGACGTTTGTTAAAACATGAATGATTGTTCCGGGCTTGACACAAATTCTCTGTAGAAGACCATTCCAGGGTTTTCCTTTGAAAAGCGAAAATGATGAAACTTGGTAATATTTGGAAGCTTCTTAAAGTATTGTCCAAGGAATGAAATCCAGTCATATACCGGAACAATCACTCTCCCATCGTGCGTTCCCACGAGTTGTGCTTTGTTTACTCCCGAGCTGGACGTCTCTACCAGGCGTGCAAATTCGTACAGCGAAGACACATAGTTGACTTTGTACGCTTTCTTTATTAGCCCAAAACAACGGTCCGGAGCGAATTTCGTGTGACCGGCGACAAGAAAAGAGTAAGTGATGGTATGATGCAGATTCATCATAGTTCTCCATGCCAAGTACCACAGAAAATAATTATTTTTATTTTGTCCAGCACAGTTGTCAGCATTCAGATGCGCGTCTGTTTCCCCAAGTCCATGTTTTTTAACGTAACTGATGGTTAGATTAGCTCCTTTGCCGGTAGAAGAGGCCTTGTCTATGACAAAATTAACCTGTCTAGGAAGGCCCTCGCAAATTACACCAAATATTCCACACTTTCTAGGAGTCTTGAAGTAGATAGGGCCAGGTTGGAAAGGATTGCTGGGGATATGGACCTGTTGAGCGTAATCGAAGGAATAGTGAATTTTAGCATTAAGAGAGCAGACCTCGTGGCTTACACTTCTCAGAAAGGTTTCGGTTCCAATTGTTTCCAGAGTGTTCTCAGAGCTGA
>CM042750.1:23158133-23163133 GCA_022496165.2 Catalaphyllia jardinei | reverse complement strand
CTGAAGCTGCTGTATTTCCAAACTTAGTTGTCCAGTTCTTGTATCTGATATCAGACATCGTCTCCCCGCCTATTCTGTTCCCGTAGCAAGCACCGATAAACTTTGTTGCCTGGTCAACAATGTCAGATAAAGGCGCATCTAGGCAGCCAAACAGAGGCAACGAGTTGGGAGCAGCAATGAGATTCTTCAAGACAATTCCTTTGCCAATTCCAAATTATGTAGGTACAGTGTCACACCTGGATAGCGCATGGGCTCCTGGTAAACCAGGTATGATACTTCAGTGGGCTTGTACAGTGGCCTTAATGTCGATAAGTGATCTTTGCTGAATCGATGAGATCATAAACATTGGACAAGTAAGGCGTTCATTCAAATAATGAAAGAGCAGGACAAACACATCTGTCATCTGGAACAACCACTGTAGCACCAGAATGCTTCTTTGCACACATGATAGCTTGTTGGACAATGGTGTTATCTGCCTCCTCATGAGATGTTGCAATATCTTCCCTTGCAATGACAACTCCTTTATGGATCTCAGTTGGGAGATTGTGGCTGCCTGTGATAACCAGCTTGTTCCTAGAAGAATGTTAAGCATGGAATTCCTCATCGTTGACAATGCTGCTGCAAATGATGGACGTCAACTGCTTCTAGTTAGAACAGCCTTCTGTGAGGGAAGAGGCATGTTCTCTGTGAGCTGATACACCCTGCTTGCCTCACATGTTCTTGCATCTCTTGTTACACTCTTGGTGCTGTACTTGCGATATCTGTCAAAGATCAAGTAAACAACTGATTCAAGTAGTTTCTTCAATAGGAAACCTTTGAAATTCTCCACAAAGTCGGCAATGACACCTTTAGTTGGCCAATGGACAACCCACAGGACAGCAGAGCCTTCCAGCACACTTGCCACAACATTGGACATACTGCATCGCAATGATGCTTCTTTCGCAAGCCTCTTTTTTAAGTCCGATTTTTCTTTGAAGATTCTCATTGCACCAGAATCATGAAACATTGATGCGGGCACAGGAGCCAGCTCATGATGTAATACTTTCTTGATGTCAATGTCCCTTGAACTTGCTTAGATGCCTATCACTCTACTGCAAATCACTGAAGTATCGTTCGTATACCTTCTGTGACCCAATCTTGATATGCTTCTTACTGTCTGAAACAGTCTTGACTTTCTTTGAGATTGTACTCTGGAAACCTTCTGGCCAGCCTTTCTCGAATTCTTGCATTTGCTTGGTGCCAATTGCTACTGCGTCTTGAACATTAACTGTGTCATCCGCCACTTGACCACTCACAATGTCCATGATAGTTGGTGGATTTGATGTGGGATCAAGCGGATCAATACAAAGCTTGAGCTTGTTTTGGATGCTTTGTTGATCAGCACCATCTGACGCGGTCCTTGCCTTCATCTCCTCTTTGTGTGCTTCCTGACTGATGTCTTGCTCCTTTCCTACAAGGCTGATAATATCCTGCTCCACGCGACTGCAGATGTGCAGACCAAGAGCCCATGTCTTGAGAGTTTCAGGCTTCAAGGTGATTCCAATAATCCCACCGGCACCATGGCCATAGCGCATGAAAGTTGTCTTGATGAACATGTCACTCCAAATGCTGTTCCATAGCCCAGGGACATGGTACATCACATGCTCGCCTTTCATGAACTTTGAGACCTCTTCTTGCCCTAAGTGTTCCATTGAATGCAGATAGTAGAGACCATATTGGGCGTAGTTCATGTGAAAAGACGCGAAAAAATATGGCAACATTTGCTTTAAGGCTACCAAATGAAGTGGTCAGTCACCTCGCTTGGCTCGTACGTACAATATCATGATGAAGACAGGCTTGATGAAGCTTGCGCTTGCAGCATGGTGCTTCTCAGCATCTCTTCAAGAACTAGCCTCATTGCCCTGATATTCTGTGGGAATTTCTTACCAGATAGCAATTTCATTACTCCCGCAAAGGTTGACTCCAGAACCTCTGGGAGGCCAGATCCTTGCATCAGGGTGCCAACTGCACCAGCGAAGCTCATCAATGTGTGCATCCCTCCAAGATGGTTGATAACGTCTGAGAACTCCCTTGGATATGCCCGCTGCACTTCGACGGCAACTTTGTATAGTTGTTGGTCGCTTGTGAAAATGACATTCTTCTGGCCTCGTTCTTTGGTTAGTCGCTTTGCCTGGTGAAGAGCCGTCATTATTGTTTCTGGGTCGGATGGCATCATGTTGATAAGAGAGGGATAAACTGCCTTTGTCTTTGGCTGCATCGAAACTCCTTGTTGCCTTGTCACCATAGTGTTGTACCCATTGTATTCCAGACACGCTTCATTGTTGGTAATATCCCTCAAGAAAGGTATGTCAAGTTCTTTTGCTCTTTCTGAAAGAATGGCACTGCAAAGAACCTTGAGAAGAAGAACACTCTTTTTATAGCAATTGGTACTATCTTTGGACCTTGGTAACGTTGCACTGGAATCTCAAAATCTATTTCTCTCGACATGTCATACTTCGAGATTCTTGGAATAGATTCTCTTGTGTTTTAGTCATCATCGCATGCATTTGTTGGCTGAGTAATGAGCATGGCGAGTGAATGTGTTGTTATCTTCCCATTCTGAGAAGATATGTCAGCGTCAAAGTTGTCTGCAACAGCTTGTATAAGCCCCAGACTTCCTTGGTTGATTCCACTTAGTTTAATATCCCTTGTTGCTGCCAGGGCTGCTGACCTCTTGAAGCGCAGTATCTCATCATGAGAACTGATACAGCTGATTTATTAATGACTTCGAGTCTGATTAAATTACAGAGGGCAATCTCCAGATTTGTAGGTTTGTTGGATAGAACACTGGTAATTGTGTTGGCTATGAGAAGTGCTGGGAAAGTGTCCTTCAAATTATCTGTTAATGCTGCTAGAAGATCCATGGCAGTTTGGCTAACTGACGCCGACATATCTTCCTTCGTGATTCTTATATCATACCGAGTCTAGTCATGATCCATCTGCTTTACTTCGTCACAGATGATTTGGTGAGCTTCCCGATCAAGAGATCTTGTGTGTCGTCTTCTGTGTCACAGCGAGATGCAATACATTCGACACATTCTGTCTAAACACCACAAGACTTGACAGTCCAGGTGAGGAGACGACTGCAATGTCATCCAAAAAGTGATGTTGAATCTTCACAAGATGGGATCTTCGCAAAAGCACTTTTCCACGAAATAACTGGCATTGATGATACAGTTCAACTGAATTCCACGAACTTGACTTATCTTTCAACATCTCACAAATGACTTCATCAAATGCAGGGTCTGTATTCTCATCTTCCTTTGAAACATTTTTGGCAGCAAAAATAGATTTAGGATACATAAAGCTTGCCATGCAATTGACATGATATCGTGTATCCGCTGCGTGCAAATCACTTAAAGCCCCTTCAACCCGAACTCTCACTTGGTTGGCAATATCATCATTGCGTTGTGTGCAGGCTTCTAATATATATAGACTCCTTGAATGCCCTTTTGCCAGGACCTGCATATGCAGTCTGGCAAAGCACTGCTTTCTTCCAGCGGTCTGGTTGCTTCTTGTATTTCTCCATCTGACACAACTCCCACAAAAAAGACAGTTCTCTTTGAATCGAAACACTGGTAAATCTGAGCGGCATTATTTTTTCAATGGCTGACTTGCTGAAACACTGGTGCAACCTTCTCATTTCCTGTGACGACTAAAATGCTGCTGAGAAGTGTATGTAGATACACAGCTCCTATGGCATTCAATGGTCAGTTCTGGATTCTTTCCTAATCTATCAACTAGATCAACATGAATGTTGTCCTTATACTCTTTCGAAAACCTTATTACTGATTTGATGCGAGCGTGGCCTGCCTTCATCAGTTCACCTTTGTCGTCACAGTTATATTTCCACTTAAAATAACACTGGTTTTCCATCCTTAGCGGGAACTCTTACAATTGCCAAGGTTTGTAAGTGTGCTGCAGTAAGATTGCACTGCAGGCTGCAACAGACCTTATATAATTGCTCAAATTATAACTACAGCAAAAGACAATTTTTCATTTCTAGGATAAACACTATATCTCTATTTAACAAATAAACAAAAAAGTTAATTTGATTTTTGCATTGTTGTTTTGACCGTCTTAGAAGTAGCGATTTTAGCTCAAAAAAGCTAAATGTACGTGAAGTTAACAGTTAAAATAATTAGAATAAATGAAATCTTCCATTCTATAATACGAATCAGTGAATAGCACACATTGGAGTCAAAGTTCGAGCCTTTGTTAAGAAAAAATACTGTTATTACAGAGGAGCAAGGGAACCACCATCTTGAATGATGAATAATGATTGGGTCCTGGGCACTAGTCTCCAGGCCATAAATCAATAGTCAGTAAATTTCAGGTAGTGCTTGCATCATTTTAAGTTGTTTTCTTGATAATACTAAAGTGAGCAGCTCAAGTAATCACTTTTGGGAAAAATTTCACCCAGAATTTTAGAAAAATCACCAGTGACATAGCAGGTGTTATTTTCCACAAGGAGCAAATTATATGTGGAAGACTGTCCAAAAAGGGGAAACTAAATGCTTAATATCTCTTAACGCCCAAACCTTGTGGGGTGTCATGAAACTGCAATAAACGTTGCTCCACGCAACTGCATATGTGCAGACCAAGAGCCCATGTCTTGAGAAAAAAAAAACGTTGCATGGAAGCATTTGCAAGCTTATGTGGAAAATAAGCGTTTGGCTGCCAGACTAATATTCCCATGCTTGTCGGAACAATTTCCAATTGGTTGAAACATCGTCCTTTACATCCGTAGGCGGCGGTGGCTGTATGGTACAGACTGACATGATGAAAAACAAGCTTTGCACTTGCAGTTCCAGTGCTTTCGAAAGCAGAGATCCAGTATGGAGGCTGATAAATTTCCACATGTTCAGTGCATAGAATACTGAAATACTGCAACAGCGGACTGGCTTCCGAAATGAAATCGCTCACCTCACAGTCTTCTACTGTTAATGAATGTGCTTCTT
>CM042750.1:23147901-23150401 GCA_022496165.2 Catalaphyllia jardinei | reverse complement strand
TACTTTGGGCATTGCTTTCAGTAGCATCCCAAAGCGTCCCGAATAATTTCAGTTTTATTCAGTTTGAAAAAGGTGAGATATTTTGGAAGGAGACTTCATTCACCTCAAAGAGACTTAAAAAGACTGGAACAATGCTGCAATTAAGGGACCATGGGTGAACTGACTTGTGAACGTATCCTTTTGTTGGCGATGTGTGAATGATTATGAAGTAATCACCGCAGATATTTTATAGATTTGGCTTCTTCACAATGTATTTTCAAATTTTGTAAGCTTAAGCTTGTGTAGTTTTGAATAAAAATCATATTGAGAGCTTTAAAAAGAGATCTTGAACGAGTTGTTTTGGTCATGGAACGCCAAAATTAGATTTTTTCATGGAGTGGCGGCGATAGTTAATTTATGTGTGAACATGTTCAGATGCTTGGCAGCCGGTGTAGGACACGTGACTTCAGTCGCCCAATCACAAGCCTGGTTAGCGACAGTAATGGTGGCTAGCTTCGCTCACGCTCTTTGAGTAGGCCACTTCTCAGGTGATTTTTCTCTTTTCTGGACATTTTGGGCTATGATATTCAGATAAATGAAAAGATTGATAACGTAGCAAATCATAAACCGAATTATAAGTTCAGGTAAGCATTTTTTATACCATTATTTTGTAGTGTTTACCACGATGCAGATCTTTTTTGACAAAAACAGATCAACTGCAGACTAATTTATCATCTGTAGAGTCTGTTTTCAGTCTGCTGCAGACGTTAAGCTTGAATACCCTTCGCGATTTTAAGACTGCAGACGAAAAACAGACTAACAACAGATCTGCAGATTATCTGCAGCATCTACTGATAATCTGCAATGCGTTGAAGTCCACAAATCGGATCGATGGGGCCAATTTCATTGTATTCGTGACTTGACCAGTATGCATAACCTTAGTTGGATAAGTCATTACTGGCTCGTTTTGAGATTAATAATATAGTTGAAAATTGGAAATGCCTAACATGTTAGTAAATCAAATATTACGTCAATTGAACGCTTAAATTAAATGATAAAATACACTTTCCACCTTATTTTTTCTTAATATCGAGATAGGAATTATACACATATACCTGACATAGTGTTTCAATAAAATTTACAAGCAGTGTGCAGGGCGTATTGATGTTAAAAATTCTCAGTTCCAAATGCTCAGGGAAAACATTTCATTTGATTGACATCACGATCAGTATTGATAGAACAACGACACGAAAGCTAAAGTCGATCAACAAGTGAATGAAACATGAAAAGTGGACTAAGATAGTCAAGTTTCTCTACTATGATTATTCTTACCTACAGCAACCTCAAAACATGAGGAGACATTCTTCTATCAGTTGTCAGAGTCCCGATGGTCAATGTCACATTATTTTCATTACTTTGTTACTAAATTAACCTTGCCTGTAGGGGTTGTTGCAACCTCGGGGCATCGTCACCTTGCTTGTGTAGGGGATGTTGCTGCACTAACTTGCTGGAAACGCTTCAAAACGGCCTCGGACACAGTGAAACAATAAAGAATAGCGATACCCACTGTTTTCAAACAAGTCTTTTGATATTTAAATTTTGCCAACCACAGAACAAAAGAATCCTTTGTTTCGACAGCCAATAAACCTCTGGTTGGCACATTAATGACAATTGGTGAAGTAACGGTGAGTATCGGTATACGAAAAGAAAGCAAGGTAATTCAGTTTTATTCAGAGAACATCAGATTTTATCCGTAAAGTTCCCATACAAACCCTTGTATAAAATCGCATGTTTGTAACACAACACTGCCCAAAGGCAAGTCACATTCGCGCACGTTTTATTTATGTTAATTATTTCCTCTCATCTTGCGCTTTAGCCACCTCTGCTAAACCCTTTACTTTAGTAAGAAATTTGACATCTCCTTACCTTCATGTTTACGTTATGCACCTATCAGTGTCAAGCCCGAGGGAGGGGGGAGGGTAGGGCATAGGGTGGGGATTTTGACATTTCCTAAAAAAAATATCAAAATACCCTCCCCTGGGCGAAAAAGAATTGTCAAAATTAGCAGAAACAAATGGTTTACTTCCCTTCTACTCTGTAAATTTGAAAGATTAAATGCATGATGTCCGATCAAAATCCCCACCCTGGGGATATATGCCACAGTCAAATTCCTGCGGGAATTTCCGTCAATTACAGACGTGGTGAAATTATCTAAGTTTACATAAGTGAGAAAATAATATATATCTGTATATACGACTTAAATTTCTTTCGCTGGGTATCACACAAAATAACCGATAAGCACATGGTCATATCAAGGAGTGGTCGGAAAGCCTTGTTCCAGTGCATAATATTTAACATTGTTCTAGTTTATTGGGGAACCGTGCTACAAAAGATGCTTCACCAAGGTGTAGTTCTTTGTAGCTCAAAAAAACACATCTCGTCAGTAGTATAGTAAATGCGGGTATGAGCACAGTTTACATATTTTTTCTATATTATTTTTTATAGTATATTTCTAAACTAT
>CM042750.1:23132901-23142901 GCA_022496165.2 Catalaphyllia jardinei | reverse complement strand
GAAATTAGGGACAGAAGAAAGGCACAGTGGCCCAAGCTGAAGAAGGCCAGGGAAGAAGGCAAGACTGGATATTTTAGCTGGCGCGAGCCGGATAAACTTTATATTGATGGAGTGTTCGTTCCGTTGTAAATCATTGACGGTCAATATATATATTTGTTTAGGATTTGACGTATAATACTTTAACATTACCCTGAGTCTCACACTGAGTTCTGATGAAAGACAGATTTTTGTTCATATTTAAAGGAAAACTTATTTATTTTGATGTGTAACGTATCCTAGTATCGGTCTGCATTTTCTTTGAGGTAAATTTTGCAATCCGTTAAGGCTATGGTTATTTTTCGGGAGCAAAGAAGAATTTATTCAAATTCCGTTTCCTTACTTAGTCCCAAGTCTCAAAGGTCGTAATTTACATATTTTGTTCTACGGCCTCTTAAAGAAGTATGTGTTTGTTTAGTTTAATGTTTATAGTTGGTGTTTTTCTTTTCGTTTCTTATTCTTATTCTTTGTATACGCATGCTGCTATCGGTAAATTCTACTTGCCGTTCGCGCTTTCAAGGAGTGATAACATTTGCTTTTCTCACTTGACTTGGATGGCTTTATCTCTTGGGATATGGGGCGAAAAAACATAAATTTTAACCTTTTGTCTTTAAATGCTCGTGGTCTTCGCACTTTTGATAGAAGGAAGGCTTTTTTCAATTGGTTGGCGAGATCTTCAGCGGATATCTGTTTCCTTCAAGAAACATATAGTACCTCAGAAGTGGAAAATATTTGGAAAAAACAATGGAAAGGTGATATGTTTTTTTCGCACGGAACTGGTCATAGCAAGGGCGTTCTTATTCTTGTAAAAGAACAGTTGGACTTCCAATTGCAATCGATCAAGGTTGATTCACAAGGCCGCTATATTCTTCTTGAGGCTATGATCCAGGATTCTCCTTTTTTACTTTTAAACATCTATGCACCAAATAAATGTTCTGAGCAGTGCGATTTTTTCAAAACAATTTCGGAGGAGCTTAATAGTTCGTTTACTCTCTCGGACTTTTCTGTGATCATTGGTGGAGATTTCAATGTGATTTTTGATCAAGAATTAGACGGGAGTGGTGGTCTTAAGAAAGTGAAAGATTCTGTCAAAGTCTTAGAAGATATTTGTTTGGAGCACGATTTGTTAGATATATGGCGTGTCAGGCATCCCAAAGAGAAGCGTTTTACTTGGCGTCAAAAAACTCCAGTTATCCAGAGACGTTTAGACTTTTGGTTGATAAGCGATGGTTTACAGGATGATGTCGTCTCTGTGGATATAAAACCATCTATTAAATCGGATCACTCTGCGATAACATTACTAATTAATGGCGTGGGGGATGGTGAACGCGGTCCAAGTTTTTGGAAATTTAATTCTACCTTAGTGAATGACAGTGATTATCGTTTTCTTCTCGATGAAAATATTAAAAAATGGCTTGAAGAATTTAAAGAGGTTGTTGATAAGCGCGTTCTTTGGGATTTGTTAAAATATAAAATTCGACAGTTCACTATCAAGTATAGCAAAGAAAAAGCTCACAGTAGGAAAGCCAAGGTCAAAGATTTGGAAGAAAAATTACAGAACTGTACCAAAAATTGTGAAGATGACCCGTCGAAAGAAAACGTTCAAGAACTAGAATGTTTACAAGCAGAATACGATGATCTCTATGATTATATAACTCAGGGTGCTATTATCCGTTCCCGTGCAAATTGGTATGAAAAAGGTGAAAAAAATAACAAGTATTTCTTCAATTTAGAAAAATCAAATAAGAAAAAAAGCTGTGTACGGAACATTGTTACAGGTGACGGAACAACTACAACTAATCCCAAAACAATTATGAATGAGCTAGAATTGTTTTACTCCAATCTCTATAGTGAGGAAAATAGCGGTCATTCGTCATCCTTTTTAGACGACCTAAAAGAATTTCCAACTTTGACTGAAGAATTACGTAACGTATGTGAAGGGAAGATAGAGTATAATGAATGTTTTAAAGTTCTCCAATCCTTTCAAAAGAATAAAACTCCTGGTAACGACGGACTAACAATTGAATTTTACGTGGCTTTTTGGCCTTTGATCGGAAAACATCTTGTAGATTGTGTTAACTATTCTTTCGAGTTTGGAGAACTCTCCAATTCCCAAAAACAGGCTATAATTACACTAATTGAAAAAAAAGGAAAAGATAAGAGATTAATTAAAAATTGGCGACCTATATCGCTAATAAATGTCGATACCAAAATAATTTCCAAAGTTTTGGCAAATCGCCTAGAAAAAGTTTTGCCTAATTTAATTCATTCAAATCAAAATGCATTTGTCAAAGGTAGGTCCATTTTTGATGCAGTTAGATCAGTCGACGATATTGTTGATTATTCTAAACGAAATGGATGGTCGGGAATTTTGGTAGCAATTGACTTTGAAAAAGCGTTCGATACAGTGAATTTCAATTTCTTAATTAGGACTCTGCATAAATTTAATTTTGGTCCATCTTTTATTCAGTGGATACGTGTTCTTTACAAGCATTCATCCAGCTGTGTAATGAATAATGGTTTTACGACTGGTCCTTTTCCATTAGGGAGAGGAGTCAGACAAGGAGACCCACTCTCTCCTTACCTTTTTATATTAACGCTTGAGACTTTAGCTATTAGAATAAGAGAGGATAGCAGTATACAGGGACTTAAAATAGGAGACGAAGTTATCAAACTATCCCTGTTTGCAGATGACATGACCTGCATCTTAAAAGACAAAACATCCTATTTAAATTTGTTCTGCGTTCTTGAATCTTTTGGTGAGTGTTCTGGATTAAAAGTGAACGATGAAAAAACTGAAATCTTAGCTTTAGGGAATAATTCCTTGCAAGAATCAGACTTTCCAAAACACAATTTTTGCGTAGTTATCAAAATTTTGGGAATATATTTTGGTTATGACGTAAGACAAAGGGACAACCTTAATTTTAGGGAAACTTTGAAAAGTATAAAAAATCAGTCAGTCTATGGAAATGGAGAGGCCTCTCCCTTTTAGGAAGAATACAAATAGTCAAATCTTTTGCTATCCCGAAGTTCATGTTTAGAGCATCTGTTATACCGACATCTAAGGAATTAATTAAGGAGGTGAACTCAATTCTTTACAGTTTTATTTGGAACGGAAAAGATAAAGTGAAGCGCCATGCACTAATTTCTGACATTGGAATGGGTGGACTCAAGATGCTGGACATTGACTCGATGATTGGTGCAAAACGAATAATGTGTTTAAAGAAATTTTTGGAAGATTATCAAAGCACTTGGAAAACAATTCTAGATAAGCTTCTTTCACCAGTTGGAGGACGTTTTGTTTTACATTGTAATTTTCACACTTCTAAGTTGAAAATCAGCCTGCCGGATTATTACAAGGAATGCTTTGATGCGTGGTCAGATTTAAACGGGATAACACCAAGTAGTTACCGAGAAATAATTAATGAGCTCATCTGGAATAACCAATTTCTCTGTTATGACAAAAAATCAATGTACAGAAGGGACATAGTAAATTTAGGCTTTGTAAAGATAGGAGATTTGATAATGGAAAACCATTCCTTCTCGTATGGTACCAACCCACTTGTAAATCCAGAACAAAGATTTTTTCTCATGAGTATTATCAACTCAATTCCTGCAGAATGGCGTTCTGTTGTGAAAGCCTCTGTGGATGCGTCAGTGAGTGACCCTCTTCCAAATATCCCAACTATAAGGATGGAAAGTGACAATTTAGTACCAATTTCTGACGCCTCTTCTAAACAGATCTATCAATTTTTTCTGCGGAAAAAACAGATTCCACCCACTGCTAAACAAAAATTAACCAACAAGTACCCAAATACTGTAATCAGTTGGCAGAATGTTTATTCCTTAGCCTTTCAAACCACTTTAGAATCTAAGATCAGGGAATTTCAATACAAGATCCTAAATTGCATTGTCTTTACGAATGAAAAACTTAGTCGCATTGGTCTGGTTGAATCACCAAGCTGTACTTTCTGTCAGGAGGCTGCGGAATCCGTCGAGCATTTATTGTTCTCCTGTAAGATATCCTCAGATTTTTGGAAACACGTCTTGTCCTGGCTAAGAGATAACAACGTCCTTGTTGGAACAATGGATGAGTCAGATTTGATCTTTGGAAAGTTCAACATTGTAAATGACTTCATTTTAATCAATCACATTCTGTTATTAGGGAAGTATTATATCTACAGTAGGAGATGTCTGAATAGCGTACCTACACTTAGAGGCTTTATAGCGAGAACAAGGCGTGTTTACAATATCGAGCTCCATATCGCTAGGGAGAAAAACAAGCTCCTTGTGCATTTTAAAAAGTGGGAGAAGTTAATCAATGCAATAATACAATGATAATTAGATAGTCTCGACCAGCAAAGCCTTATATTCATTTAATTTTATACAGTAGCATCGCATTTGTTTTGTTTTTATTTCCTTTCTTTGTTGTTGTTTTTCACTCATATCTCATTATTTATCATTTATTTATTTAGTTATTTAGTTTTCTTCTGAGTACTCGTTGCTGTTATTGTCTGTGAAGTTGTAACAATTGTAATTTGTAATTTAGATATCTAATATCGAAAATCAATAAAAACTATTAAATAATAAAAAAAAAAATGAAATGGATTTCGTAGATTTAACACCATCCAATCCAAAGAAATCGAAGTTGTCATGTGATGAACAGCAACGGCAAGAAGTACAGCAACAGCAAAACCAGCAACAAGAAAGTGCAATGAACCCGAAAGAGCTGGAACAACCTGGGCAACAAAGAAAAGAGCAACAGCAAAAGCAGAAACAGCCACAGCAGGAACAAAGGAAAGAACAGCAGAAACAGCAGCAACCACATCAGCATCGTAAAAAAGCACAAGAACAGGAACAAGAAATCCAGCGAACCAAAACTACAGCAAGAGGTTCTAAAGACAAGCCCCCAAAAATAACCAAAAAAGCAGACTTAAAACAGAAAAAAGTGTGGAGATAGAGGAAGGAAAAGCTCAGGCTGCAGCTTTTTTCAAGGAACATATGTCAAATACTTCTCAGTCTGCCCTTGCCATCGCAAAATGTACCTATGCAGAGTCTACCTTTAGAGCAAACTCTGGCATCGCGGAACCGACTGTCACACGATACAACTTTGCAATCTCTACCTTCTCAAGACAAAGTCCATTTACAAAATCCACCTTGTCTTGATTCACCTGCCTTGCTTAATCCTTGTTCGCCATGTTCCATTAGTCCTAATCCTATCGTTTCAGCACCATTGCTATCACTTTCCATAGCCACGCTTGGGGAGACAGGGTCCCTAATTAGGTAATCTTTAAATGACATAGACGGTTTCTCGGATGGAATGGACTCTGCACAGAACCTCACCTTAGACGAAAGCGGTTACTTTAGTCCGGAGGAAGAAGAGGAACCAGGGGAAGAAATAAAAACGCGCAATGGAGAGGAACCAGAGGGACGAACAGTGCCGTGTGATAACTGCTACAAGATTGTAAAAGCACTTCAAGCTGAGATCATTTCTCTAAAGAAGAGACAATTGCCTGGTAAGTGTATTTGTAAAACGGAAATTAATTCACTAGAAAATTACATTTGTACCCCTGAGATTCCAAAATATATAGTTCAGTCTGTAACGGTCACAAACACAAGTCTGCTGAGGAATACAGATAGGGAAGCCATTCCATGGCTAACATATTTTCCTGAACTTATAAGGGTTTTATCGAATGAATTCTTTTCTACAGCAGTTTATTTTGTGTATTATATGGAAGTATAATATATGAATATTATATGTAATATCTAAATTGTGGTTACTTCTGTTCAGCTCCCTGCAGTATTCAAAATATCAGTTTCCTAGAGGACATTGTGAAGGCATACAAACAAACTTCCGCTGGAGCTGAAAATGAGGTAAATGTGACTTTATTTAGCCTGTTAGCTTTTATCTCTTTCTTTCTATAGCTATTGACATGTATAAAATATAAAATTTCTGGAAACAAACTGGAGTAGGACTGAGTGGCACTTTAGTTATGTAGTCAACTAACACAAAGGAAGTTGGCGATTTTGGGGTATTATTCTGTGACTAAAACTATTCAACTCTTTTGTAGACTTAACACAAGGCAGCAGAAACAAACGCCAACTCGGTAGGTTCCACAATCGATTTTTAACTGATTTAGTACACTTTTTTTTAACAAGAACAAACTTAACAAGAACATTGAGCCTGAAATTGCTCGAAAAATAAGAACAATTTAAGAACAATCTGAGGCTGAAATTTTTTCAACCAGCGGCCTTAGGGTACATTAGACCGCAACGACAGTGTAAGCTAACGACTAGCTTCTTTTCCAAATTCAGGGTCTTTACTATACAGTCTTCCAGATATATACATCACTCTTAAACTTTTCATGTCGGTAAACAGTAACAGATTACATGTATGAGTATAAACAATGAACACTACATGTACTGTATACATGTACCGATAAGCAATGTTTATCTATGGTTTAGGCACATTGCAGGTCAGGGTCCCTACAGTATGGTATAACCACATTTGGAGCCATTAGAGAACACAATTTTAAGAACAAAATAAGAACATTTTGAGGCTGAAATGGCCGAAAAATAAGAATATTGAGCCTGAGCTAAATTTTTCTGGTTCTTAATGAAAAAAGGAGTGTATTAGAATCACTGTCTAGTAGTATTAGTGGTACAATGAAACTCGTTATATAGGCACAGGCTAGTATTAAGCAGTTCTGTTCGATTTTAATTTAATGTTTAGGTCGAGATGAGAGTGAAAAATACTAAATTGCAGGCCCTGAAAAACAAGAACTTGTGCCAGGATCTGGAATCTACATATCCTCAGCTAAACTTTACTCCATTCACAGTCAGTGCGATAAAGAGCCCAAGAAATTATACTTGCTGTTAATTGAAGCCTTCTTCAGTGAGGAGACTCTGGCAACAAGTCTTGCCCATGGCTCCCGAGCACAGACGAGCAACGCGGATGTGCTTAGTAACGCTTTAAATCAAGATGTGGTGTAGACTTTAAAGGGTAAGGGTATCAGGCAGCAACCTGTAGAAACATACGCACACAAACACACATGGTCAGAGATGAGGTGTCGGAGTTTTGTAATTATATTGCTATTATTGCCATAATAATAAAGTGACTACTTTTGAAAGTAATGAATACATACTAATAATATTGTAGTTTACCAATATAATTATTTTTATCTTTTACAGCGTATGTTGGAAGGTTTGCCACACTCAACGAAGTGGAGTTTTCCGTGTCCCAGGTGAACCGCATTTTAACAAACAAAGTTGGAACAGCCAAAAGAAAAAAACTCAGGGAACTACAGATAAGCTGTAACTAAATAAGAATAAAGTATTTTGTGACCATGAATTTCTCTACAAAATGAAAACAGCTGACAGTTTTTCTCTCTGTATCAGTATAATATAACAATATGTAACCAAGTTATTTCAGTATTTCTTCTTTTGGCGTGAAAAGGGCAAAATTGATATTACACTGATGTGAAAGTAAAATATGCATAAGTCGCTTAACTCATTGGTGAAACCACCTCTGTGTTTTGTTTTCTCATTTTGATGTGAACAAAAAACAGATGTCAATATAACTCTTCGCTAGTAACTTGCAGTGCTCGAATTGCCGCATCACACTTATTGTATTTTTCACTTAAAAAAGGAAGAAAACATTTTGCGAGAAAAAAGGGCTTATTAAAGCAAATCGAAGAAGTCGTTAAGCGGATTTTGACAACGTGATCGAACAATGTAATCAAACGAGTATTAGCTGAGCACCGGGAAGAGAATGAAATATTTTGTTGAATCACTTGAAATATGTACAATCGGTTTGTGATTTCCCACAGCATGGATAAAACTCCTGTTTCAGTTTAGTTAATGTTTTGTGCAGTGTGTGAATCTCGAATTTTCACGGAAGAACTCGCCCAATCCTTCTTTAAACTGTTGATCTTTGTTTAGAAATGACAAGCGATTTCAATTATGATTTTGGCTTTGTGGTTGAGGAAATTCTCGAAATTGGGCATACTATAAAATCTCGATGTTTCCACAATTTAAAAAAAATCGTACTCTGACTCCGGTATCAACTCTCAAAGAATAATTTGCACAAAAATGGAAGTTTGAATCCTGCGAGAGTATTCGATATTTGTTCAGAAATGCGAAGCTATTCTAAATAATGTTTCGCTTTTGTTGTGGACAAATTCTTTTGGCTTCGGCATACTATTTTAGCATTTCAATCTTTGGTCAGAAACACCAAGCGAGTTCCCACAATGTTTTGGTTTTTAACAAATTGTACAATTCGTCAATTCATCAATTTGTCACTGAATGCTCAAGCAATTGTGGAGGCCTGAAGTTTGTAAATGACTTGCTAATTTTACACTGCCATGTCAGCAAATTCAAATGGAAATTTTGGTGGAAAAACGAGAGGAATTTCTTACTGCTAGGTATGTAGTTTTTGAAAACAAAGTTTGTACAATTTGTGCAAAACCAAAACATTGTAAAAACTCACTTGGTGTTTCCGACCAAAGATCGAAATGCTGAAATACTCTCGGAAAGTCTCAATTGATTATTCATGATTTTTCGACTGATGGGTATCTGGTTTTTGAAACAAACATAGTATGCCGAAGCCAAGAGAATTCGTCCACAACACAAGCGAAACATTATTTAGAATCGGTTCGCATTTCTGAACAAATTAATATCGAATATTCACGCAGGGTTAAAACTTCAAGAGATTTTATAGTATGCCCATGCTGAGAATTTCCTCGACCACAAAGCCAAAATCATAATAGGTCATCGCTCAACATTTCTAAACAAAGATCTACAGTTTAAAAAAGGATTGAATGAGTTCTTCCATGAAAATTCTAGAATAATTTCAGACTGCCGTGCATGTAGTATTTTAAAAACATTTCCCGGCTGCCGGGTATCTAAACACTATGAATTTACCTTTTATTGCTACCAACTAGAATACAATGCATTATCTAAACTTGTTACATGTACAGATTTGTAAGCGTATACTTATTCAGTATGCGGTAACCGTGCAGCTCAAATATAAATTTACTACTCTTGGATGTTATTGTTAAGTCATCTATGCCTGCTTATTTTTTATCTCCCAAGTTATACTTGTTTTCCTTTCAATGTTGGTAGTTGTGGGAGACTAAAAAACCGGCTCAAATCTACAAATAATAAGTGTTTATGTATATTACACATAACTGTAAATCCACCTGGAAGCAAGAGGACAAAGGGAAACTTTGTATTGTCATACATGCAAAGATAAATTGTATACCAGTATACCAGAACCAACCAGTATGTTTGAAGCAAATGCTAAATTACCAAAGACTATGGGCTTGGTGTCAACTTTGCTATATTTCTCAAGAACTAAATTTATTCACCTACACTGTAGGTATCAAGAAAGGAAAGCTACAGCATGCTGCAGTTTACGATATTAAATTTAGAATGGAATAAAAGAGTGGAATAAAGAGCTACTGCTAATGTTCTATATAGTGCATCAATTTTGCTTTTATTTTAAAATGTTGCTGCGGTTAGTTATCTCAGTCAAGACACCACATGACAACTTTGCAGCAGTTTAAGTGTGTACCCACATTCTGTGGGTCGATTATTATGTAGCGGCGATAGGTTTTCGGACTGAATTGGACGACGAGTCATGTTTAACCACAATCTTTAATGGTCCAATACGTAAAACTGAAAGGCAAATATAATGGCTGTACCACACTGCAAGCTAAAACCGATCCGAATAGACAAAGAATAACTTGTTGAAAGTTACATAACAATAGAAATTGATCGTCTGTGGAACTATAAACTACTTTCCTTGCATGCGAATAATAAACAAAGCCTATAAGGCGACCACAACTGGATTACAATGTCGTTACATTCCTCTATCCCGATACTGGGGCGAGCAACGTGAACAGAAAAAATGAAGAGCGTGTGTTATCGTACGAGCTGGAACACCGCCGACATTAACCACGAG
>CM042750.1:23122901-23130401 GCA_022496165.2 Catalaphyllia jardinei | reverse complement strand
TTGAGCTGTTCCCATGGGTGGGTCTGTGGCAGGCGGATTCTCATGCAATAGACGGTGGTGATTTCCCCGGCAACCGTTGATTTGGCAGGTTTGTGACTTCATACAGGACTTTCCCTGGTGGTCACTGCCTAAACACCGGAAGCACAATCTTTTTTCTTTAGCCAGCGTCCATTTGTCATCGTAACTTTTCTGTTGGAAAACTAAGCAGGCCCATACTCCACGATTCGGGGAGCCACAGCACGGACAGGGTGGCGGCTTTCGGTTAGGCTGGCCTGAGCCTGGTGGTCTTCTGGTGAAATCTGATTTGACGTGAAAGTTTCTGGACTTGTTTCGGTTGTTTGGATTTCGATTTGAATGTTGCCATCCATCAGATTTCTCCGTAACAGATAAGCCATGTGCCATCTCCGTAGCTTCAACGCGGATGCGCACTTCTTCCTTAACCCATTGACGCCTGAATGAAATTGCCCGTGACCCACCCCTTATTCCCAGGCGTTTTTTTAGAGTATTTCAGAGCGAGCGAAAGCACAAAAATAAACCATATGCGCAGTAACCACAGACACAAGATCAGGTTTCAAGATGTCGTTTATTTAGAGTCGAATGAATGAAGGGCCAAAATATTCAAAAATATTAACAAAAAGACCTCAACTTGATATGTAAAACTAATTAGAAAGCAAGAAATTATAATGTTTCTTTACCGCGCGACAAAATGTCCAGCGAAAGCCGAGAAAATTGAATATGCAAAAATGATTCAATTATTGACTTCAGACGACAAAACGAAACCAAATACAACAGAATTTCCTTCCTTTGTACTATTTGGGCTGACATTTGAGAAAAAAACAGAAAATAAAAGCAAAGAACTCATCAAAAAATCAATCCGAAAACAAGAAATCGAATAATTTCTTCGCCACGTAAAGAAATTCTATTACGGCCGAAGAGAAATAAAATTTGTAAATCAAAAAGACGAAAAAATCAAGCCAGTTATTTTGAGATCAATCGTGTTTCAACTGTGTTAAATTAGTGCCCATTTAATTCTTTCCTCATTTGTTTTGTAGTAGCTGAATAAGACTCCAAAACATATTTGAACAAAGCGATTTACGAAATAAACAAACCGCCTCATGGTCGCCGTAAATTAAATATGCAGAAATCCAGCGTGAAAGTTGCTGTTCGCTTTTAAAACCCAAAATTCGCAGATACATGGGACCAAATCAAAGAAATGCAAAAGGAAGTTCAATAACAATAAATTTTCATTCAAGCTGAGGCGAAGAAACCTATTTAAAAGGAAAAAAACTTCCAAATTCGTAAACGTGCCTTCGATCATGAGCACATGTTCAAATTAATTCTTCACGCTAAAGTGCGAGCTTGAGTTTTTACCGACGGCATTTGCTGTCATTTTAACGCCCGTGGCTTTACCAATCGTTCTAAAAGTTGAATTCAACTTCGAAGTAATAATATACATTACCATTTTTGTTTCTCAAATCCGAAAAGCTGCTTTAGATATGTGATCTGTTGTCAGAACTTACTTGAAAGCGCTCCGATCTTCATGTTTCGCGGCGATAGTAGGAAGAAAAACTACTTCACCAGAAAGGTTTGAGGACTTTGTAGTCTGTGATTTTCCATTCTGAGGCCACCTAAACATTGATTTGTATTTTTCCTTTCTATTTTGAAAACCAAAGCAGTAATTTCTCCATGTCAAGAATGAAAACAAGACCTTTGAAGTTTAAGATTTGGCCCGCAACGCGCCATGATTTACTGCACTTTTCGAGCGCACGATTTTAAGAAGAAAAACTGTCTTTCTAGGACCCCTAAAGTCCTCTAAAAATATGCTCAGTAGGTCCATTCTGATTGGTTTATTTGTCCTAAAGAACAATAGAACAATAAGAGAACCAAAGAGTCTTCAGGGAGGGTAGGAAAGTCAATTGTCCCCATATGCATTTTTTCGGGCGGTTACGGGCGGCACAGGGAAATTGAGAGATTTTTTGCATGGGCGGTTACGGGCGGCACAGGCGTCAATGGGTTAAGCCAATCCTTCAAACTTACAACCGATCGCTCCTGGCTCTGTTCCTGTAGCCAACGGCTGTAACCTTGTACTTGAACTTCAGCAAGCTTCCTCACTAACAAGCTATGCAGTGTTCCTTCTCCAAGCTCTCCATCGCGTCCCTCAGCCTTGAGCTTAACCACAGTAATACATACTAAGTCCGCAAACCTTTCAAATCCTTGAACGTCGTTTCTCATTTGGGGCATTCTCTCCAGCTGGTCCATGTAGGCCCGCAGTTGCCGCCGCTGACCGCCAAACTTGGCTATGAAGATTTCCTTCGCCTCTTCATATTCTGGTTCTGAAACACCAAGCCCTCGAATCGCTTCCAGTGCGCTGCCGTACAAGCACTGCCTCAATCTCGCCATTTTTAGGTTGACTGGTTCTTTGGACTGGTCCACTAGACTTTCAAACAGCCCCCAAAACTCCTCAAATTTGGTCTTATCTCCTCCATATGACGGTACTTTCAATGGCTTCAGGCGATGATTCGCGGAATGACTGGCTGGCGGGCTTTCAGGAACTCCTGCTTCTCCTTGACTGTTGTGAGCACTTTGGGAAGGCGGTGGAGGCGAAGCTGGGTTGAGCGAACCCTGCAAAAGGATCGGCAGACTTGGATGAGCGACGAATTCACTGTGCAAAGCAGTCGCGACAGAAATTTGAGCGTGTGATTTCACGGCCTCATGTGCCTTTTCAATAGCGGTTTGAATTTCCGCTTCAAGCATTTGTCCTTCTTCCATAGCCGCCTGTTTATTCGCTTCCTCTCCATTTTTTAAATAAACAACACATAGTTCGTCCAGTATTTCCAGTGTGATTTCCAGAAGCGACCAAAGTTGCTCGATATCTTTCTCAATAGCGTCTTCGTCCTTCGGCGAATCCTTCGGCGTGATGCAAAGCTTCTCCATGTGATGGCGAATTTTTGTCATCTCGGTTTTTTCATATTCTCTTTTGTTTTTTCAGATTCAAAAGAATTTTCTCCCTTTCAAGTTTCTCTTCATCATCCTTATCTTCGGTCTGTTCAGTTCCCGGACCATCCTCACCGCCAGTTTCTTCTACGCCGTCCTGACTCATCTTCTGCGGCAAAATCACAAATTAAAATTCAACCTTACCACAGTGCTTGTGTACGGTAAATCTCCTGGTAATTCTTCAAAACGGTTTCTCGGTTTGTCCCTTCGTGGTCGCCAAAAATGTTGTGTAGACAAACGGTATTTCGGTTCAGAAAACTCACGGTTTAATTTCACGGTTTCTTTAGTTTTACATTCTCATCTCGACTCTAGCGACGACTCCGACAACTAACTCGAAAACCTGACCGCGTGCGAATTACAAAATAAGAGCAACTGTCAATCAAAAAGTGAAATCTGATCACAACAAAACCTACGCGTACAATTGCGTGACACGTGACTCAAAATGTCTTTTGTCCAGACGACAAAAGTTTCATTTTTGCCATTTTACATAACGTTGTGCTTATTCTCTTAAGGATCTGGAATTATTTGCTCCTTTTTGTCATCTCTGGCGTTTATTTTATATTCAGCTACATTTTTGACGTCTCAGCTTAGTAATATTGTCCTGCTTTGATCAGTCTAAGCAAATAAACAACATGGCAAGCCCACTTGAATCTGTGGAAAAAAATAAACTGACTGCATTGCATGGTGTGTTTGTGTATCCTTTTGTTGACATAACATAATTCCCCGTTGGGTTTCCTGAATTAAATGCAGAAGAACAAAGCGCCGCACCATAATGAAGTGAGCAACACTGAGGTCAACAGGTCTGTCATGTATGAGAATCATGACAACGCATCAAACGCGATATCTATTGGTCAGATCCATGTGGTTACTATGACAACCGATTCTTTTTCACGGATCACAAAACAACGCGAGCTGAATCGAGCGATTTTACATGCTTGTTTACAGCGAAATCTCTAAATTGTGGATGACAGTTTGTCTTTCCAAAAATCAATCCACTTCTTATGGTATGTTCTTCCGTGAAGTCTATTGGAAACTGATTTGAAGTCAGCGATTTGTTTGCAGCTTTTGACTGAAGCGTAATATTTCCTAAAACTTTTGGACGACTCTTGACCAACAAATGCCCTGCAAATGTGGCTTGAGAACTTTAAAGCGACCTTCATCAAGAACACCAAGTTCTTCAAGATTGATGATTCTCTCCTTCTTGCTCTTGGATTGAAAGCTCATGTAAAGAAGAAGGGATACAAATATCGTGACGCAGCACTTCAAAAGCATGGTAAGGCTAACAACTCAGAATCTAATTCTCCTTAGTTACGACCATACAATTCTGCTACTGTAGCTGGAAGAATTTAGGTCTCCATCAGACATATTGTCAGTGTTTATATTAGTTGTAATTGCTACATTATAAGTGTATTTCCTAATAAGTATCCAATTCAAGACTTAAATGAAATTAGTAATATATGTAGGTGTAAAATATTTGATTTACTAGTTCTATGTTCAAATAAAGAAGCCAATTGCATAATTTTTACTTTACTTGATTTTCTTTATTACTATTACTTGTTATTTCAAAGGTTGTAAAATGATTCAACACAGGGATATGAAAATTACACTTCAAATGACATTAACTAAGAGCAGTCCAATTTTAACAGCTATTTCTTCATTTGATGATACACTACACTGATCTCAGTCCAAAGTAGCAAAGAGCATAATTTGTGGTTCTGTCTTAACATTTGGACAGTTGTAAGATATGTGTGAATTAATTATTTAGGACTCACTAGAACAATTGGATCTGGAAAATTTTTTCTTGTTTCTCAGATAAACTTCAGAATATCCTGCCGCTGAAATACCACTCCAAATCCTGCTCCCGCAGTCCCACAATCGACATAATTTACATAATTAATAAACTGTATATGAAAATCATGAATATACCTCGTTCTTTCATCCACTGTGGTACTGCGGACCATGGTGGCACTTCAGTTAAACATTTAGTTTAATACTTATTCAGCGACTATGTGACTGCGGACTGTAGGAGCACTTTATTCATTGACTACTGGATTGTGGACTGTGGACCGTGGACCGTGGTAGCACTTCAGTTTAACACTTAGTACATACACATAACCTTGCTAGCCAACTGCGGATCACAAACCATGATAGCAGTAGATTTTATGCTTGTCCGAATGTAACAAAATATTAAGTTTACCAGTTTTTTTATGTCTATGAAAAATTTTCACATCAAGTCAGTTACTTTGATATCAAGTGGTCTATTTTTTATGTCAAGGTGAAAATTTATACATCAAGTTTATTACATTGTTATCAGTTGCCAATTTTCTTTTTTAAAAAAAGTACATCATGATTTGTAGATCAAGTTTCTTATTGTATGGAATACAATTTTTCCCTTGCCTTCAGAACTTCGTTGAAGGAATAAAAAATATAATTATGTCAAGATAGATAGATAGAAACTTAATTAAAGTGTCAAAAGCCATCTAGCCAGGGAAAAAAGAATCCCTTACTAATTTGGGGACACCAATTAGGGGAGAATATACAAACTAAAAACTATATACTGTAGTAGGTAAAATATCTATAGTTATCTAATTACGAGATTTATAGTAAAAATATACAGAAGTCAAAATGAAGAAAGGATACAGCCTGCGCAGCCATCATCTAAAAGTTCACTTATATTGAGTTGGCATATCTTGCTTTTAAATGACATTAGGGTTGTGACGTCCCTGATGCTCTTAGGTAGTTTTGTCCATAGCTTAGGCCCTAGATATCTAATAGTTTCATAAATCAATAAGGCCTGGTGATGACCCGGTTAAAAAAGCTCAGGCAGTCTGGAAACTACATCTTTTCCTAAATTTGAAATAAATGCCCCACATGCTTATTGGAAGATTTACAGTATGTATTAAACCCCTGTTTTCTCTCAAATGCACAGAAAGCCGTGTGCTTATTTTTTCACCGCTGGAGATGAATGGAAGAAAGCAATAAATATCTAATGCAGAAATAGCTTTACAACATAGAAATAGAAATGTTGAAAGCTTGGAATGGAAATTCCTGTGGTGGGAGATCTGGGAGAAAAAAACCTCTATGGTGGGGTATGGAAATTTTTTGTATGCACAATTATTACTGAACAATATGCAATTGGTCCATGTTTATTATACCTGCCACTTGTTACAGTGTACATTCACTGAATGATATGTATTATGCAATCAATATTTAGCTCTTATTATATGGCTCTGTCCCACAAGGACTGGAAACTACCAAATTCACGAATTTGATTGGCTGAAATAGATATTGATTGCAGTCTAGATTTTCCCATCTAGACTGGCATCTAGACCAGTAATGCTTTGCAGTGAAAAAAATGCAACCAAAATGACAACGAGCAAACTTTGGAAGAATTAGCGTGGCTCATCGCCGTTCGCAAACAAAATGTGAGTTAGTACAAACCAGTTACATAAAATGAATTAAACTGTTCTTCTTTTGGCCATATAATAAACATCTTATTGTATTGGCAAACTTGAAAGTTGGAAATAGGCTGTCCTTATTTTAGCAGAAAATTAAACTAAAGTCTTATGAAGCATTCATTATCTATTGTCATCTAATTATAAAAAGTTTCTGATTTACCTCTCTTACTTTTCAGATTTCTAAGGACACTTTCCCCATTCAGTTAAATGTAACAATCAGGAAGGAATAGCAAGAGGAATTTAAGTCACAAAGAAGCTTTCATCATGTCCTGTTGCAAACTTGTCATATTTGCATTGAAAAATATTCACAGAAGCACCTAAAAGTACAAGGGCACTCAACAATCATTAATACTCTCAAATGCTTTTAAACGCTGTTTTAAGCGTTCTGGAATACTCTCAATTTTAAGTTAAAAAATAAATCTGTTTGGTTATTCAAGGGAAACTTGAGTATTCTCGAGCTTATTAGCCAAGGCTTTTTTGTCCATTTTCCAAACCATAGGTCTTATCACCTTTCTAAAAATGATAGCTGACCTTTTTTGGTACCCAAAACGACAATTAATTTTTAACAATCCAAAATAACAGACATTAAATTCTCATATCACGAAAGTTCAAGGTGACAATAATTTTCTTAAAGCAAAGGGGATTAAAGGTCTTCCAAACAGATAATTTACCAAAATGATCTGTTGGGTGCCCATGAAAGCATACAGTAATCTTATGTTAGAAAGGTCAATCAGAAGTTCTTGTAAGTGTCCACTGCTTAAAAATTAAAATTAATTAAATATTGTCAAATAAAGCCTATGTCTAATATATACAAGTGCCTCGATAAGCAGCAGTAAAAGGGGTATTAGACTCTGAATAAACAAAATTTAAGCGCAAGCTCATTGAGGGGCTGTGAACAAAAATCCTTAGTTTACAAACATACTTAAAGAGGGAAAAGGGATTCCCTGGCTCTAGAATTTTAACATCCCAATGGGCCCCAAGAAATGAGTCTAACTTTGCTAGATCCCTGCCTGAATAGGAAACTTGAAAATGATTCTCACCTGTTAGA
>CM042750.1:23120763-23122891 GCA_022496165.2 Catalaphyllia jardinei | reverse complement strand
GGTGGCAGTGCAAGAAATACCCGAGTAAACACCTTGACGTATTTGATTAGCCAAAGAACTCTTTCTGAGGTCCAACAGGAAAGAAACATTTGCAGCATTTTTAACTCGACATAACAAAACCCTGTCCCAACCCTCACAAATAGTTTTATCAACCAAACCCTTTCCTTTTGGCCCAATAAGAATATTGGAACAATGCACAACATGCTTTATATCATTCACAGTGCAAGAAATACCCCTATCAATACCTTCTACTTTGTTTCCCACTAAGGAACACAGCAAAAACCTAAAATTAAAAACACCCTTGTTTCTTCAAATAGAGGTACAAATAAAAACTGAATCCTTACAAAAATTAAGGGAATACAAAATCCAATCTGCAAAATAATGCCACTTGACCCAACATAAACACAAAAGTGAAAACTATCCTCAGATACTGTATCAGCTGTGATGGCAACTCAATCCTGAGATGGCATCTTTCTGGCTGGATCCTTAGTACCATGATCTCTTGCTCCACTTCCTTGCTGCCTCTTCCTTTTCTGCTGTGCCTCAACCTGAGGAATACTGTCTTCCACTTCCCAAACTTTGACTGTCTTTTTCTCTGCACTCTCAATCAGTTGCAGTCACCTAAAATAAATAATTATTTTTAAAATTATTATTTTTATTTATTTCAGGTTAAAGAATGTTAGCTTATATATTATCTATTGTAAACATGATTAGCTGGCCACAAAGATTATAACTGCTGGGGAAATTAGAGTATCAAAAGGATCCCACAAAGTAATGAGTCATTCCCTTCATGAAACTAATCAATGTACAGGTAGTCAAAATGGCATCACATGCTCTAGAACAATGGTAAATACTAGGAGATTTTATCAAAATAATACAACAAATTCCTGTTCATCTTAGCTAAACAGATCAAGGACATGTCTGGAGCAAAATCATAATCCTGCTTGACCTTTTATTTGTTCTGACAAAAGATCATACTTTTCCTCTGATGTAAGGGTAGATAACAGGGTACAGGTGTCTTACAGGGGTACAGGTGTCTCACAGTATCAATATTTAAACAAGAAAGATTGATAAAATGATTGTCTTGAATCGTTTGCTAATACTCCTAACTGCTATTATAGGAATTGTATAGAGACCAGTGAGGAGAATTTGTATGTTGACATAGGGCTTCAAGGTTTACTTGCAATCTTCAGAAAAAAGCTAGTGAACCAGAATTGCACTTGATTTCAGTTATAAATCAACTGACATAAAGAGACTAAAGAGAGTGGGATCTGACTGAAGAACATTTGCCCCTTTGCCATTCAGGTAAATAACATTGCCATTAAACAGCTTCTCGAGGTTCGGATTCTGATGAGGAAAAGTAACTCATGTGAGCAATTCACGAGATCACACAGCCACAACAAGTGTACAAGAATGAAGGAAAACTCGAAATGACCTTATAATTAATTTCTTACCTTTTTCTGTGCCAGGTGGCAAGGGACCAGCATTTCTTCTATCGTTTCATCTCTGATTTCGGAGGGATCGCAGATCTCTTGGTCCCATTCAGATCTCCATGGAGGAAAAGTCACAACAACTGAATTGTTAGATTTTGAGACCACCTTAGCTTTGGCCCAAATACCGAGCTGATCAACAGCTTCAACTGAGGCACCAACAGCAAAATCCATCATTTCACAGACTGCTTAACGTGACGAGCAAGTGTGTTTACAAATTGAGAATTAGTGCGTGAGTGACACAAATGACACTATACACTATTGTAGGTTGTGTATGAATTTGCATAAGAATGTTCCAACTGAATACGCGAACCCAAACAAATACATTTTTTGTCGTTTAAATCTGATTGTTAAGCTTACATAAACCAATACAATGAAAAACTTAGCGATCAGTCAGAAATAAATCACTGCAAAAAATTTCAGGTTTTAGGCTTTCAAATCGACCTTCATGGGAATAAGAGCAACAATTACTTCAGCCATGACCGACAACTCGACGATAGCTCGAACCTTGCCGAGTGGTAAATTAACAGGCCTTCAGTGTCAAAAAGCCAGCAGTATACCCCATTTGTGAACAACACGTTTAAACCGGGTGAAAGTTGTAGTGCAATTCAACCCTTTTCTTCTTCTTTGAACGAAGA
>CM042750.1:23103263-23115763 GCA_022496165.2 Catalaphyllia jardinei | reverse complement strand
GTATAATGCATACCCCCAATCATACAAACGATCTTCAAAGAGCAAGAAAATGAGAAGAAGAGGAAATGCAACCAGAGAGTGATGGATGTAGAGATGGGGACCTTTACACCACTGGTGTTTGGTTTGGTGTTTTATTATTGATGTTTGAATTTCTAGTTTGAATTTTTAAAAATTAACTTTATTTCAATCTTGTAAGTAATTATTGTTATTTTAATCTTGTAAGTAATTATTGTGAAGTTTTAATAAATTTAATCATACAAACGTAATGCTGGTATGCGTTTTCAATTTTAGCTAATTTTAACTTATTTGAATCTTCGGCTGCCATTTTGGAGGAGGGTCTATTAGGAAGGCTGTCATACATCTAATTTCGTAGCTCAATGCAGCTGCACAATATTCCGACTACATCACTAGGGAGAGATCCTTCACCTGGAATTGGCATATTTGTTCTCCAAAAGAGACATGCAAGGAGAATAGCTGTCAAACTGCAAGCATTACTTCCATTGCCTTAGTCAAACATGCCCTAACTGACTTCTTCTGGGAAACGCCAAGCAAATATATTCTCACTTATCCACTTCAAACACGAAGGAGGAAATGCGTGCAGTTCATTGACAATCTTCGAGAATTCTGTTAGTGCATTATTAACTTGAGTGATATCCGCCCCATCTTGACTTTGTACATCACCAAGATCTTCTTTGCCCCTATCTTCCTCTTTGTCTTCGTCTTCGTCTTCCGATACACCCACACGATCATCATCTTGGGAATTCACAGCCAGTTCTTTAAATGAAGGCAGCTCATGCTTGCATTTGTTGAGAAACATAGAGAGAAAGAATGCGAGGAGAAACACAGAGAGGAAGAACATGAAGAGAAACGTAGACAGCTAGAAGAAGAAAAAGAAGAGAAGCGCAGAGAGGAAGAAGGTGAAGAGAAACCCGCACCAAATTTTGGGTATGTCATTGGTATGTACAAGTTATGTCAATGGTATGGTTTAAGATACCAAAAACATAACATTCACATACCAGAAACATACATGTGACATACTTAAGACATACATTCAGTTATGTGTTTGGGGTAGTTCGCTGATGTGTTTCTGCTACTTGTGACATACCAAAAATTTACCTGTAAGTATGTATTTGGAACAAAGTTTATACACCAGAAAAGTACCCAAAACATATCACTTGAGACCTGTATAAAACATATCTTACTGGTATATTGAAAATGTAACTTTTGTAACTTTTGTAAATGACTTTTGTAAATGACTTTTGTAACTGCTGTAAAGTCCATCGTTTATTTGTTTAGATCAAAGAATGGGAAACACTCAACACTGTTCTGTTTACAATACGAAATTTGAGTTACCGTAACCTTGATCCACGAGTATTCATAATGTTAAATACCTTCTCCGTAAGATCCTTAACAAATGACAGTCCGGTTCAGTGTTCTTTTGACCATACACAAGGAAAATAAACGTAGTCGACAAAATACATGTAGCGCCGAGGTTTGACCTAAACTGGAATGACTGCGAACAAATCATGTGTCCTCAACGCTCGGGCAGACTGGTCCAATTACACAGGATAACCAAATAAAACTGGCATTTACAACTTTGGTATGTATGATAAACTAAAAACACACCAGTGACATATCAAGAACATATCTGATATGACACACCGAAAACATAGCTGTTGAATACCAGAAACATACATGACATACTTAGAACATATCATTCAGTTACTAAATGTTAAGGGTAGTTCACTGATATGTTTCTGCTACTTCTGACATATGCAAAAAGTACCTTAAAGCATATATTTGGAACAAAATTATTACATCTTTCTTTGTGCAGTATCTCAGAGTTACTCACTCATTCGCTCTTTAGATTTTCTATGAATGGTTTGTAGACATGTACAGTGTGTAAGCAAATTGAGATGTGTCCAGGATTGAACGCTAATGAGATTCAAATTCCTTATGATAAACATCACAAAGTGTCCTCATTGGTAAAACATCACCAAAACACACATGTTATTTTAACAAATCATGGTCTCATGCCAGTCCAGAGAGTCTGTTAACAAATTAGCAGATTTATGTGAAAGCAACTGCAAAATAATTAGTCTTCATAACAGCTATCACTTGATGAATCAGAGTCACTGGTGGATTCACCTGACTGATCTTCTGCAGCTTCTGTGGTACTGACAGTTGGGGCAGCCTCGGCCTGGCCTGTGTTTTTTTTGGAGCCCTACGTCTTAATTGTTTTATGCTTAGGGCCATAGCATGCCCTAGCCCTTTCTTGTGGCCTTCTTGTAGTTTTTTCTCTGCTTTAAAAGCAGTAGAGTTGGAGTAGGCTGAAAATATAATAGGCTATAACTAGCATGATGCATCAATAACTTCACTTTATATGCAACTCATATTTTTTAATTTAGATAATGAAGCATGCATACAAATAGGTTCAATTTATCCAATTTTTTTGTGATTTTGCCTGCAGGCACTCCTTGTTTTATAACAACTAACTTAACTTCAAATTGACATTAAGCACTGTAAATCCTCCCTGGGGAAATTATATTTTTCAGGCACTTTGAGGGGGGCTTCATTAATAGAAAAGGGGAGAGGCTTAAAAGGAGAGAAATTTAAAAAAAATTAAAGTGCCTTCCTTATTTGAAAGGCTTTTCAAAGTTAAGAAGAGTGGTGTTTTTCTTTTTGGAATATCTTTTTTTTTCTTTTTAGAGATATTCACGTTTTTGTGTTATGCAAATGAGGAAAGTGATTACATCATAAATGGTTCCACTAAAGGGATAAAATACTTAATTAAGAATATCTCCAGAAATATTGAAGCAGTGATCTTCAAACTCTGCATGCAAAAGAAAAAAATGACACCTACTATTTTGCTGCCATGGCAACAACCTTGGCTCCAGTCTCTTCCTGTGAAAAACCAAATATCCCCGTTTGCAACCTTTTTGAGTGGGACAGTGGGTCTTTTTTGGATCAGACATGGTTCCCATATTGTCTTAACTCTTTCCATTAGATTGTTGGGAGTGGGTGAACTGTGTGTAAGATGAAATCAGGGAATGTTAGTTGTAATGAAAATGGGGCCAGTGGCGTGACTGTTGTCATGTTTTGTTTCTGCTATAATATTTCTAGAGATATTCTTGATTGAGTGTTGTACTGTTTTAGTGGAACGACCTATGACCTCATCAGTTCCCTCATTTGCATAATACAAAAACGTAAATATCTCTAAAGCGAAAATAATATATTCCAAAAGGGAAAACTCTGTTCTTCTTTACTTGAAAAGCCTTTCAAATAAGCAACAATTATTTTTTACTTCATAGACACTTAATTTAAGCACATGAAGTTGCAGGTCATGTGGCGGCTGAAGACAATATGAAGTTCCATGCTGAATAACCCATAACTGATCAGTCCATGTTAATTGTTTTAAAAAAATAAGGATTGGGGGGTGGGGAATTATTAACTTTCCTCCCCTAATAGAGGATTTACAGTATAATGTATATATACTCCTGAGGTGATTATATAGAGTTTTGAATTAGTGCATTCTGATTGGTCCCTAATATTGATATTATATGTTACCTTTTATAATATTTGTAATGTTGGGATCCAGTAGGAAAAGCTCATCCCCACCGCCTCGGTTGCTAAGTTTTCCATTTATTAGCTGTTCATTAGTGAAGAAAACCCTGAGCAGCTGACAAGCCAGAGAACTCCTCGATTTGCAACTGCTCTTGCACATGGCAAGTTGGCTTTTGTAGAGAAAAACCCCACTTCCTGCAATCAGCTTGACCATCTGCAAAAATAGGTCTGCGGTGCGTACACGTGTTTAATGCATTTTTAGCCAATGGGAAGTTATATATGGGATGGAGACTGAAGGGAAAGTTCTGTTGAAAAACTGTTTAGAGCTTAAAGTGTTCCGGAAGTCGGTGTCTGGTTAAGGCGAAATGTCCAACACAATATACAGGAGTTTAAAGCAGAGTTTGACACCTTTGTGTAGAAAATGGAAATTGGAAGGCAAGGGCGAGGTGTTCTTTGTAGTGGCGTGTACAAGTAAAATATATCTGCTTAAACACGCAAGTGTTTATGGTGTAGCACTAGTGTGTTTAGGACTGGGAAAAAAAAAGAGATGGAATCAATATTAGTATGTGGACAACTGTGCACCTACCCCTCCCCTAATGCAAAATGTTACAATGAGTTAATAAGTTAGTGTTATTGTTCAGTTAGGGTAGTTGCCCAGATACTGATATTGCTACTACACATGTTTTCAAAGAAGATGAGAGGTGGCTACAACACAGTTTATTGATAACTCTTGGATATGATTACAACAGTTAGGAATTTAATCTTCAGTAGAAGAGTACATAGTTGGGTAAACTGAACAGGCAACATAAACATTTCGGGTTTAGTGAACTGAACTTGTCATTTTAGTTACTGAAACAGAACAACAAAAGTAAACTGAACATGCTTAGTGTTTTTCAGTTTTGATTGCAGTAGTTCAGGTATATAATTTTCATCAAACTAGTAGTAGGCTACACAGAGCAGGTGTCTGTTAACATAACATTAAGGGTTTGGTAGAATAGGTTACAAGCTTGTTTGTTTCACTTAATGTAACACAACAACAACAATAAATTGAACATGCCCAGTGTTCTTTCTGTTCTTGTCTACATGAACATTAGGGGTTTGGCGAAATCCCGGTAACAAGCTTCAAAATTCAAGGACTTTTCAAGGACAAAAACTAGTTTTCATTTTAATAAACCTTTTTTGTCTCCTTTTTTTCACCTAAAACACTCATTCATAACCCATTCCAGTTTTCAAATAGTCTCTGTAACAACATTTTGTAAAACGATCAATCACTGGCTATTTTACTTGCACTTATGTCTGAGGTACAGAAATAAATTTTGAAAAACAGATATAGGAATACAACATTGTTCAGCAAAAAAATTATACCAAAATGTTTCAGCAGCCTTTAAGAGCTTCCAACTTTGCATTTAGTTTGTCCTCAACTTCTTCCAGTTGAAGAGTCTTATCTTTGGCTGCCTTTCTAAGAGCATTGGACTTAGTGACAAGAGTCAGCTGCCCAGTTTCTTCAGCTTTGATACTCAAATCATCTGCTGACTTCACAAGTGAGTCTATGTCCAGTTTCATCCTTTTCTTTTTCTCCTTGAGCTCCTCAATCTCATCCAGGACATGTTTTCCCTTTCTCTGTTCTTCAGCTGTCTTCTTTTTGTCCCTTTCTTCCTGTAGATACTTGTCATATTCCTGTCGAGATGAAGCTGCTGCAGCAAGGAGTTTCTTTGTAACTGGCACATTGAGAACTCCACCAACTGCCCTTAGATGATCACAAATGATACGCTGAGCTACCAGAGAGTGCTCATGCAAGTTCTCTACTTCAGTTTCTTTGTTGACAGAAAACCCCCGCTCTACAGATGCCTGACCATGTGAAAGCACCAGCAGAACTTTCATGCATAATTCTCACCGGTCATGTGGGTGGGAAAAAACTCATTGACTCTATGAACATTTGGGTTGAAAGATGACAACAAATCAGAACCAATGATTGGAACCCTGTCCAAAAAGGTTGAATATTGTTGCAAAACATTGTCACCGTTCTCATCCCTCACTTTGTTCGAATTGACAAGCACAGTTAGGATCCTTTTGAATTTCCCTCTGCAGATGTTTGGGTTAGCAGCCATCTCTCTGGGATCTAAAGCCACCATGTTGCGGACAAGGGAGAAGGACAGTGGGCACTTTAGGATCAATTTCTTCATAATTGCAATGAGGAAGCTCTTACATTGAAGCCTGAAAGACATAAGTTTTTTGTCACTTATGGAGCATCCCACTTTTTGGGCTTTTGCACGAGTATCCTTTAGCGCATTTTCTGTGCAGAAGCCAACTTCAATTTTCTTGTAGCTCTTGTGGTTACTCTTCTCCTCCACATCAACTACCATGAGCTTCTCCACTGTAGTTGCTTCAGAGAGCACATCATCGTTGATGAATCTTCCCATAAGGCCTCTTAGGAGAGTACTAAGGCCAGTTTCCAAGAAAAGGTTGTAACTCACTAGCAGTGCACTTAAAGAAATGTAGTTTGGCAAGGATTAGTTTGTCATACACTGCTTCTTTAATCACTTGAAATGACTTGTTTCCAGGATTTGGAATTCTTTTTTCTTGCACTGCTTTGACATACGCCTCAATATTCCTCCAGATATTAAGGGCCCTTTCTGAGACAACAACATTCTCTAACCATCTATGGCTGACAAAATAATTTGAGTGGCAGTTGGGAATTTCCTGTCACTTTAACATAGTCCTCCCTTCGGGCAGGAGAGTCCTTGAAATGATAATACAAGCTAGACAAGAGGGAAGAGATACTCCATTCACTTGCCACCACACCAGCTTTGAAGCTGTTATGTACAGTGTGGATACCACAAGAACCGATATTGACTGGAGTTGTATGGAATTCTTCTGACAAATTCACCTTCATCATATCATAGAATTTCCAATTGACATTTGGCCCATCCATACTGATTTGAACCTTGTTGTTAATCACCCCAGTGTTAAAGTGTTGTACCATATCTTCTGCTGTTGCATGACCTACAAACATAATAAAGTCATGAACAGCAGTTTTTGTCACCCTAAAACCTAGAGCAGAACATAGAGCAACCACAACAATTATCAGACAATTATCGGAGAATAATGCTTTCTCCTAATAATGAAAACACTTTTCCTTTGAAAAAAAATTACAGAATTGAGTATCTTGAAGTCATACATGTACATAGAATATGTTAAAGTTATTTCAAATCTCTGAACTACACCAAATTAGAAGCGTAAAATAGATGTATGTTCAGCATTATAAAGCTACAGCCCAGAACCACATTACAACTTCACGCCGCTTAAATGTGTCTTTCTGAAATGGCTTATCCCGCTGGATGTTGTGGGTTGAAGGCTCAGTTTATTCCTTTGGGCATTGCTTTCGGTAGCATCCGAAAGCGTCCTGAATAATTTCGGAGACCTCAGAGAGACTTCAAAAGACTGGAACAATGCTGCAATTAAGGGACCATGGGCGAACTGACTTGTGAACGTATCCTTTTGTTCACGACGTGTGAATGATTATGAAGTAATCACCACAGACATTTCAGTGACATTTTAAAGATTTGGCTTCGCAACATATTTTCAAATTTTGTAAGCTTAAGCTTGTGTATTTAACAAATAGATTCCATGTTGCCGTGCATCTGTTCAGTAATAGATCACAGATGATGTCAAAATGTGGTAAGAGCAAAAAAGTGGCACACGAGGCGTAGCCGAGTGTGTCACTGATGTTCTTACCACATTTTGACGTCTTCTGTGATCTATTACTGAATCAGGCGCACAGCAACTTGGAATCTATTTGTTTTATATAATAACGAAAAGCCTTTTTTGTTTCAAAATAATTTAACATAACGCGAAAGTCAGCCTTTGTCCCGCCTTTTCATGAAAAAAGCCATTTGACGTCATCTATACATTCAAAATGAAGCAGTTTCATTGGTTGCTATGCACAGCAAATAATTGTGGAATGTGGAATTGTGGAATGAAAACTTACAGCGAAAGCAGAATTGAACTTCGAAATCTACAAATCTTGAAGAAAATGCTGGAAAAATCAAGTGAGTTTTTGTCATCGGAGTAGCCCTGTGAGCCGAAAAGCTTGGACGTTGCCTTGAAAATTACAGGAGTTGAAAGAATACCCTTGGAAAACTTGTGGTTGCGGTCAACCTAAAACGACAAGCACTCTTCGCTATTGGACATTTTCACGAAACAAAAAGACTGGACAAATTGCGAAGTTCTCGAAGAGTTCAAGTGCAGAAAGCGTGTAAACAAATCAATGTGCAATCCTTTCTACGTCATCAAGTCGTTTCCTCGCCCCAGTCTCCCCTAAAAAGTGAACCAATTTTTGTGCAGGTTCATAGGTCTTCGAGTGGCGAAAAATTATCTTTTCGCGCTTTTCCATTCTGATTGATTGTTTTTTTGTTCTTAAGACATAACAAACTATACAAAAAAAGGAAAAAAAATGATTTCATAGGCACTTTAAGCCGTTTGCGTATGTTACTGTAAATAGCTTCTTATTGTAATGTTTCCTTATTTAGTAGGGCCGGAAAGTTCTAGAACCTTTTCGCCGTAAAGAATATAAAAGAATCGGTGTAGTGTTTAGATGGTTTTTATTTCCCAGGAGTCTTGAGAGAATAATCTCGTGAGCCAGTAGTGTTTACTGAAGTGTGACGAAGGTCATGTGTGAAGCTTGGAGGCTTTGTAAAGTATTGATGGAGGTCGTGTTTGTTGAAGTGTAACAGGGAGGTTACGTGTATCTAGGCAGAGGCCGTGTGTTTATTCAAGAGTGACGGAAGTCCAAGTGCAATTACAAGCTTGTTGTGGAGTCTTGTGAGGAATTGCTGCATTCGTGTGGAATAAATATCCTTGTTGCTGTTTCCGACATCCCTGTGTTCTGTTTGGACTACAAACTACCTACCACTTAAAACATCAAACTCGTAACAGATACATACCATTAAAATTATGAATTAATGAATTCTAGATTGATCTTAAATTATGATCTTTGGTCATTACTTGTTTCAAGTAACAAATCAGGGATAAAGCTAGTTACCATATTCTCCACAGAAGGCTTCAACCATGTGCTTGAAGGTCATGCCAATTCAAGTCCTTGGCTTTATTGTCTCCGAAATGAACGCTTCCCCAAGTCCCTGGGTTCCACATGATGATATGGAAACACCATTTAGGTGTTTCCTTTCATAGACTATGACAATGTCATAGTCACAGTGATGATTCAAAAAAAAATTATCCAATTTTAAACAAACATGTCAAAAAAGTGGCAATATCCTCTTGATGGTTGGCGAACCTTGATAAATTTAGTATGATATATCAAGTGTACCTCATTTGTCCTTGTTTGGGGGCCCTTCATCTTTTCGCTCAGTTGATTCTCAACTCACAGGTGTTTTACTGTAATATTAAACTGACCTAATCTTAAGGTTTTCTTTGATTTGAAGACAATAAATCGTATACATTACAAAAAATAAATTAATTCATGGTGACATTCAAGTGCCTGGCTTTAGTGTCACTGTAATCTTAGAGCTTTGAAAGAAAGTTAATACTCCACAGTATCATTTAACTGATTTTGTCAAGGTTAAAGGACCTGTAAGGAATGAAGGATTGCAGTTTTCCCGCCTCCCCCCACCCTTCTCTTACTACAGTGGTTTACAGAACTCGACACATCCCAAGAGGCCCATTGAAAAAAATAAATATCATGTTGCCAGTTTGAAGAACTAAGAATTGAACTTCATTGTGATTTCAATAAATTACCCTTCATTCCAAGAGGTCACACTGTACTGTTGGATTAGGGGCTTTCAATTTTTTTGATTGCCAATTCTTCTCTTTTTTTTTGGAAAGTCATCTCCACATCTTTTACACTTCTTTAAAGCTATTGGAGCTTCTTCACCACAACGTCGACAGGTCTGTAAATAGAGTAACAAACTTAATTCAGAAAACAAGTAACTATAACATGCTAGCCTGCCTCAACATACATTGTACAGCATTTAATGTTCTAACTATAACTGTGAACTAAGTGTCATTTACAATCAACTGAAACTGTTTTTTTTATAGCCAAGATTAAAAAGGTGTAATAATTCTTCTTGTAACCTGTTTTGACTATTTCTAGTAATTAAACAGTTGTAGAGTAAAGGTGTTGTCCTCTTGTGAAAGTGACGAGGGATCACAAAGCTTGAAATCACCAACTACAATATTAAAAATTCCCTTGAAGAAATACACAAAAGATATTTTATGGTCAATTAAGAGTTCCTCGAGTTGAAGACCAAGAAAGGTAAAAAATAAAACCTTTTAAAGGTTTTTTCCCATAAAGATGATTAAAAATGTTGTTTCAAATTATATTGTTTTAAAGTATTTTGAGCCATTTTCTAAACTTTTCAAAGGATTTTTCACACATGAAACAAAATATGTAAGAATGCAGTATCAAGGTAATTTACACTGTTTTCTTCTTAAACTTTCAAGTGATGCTTAGGCAAAAAAATTCATGGTTAAAACATAAACTGGCCAAGAAAGCATAAATTGATATTTCACCACACCAAACAACCAAGAAGCCCAATCTCTGCATACTTCCCTCAGGGTCGTACAGGGTATTCTTGCGATGTGTGGTTAGCTGATTTTTATTCTCCGTGAAACATGAATTGAGGATCCAGAATTATTCTTTGTGACCTGTGACCTGAAGGTTTTGCATGACCCATGAAGAACCTGAATTTCCTGATATTCGTGATTTTGCCACTCTGTTCTACATGATTTTGAGACACAAGTCTTCCGAATAGTTAAAGTTGTATATCAACAGCGACTTAGGTATGTGATTTGCAAAAAGGAGCCTTGACTTAGCCATTCACAAATTAGCTTTCTTCAAACACTCTATTTGGCATAAGAACAGGCTGTTTAGGTATCTGATTTGCAATAAGGAGCCTTAACCATTCGCAAATTAGCTTTCTTCAAACACTCTATTTGGCGTAAGAACAGGTTATTTAAAAGAATATCCTGCTTTCCTATTTTCGTGATTCGGAAAAACGAAATTTTTATATCCATGATCCACTCTTTTTTTTGTTGGTGAGCTGTGCCAGAGATCCACCCTGTACGACCCTGTTCCCTTTGTTAGTACTAGAAAAAACAATTCTTATAATACAACAGGTTGACAAATTCAATCTGCACCCTATCATTTATCAGGCAATATTTGCCTGGTATGTGTTATCAGAGAACACAAATCGGTTTTCATGGCATAAAAACAATGCTTTGTGGTGTACACTTAAGTTGCAATATCATAAAACTGCTATTAATTAGAAGCCTCCCATCTCTATTGCCTCCCCCTTTTTGATAAAGCCCCTATTTCAAAGGCGATTTTTGTAAAAAAAGCACCCTCTCTAATACCCCCTACCCCCCTGTTCTGGGACATGACATAAGAAAAGCTCCTTGAGCTTGCTAAGATCTCCAGTCATTATATCTAATTTAGCAGCTATAAGAACAGTTCAATTGTACATGTAATGCACTTAAGAAACAAGTCAAAATAGGGTACTTTACCATGGTAAAAAAGTGTAATAGAGGGTCAAATATAGGCCTCAATTTACCACGTCATTTTAACACGGTGAAAGCCTACTATAATAGTAAGCAAAACAGAGCAACTTGGTTCAGTTCACTCAAAGCCATTTCTTTATAAACAAAACTATAAGCAATCTAGTTTTATTCACCTGTTTTCCCAAGCTTGCAACGGGGTGAAACTACTTCACCGATCGATGATAGACGTAAACAAGTGTCCAAATGAGCTCTAATAACTTCTTGAATCCAAAACGGTCCTTTCCACTGTGAAAACTTCACATACCAACAAAATTTATGCTGTTTGTACGCCAATAAGGTGAGTTGTAATACCAATAAGGCGACCCGAAGCAAAACAAAGAAATTAACTTTCAGTTTGGTGGCCATGAAGTTCGGTAATTCTATGCTTCATGCAACACCAGCCGTCCCCAGTCAAACGTTTGCATTTTTAGTCGGAAAAATTCTTTTGCATAATGTACACTATTTTCGACCACATGGGACTGGGAAACTGTTTTATCATGTATTTCTTACAAAGATGTAAGGTGTTTAGCATTTTTACTGGTGTAAATATATTTCAAGTGGTCATTTTGCAGTTATTTAAAGCTGTGGTAAATTTCACGCACAAAACTGTCACCTCACCACCATGGGGTCATTACAACAAAAACCAGTCTAATGCCACCATCCTAAATCTAACTATTTATTCCTGATAGAAATAAATATATTTTTCTGGTTGCAATGATTTCTTCACTAAGATTAGCAAGAATTTGAAATGCCAATTGTAAATGATATCAACGATACGTAAATGGTTGGGAGCCATGTTATAAGCGTCAGTTGTAAGTAATGATTTGTTGTAGCTGTGATTTGCAGGATATGATTTGAGACATGGTGTGAGCTATTAATAAGCGCTAGGGTTCGCTAACCGTAATCAAAATTCGAATTGTCTCAAACACCCATTTTCAAATAAATTAGATATTTAACTGACAAATAAAGAAGCCTAGACTGTGTTCTGTTCTGTTGTAAAGCATGCAGAATGCGGTAGAGCAATGTTTTAGTAACATAGACTGTTATGACGTATCTTTATCAGGAACGCAATCACTGAAATAAGGTGAAGATTAGCACACTCCACAGGTGAACAAAAGCATTGGAACAAAATAATACATTTTTCTTACTAGTTCAAACTGATCGGCTTTAAACTAAGTCGGCTTGAAAGCTTAGTTGGTAGAGCACTGCACCGGTATCGTAGAGATCATGCATTTGAATCCTGTTCAAGCTTATTTTTTTAAGCTTTAATTTCACAACTGCTTAAGCCTTGCTCAGTTACCTTATGTTTCCTTTAAAATAGGCCGTGTAAAATAATGCGGCCTTTATACTGTAAAACTAGCGAAGTTGCTAACTTAGCATTA
>CM042750.1:23082867-23086088 GCA_022496165.2 Catalaphyllia jardinei | reverse complement strand
GAATCAGAAACAGTTTGAGTTGAAACAACAATTAGAGTTGGCGAAGCTCGAAGCTGACAGAGACATTTCCAAAGCGAAAGAGAAGGCTGAATTGGCTGAGCTTGAAGCTAAATTTGCAGAAGCCGAGTTCTCACAACTTTTGTTAAATGGAGATTTATCACCTGGCCGTGCTCTCAACCCTGAAGAACTGACTCCTGAAATTACTCGTGTCACCTTGTCACACGTGGTCCCGGCTGTATCCACGCAGGCCTTCACATTTCCTGCCACGCCTAGGCGAGTTAACACGTTTCCCGCTGTACATGAAGGAACTCACGCGGATCCGTCACTTACCACACAAGTTAACACGTTTCCCACCATTGACACTCGAGGTCACGCAAATTCGACTCTTACTTCTCGAGATAACACGTTACCTCCTTTTGCCACGCGTGTTTACGGGAGTCCGACTTTGCCTGGACAATTCTTTCCATCCCAAACCGTGACATCACAGCCCGACAGCATCCCTTCATGGTCTCTCCCTTTCGTGGCCTCCACGCATGTTTACACTCACCCAATTGTGTCCATGCGAGTTCCCACGTCTTCTTCTACAGATGCCATTCCGGTTACGCCTACGAGGTCTCCTCTCGCGACTTCGCGCATATCTTCATTGGGTTATTCCAGAAAAAATCCACACACCCCTGACGGATGGGGTCGTTTTTTAACCCCCCCTCTGACCTGGATTTCCTGAAGCACACGACCCCCCCTCCTGTCTGGATTTCCAAGACAAAAGACCCCCCCTCCCACCTGGATTTCCGCGAAAAAATATTAGGCTTAAATTTAATTTATTTTTAATAGAAAATACGCACAATCACGTCTAGAAGATGTTCTTTTTAATTTTTAAAGTTTTGGCTAAATAATATCAAAAATTCTGTCGCGTGGAACTAAGAAAAGACTGGAGCAAAAATGCGAAAACGCGAACGAGTGTTTTCTTAGCTCATAAAAATCAGTTACTCTTGTTCTTTTTTTGCGCTAAACATGGTCCAAAAGTAAATACAATTTAATAGTAAAGAACATGAGAAACGAGTTCAACAGTCCTACCTTTTGCTTTTGGAGAAAGAAGGTCAGTCTCATCCACTGAAGATCGAGAACTTTAAAATCAAAAAATCTTTCGAAAAGCGAGTCCAAACTTGTTTATTGTTCAATTTCTTTTATAACTTAATTCACGTATCCTACCTTCAAGAGCCTGTTGTTCTAATCTGCTGTGGAAGGAAACTTCAAACTCGTGTTGGGAAGAGCTTTCTCCGAGCGCCGTAGTTTCAAAAAGTCGTTAGGCTTTTGTTAGTGAATCGGAAAGACAAAATGTGTGCTGAAGAGAACGTAGCCAAGACATAAGCACTTGAAACAGCTCCCATTCGCGAAAACGAAATTTCAACATTCAACGCCATCACAACCGCTTTGTAAAAAGTGACAGATTTTTTACCGTAACTTCTCACTTTTTAATTGGTCGTTCAAATTTGTCAAAAGCTGGTCAGGTCATAATAGACTTGACAACACACAGCACTATCACCAAAAAATTCAAGTACTTGTGTTCACTTCCAGACCTTTGCGTTATAGAAAAGAACATGGCGAATTCTCACATCGAAGTCAACGTGTTTGTCGGGGAAGAGCTGAGATGTCAAGTTTTTATTACTGACGAGCAAAAGGAAATCGATCTTGCTACAACAAGAAACAATGTCCTGCAAGTTGTGAAAGACTTTCTTCCCCTTAACTACATATTTACAAAGCCCGTTGGAAAACAAGAGGCCACACGTATTCCTGTAGCCTCTGGACAAGAAACTTTTGTCTCACTAGGAAAATGTCTCGTTCATGATGACGAAGATTCACTTAACCTGTATCTTCAGGAAACAGAGTCGGTGGCGAAAAGGACTTCGAGCACACTAAGTACCCCAAAGCCAAAGCGTCTACGTCAATAGCCCGTCTTTAAGTACTTTCAGACTTCTGGAACAACAACGACACCAGCTGCAGACTACAGCGCAGCACGTGGGCGAGTGTATTTGTACTCAGAATCGACCATAGACAAGGCCACAGACCGAAGACAAGAATATTATAGGTTCTGGAACGAGAAAGCAGAGGAGTTGTGCTCATCGCCTAGCTTTTCAAAATATTCTAAGCAAGAACTGCATGGGATCATTGACACCCACTGGCGAATGCATGCCACCGAATTGTGCATCGGGGATGCCGAGCTAGAACAAGAGTTGGCGAAATCTCTGTCAGAGGAAATTCCGGGGCACAAATTAGCCTTATCGGTAAAAACTGTCAGTAAAAACTTAAATTTATTACGAGAACAAGACCAGCATATAAGGTCTATAAACGAGGAGATTACTGCACTGCGCGCTCAAGGACTCTCGCCACAAGTTAAGACGTCCATCAAGCAGAAAGAAGAAGAACTGAAGAATTCCTTAACAGAGCTGAAATTGGCACAGGATCGTTTGCGAAAATCGGTTGCTGGCCTGACCACTTCGCGAACCCAGACTCATCTGATGAACCAGCAACAATTATTAATGCCAGCGAAGAAGCCGGCCGGACATTGCCAGGCAGGTGATGGATGATGACTGGTAGTTGAAGACAATTTAATCACAGCTCGTGTTTTTTTTAGATCGGTATCATTGCAAGCCTGCTTCAGATCGAATTTTACACAACAGTTTACTAAGTCAGGGTGATTACAGCAAGAAAGTGGCTACAGTTATTTGCTAGTAAATGTGAGTGTTTTGGTTCAGGGGTTATGAACTTGATGCAAAGATGTCTATGATCCAGTTCATGAAAACTTTTTAAAGATCGATACCTTTCTAAGTTTGCGTCAGAAATAATTTTACTCATAATTTTGTAAGCCAGCACGAGCACAGCAAGAAAGAGTATCTTCGTTGCAGTTATTCACCAGTTAAAGTGGTGTTCATGTTTAAGAGTTATCGTTCAAAATTTTTACAGTACAAAATTGAATAAATTTTCAAGGTATTTTTCGTACCCACAAAGATTATTGGGAACATACTCAGGGTGGTAAAAAATAAGTTACAGTTTTTTTTATTGGTGCACTATGTACATGTTTGTTGCACCATATATTTGCAAATAAACACGTCTTTGTCGTTAAATGTTCACTTCCTGTTTTTTTGGTAAAGGTAAGACTCGAACTTAATAAACTGGGTCCGTAAGTAATGAGCAAATGTTACAGCAAAAGCTACCGCGGCTGC
>CM042750.1:23060367-23070367 GCA_022496165.2 Catalaphyllia jardinei | reverse complement strand
TGAGGCTGATTGTAAGATGGTCAAAGCTCTCGATGCAATTCCATGGAAAGATCGACAATGGGGACATACTATTGCCAGAAATGCTATAGCAGCTAAGTCTAAATTGGGTATGGGTGTTAAGAAGCCAAAAAACGGGAAAAGCCGTCGAGTGAGGAAAACTGGCAAGAAAAATTAGTTGATGAGTTACATACACCCATAAAACGGAATTTCACTCGGCGGCGTGTAATCACAAATCATATCGATGAAATATGGGCAAGTGATCTAGTTGAAATGCAACAGTTTAGTAAATGGAACAAAGGTTATCGATACCTTCTAATGGTTATTGATGTATTTAGCAAATATGGTTGGATCGTTCCATTGAAAGATAAGAAAGGTGAATCTGTCACTGAAGCATTCAAAACAATATTCAAGGAAGGCAGAAAACCACAATATATTTGGGTTGACAAGGGAAAAGAGTTCTATAACAAACATGTGAAAGACCTATTAGAGAAAAATGGGATACAAATGTACTCAACTGAGAATGAAGAGAAGTCATCAGTAGTTGAAAGATGGAATAGGACAATTAAATCCAAAATGTGGAAACAGTTCACAGTTCAAGGTAATACAATGTATCTAGACATGTTACCTGAACTAGTAAAACAATACAACAACACAAAACATTCAAGCATAAAAATGACACTGGTTGAAGCTTCAAAGAAAAAGAATGAGGGTATAGTTTACTTCAATTTATATGGTGATATGGAAACATCAAAACAGAAACCAAAATTTAAAATAGGTGATCAGGTCCGAATATCTAAGTACAAACGGAATGTGTTCGACAAGGGTTATACACCAAATTGGACAGAAGAAATGTTCACAGTTGATAAGATCCAATCACATACGAAATAAAGGATCTCAGAAATAAGAAATTCAAGGGAATTTCTATGAACCTGAATTATTAAAAGCCAAACAGGAGGTATTCCGCATTGATAAAGTCATTCGGAGGAACTATAAGAAGAAACAAGCTTTGGTTAAATGGAAGGGATATAGTGATGATTTTAACAGTTGGATTCCAATGAAGGATTTAGGAAATATATGAAAGTGTTTTAAACACAAGTTATGTAATCCTATATTGATAAGGCGATATAGTATGATTATCATATTATATCGCGAATTACAGTTATCAAGACTGATTATTGCTATCTATTGGTAGCCAAAAATATTATTATTTTTGTCTATTTTTGCAATGTTTCTTGTGAATATATTTATAACCATTATTGTATACTTTGTCACAGTTTGGACATCGGTATTCCTTGTTTCGCCATTCCATAAGGTGTTTCTTTCTGTCTTCATCTGATAATATCCGCGGTCTGATATTAGCCGATTTTTTGTAATCAGCTGGTAAGTCCTCTTGTTTGATATATTCGAATGTATAAGAATGACCATCTTTGTGAAGTATATATGAAATAATTCATATTTGTACTGCGGTTGTAAATGAAAGTGAGGAGTGATCATCGCAGTAAATTTTCCAATTTAAGCAATTGGAAAGAAGAAGCCTGAAAAAAAGAAGAAGCCTGAAAAAAATCAGGGCTTCAATTCGGGCTTCAGGGCTTTTTCAGGCTTCTTCTTTCCAATTGCTTAAATTGGAAAATTTACTGCGATGATCACTCCTCACTTTCAATGACCATCTTTCTTCGACACACCTGATTTGCAATGATTGAGACCCTCACAAGCCATTTTAACGATGCCAGCATTGATACCTAAATGTTGATTGACTGAACACAAACTGTTGAAGTATGAAAATTCATTTGTATTCTTATTAGTTGCTTTTATACATTTTTTGTTTTTACAATTATTTGCAACAAATGAGTAATCCCGATCCTTTGCTGATTTCTTAAGATTTTCTGATCTAGTTAAAAGTTAGAGATTACATAATCGGTTGTCATCTTTTTTATTATTAATATGGTCAATCTCTTTTCCCTCAGGTATTAATCCATTATGACATTCATATATGAATTGATGGGCTTGATAACCCTTGAATCCAGATTGGCCATGTTTTCTAACACGAACATTCAAATAACCTCTATGATTTTTGTTTCCTCTATGGGGCACTTTTTCAATAATATTAATAATATTTCCATCTTCAGAACTGGCATATAAATCATAAATTGGGTGGATTTGTAGACGTATTCGTCAACTATAATTTTTGTCAACAAATCTTTATGTATTTTTTGAAAAATTTTTTTTCAAAAAGACACTTAAAGATTTGGCACAATATAAAATTATAAAAAAATGCAAGAAAAAATTATCTCAACCTATAGTATGAACACCCACGATCTCGCAAAACTAAATAAATCTCAACTGATCAATTTATTATTGAAGCAAAATGAGAAAATAGAACTGTTGTTTCAGCGAAATATAAAACAACAGCCTAAAAATAACAATATAATTCTTCCACCACCAGAGTCTAGGAATGATTACAAACCAATTCCAGCTCCCAGGAAGAATGTAAAACAAATGGTGCAGGATTATGAAAACAATATTATTAATCCACCATTAGAATTTAGGGATAAACCAATCCCATTGCCAAGGACTAAGAAACCAGTACCACTGCCAAGGACCAATAAACCGGTCCCAGCCTCTAGGACCAAAATAGAGGAAACTGCTAGTGTTGCCCGCTTTAAATAGTGAACTGTCCTTTATTGTGCTGGTAAATAATTCGACCGATCATAAACACATGATTTTTGTTACATAACGTGACACATTATATAACGCCACACACTCCCCCACTTTTTTTGAAAATGTCCACTAGGACATTTTTTTCCCATTTTATTTTTCTTCACACTACTCACAATTCTCATTTCATACTTACATTTACATTGCACTACTCATACTTACACTATTTAGAACAAGCACATAATTGTAGACTTAATTGTTTAAAAGAAACAATTCCTCAAAAATTTTCCATTTTTCCTTAAACGGATTGATGTTATTTAATTTGTAAGAAATATACTTTTCGGTTTGATATTTAATAAAATTCTTTCAAAGTGATTGAAAGATGGTTTCGTATCTTTACACCGACAAGTCCACAAGTACATTTTTCCTAAAATGATTATATAGTTAAGTAGATCCATCTCCCCCGTTAAGAATCCTAGAATAATCTCACGATAATCTAAAGAGAGGCAAACGCAAATATTAAGTTTATTTAAAATTTTTTCACACGTCTCATTCCAAAAGGAAGTAGAAAAGGAACAATCAAAAAAAATATGAGATATGGTCTCAGTAGTCTGATGACAGAAGGAGCAGTTGGGGTCAGAAATATAGCCTATCTTACAAAGTAATTCATTTGTATATAGAACAGAATTTAATACTTTATACTGAAAAGAACGTAAATAAGGTTCAGTTGCAACTCTGAGTGGCATAACAAAAACCTCCGAAAGTTGCTTATCCTCCAGATTAAATTCTACGCTCAACTTGGCCCATTTAGTTGGTTTTTCGTATTTTTGCTTTATAAGAAGATGATAATAATCACAGCACTTAAATTTTTCTAAATCAAGGATATTCTCAAAATTGGGCACTTGAACACGCAGTTTCAGTAGAACTGATTGCCTTAAACCCGTCCATACTAAAAAGTTGGAGTTCTTCAATCCTGCATCCCTGACGACATTGAAGGACTCAATGTTTGTCATCTCATAAAGCAGATGAGTTGTGTATATGATATTATTATTAAAGAAATGTTTATAGAAGACACTTTTGCTGTCAATCCTTATTTCTTTGTTGTTCCATAAAATATACTTATGTATATTATCGGGATCCTTGATTTCTCTTAATTTTGACCACCAATCCAATAGTTCTTGATAAAAATTTGCCGAGATTGTTAATTGGTTGATATCGTAATTGCACTGAATTAAAAATAAACCCCCTTCGTTCACCAAGAGATGATCAAAATAAGATTTCCAGAAACCACAGTAATCTGGGTCAATTATTTGTTTTAACCAGCTTAGCCTCAAAGCCTTAACCATATTTTCATAGTCTAACATTTTAAGGCCACCTTGGTCATAGGGTGCATATGTTGAACGTCGGGTAACCTTGTCGTTGCCTTTCCACAAAAATCGAAAAATCAAACTATTGAAATCTTTAATGACTTCATGCGGAGTACAAATCGCCAATCTAGGATAGATCATTTTTGGAAATAAAAGAGTTTTAATAATATATACCTTCCCGTAAATTGATAATCCTCTTGACTTCCATAGATTTATTGTGTTTTTAATATTTTTCAACCTCTGTTTGAAGTTTTTTTCTACTAATATTTGCACATCATATGTAATATATATTCTAAAAATTTGACGCACGTTTTACACTTGACCCCTAACGGTTCATTTTCACAGTTCTGAAGTGACCCAATCCACATTGCTTCTGTTTTCTTTACATTTAGTTTAAGTCCGGATGCTTTCTCAAAACGTTCAAGCAATTCAAACAAGGCTCGCGCCGAATCCAAGTCAGATAGGACAGCAGTTGTGTCATCGGCGAATTGCAGCAATTTAGTTTCTAAGCCACCTATAGTTATTCCTTTAATATTTTCTTGATTTCGTATAGCAATCGCTGGGATTTCCACTGCGGTGATAAAAAGGTAAGGAGAGAGGGGGTCCCCCTGCCTTACTCCACGGTTTATATGGAAGTAGTGAGAGCATAAGCCATTGTTTATAACGCAACTTTGAACGTCGTTGTAGAAGATATGGACCCATCTTCTAAAATCTGATCCAAAATTGAATTTTTCTAAACATTTTTCAAGGAAGTCCCATTCTAAGCTATCAAAGGCTTTTTTGAAATCAAGAAATAATAAAACACCAGGTAGTTTCTTAACTTTCGTAAATTCCATGATATCCAGAATTGAACGTATATTTTCGCTAATATTTCTTCCTGGAATACATCCTGAATGATTGTGGTGAATTAGTCCAGGTAAAAGACGTTTCATTCTTTCGGCGATCACTTTTGAAGCTATCTTCGCATCGACGTTCAGTAAGGAGATTGGTCTCCAGTTTTTAAGATCGCAACGATCTTCATCTTTTTTCTCGATGAGTGTGATAACTGCCTGTCTTTGTGATGGACTCATTTTTCCTTTAGCAAAAGATTCATTAAAACTTGCAACTAAAGGATCACCTATAAGATCCCAGAAAGTCCTATAGAATTCTATTGGTAGTCCATCATTTCCGGGTACCTTGTTTAACGGAAAGGAGTTTAGAACCTTTTTGCATTCCTCTTTACTTATTAAACCTTCACCAAGATCAGAAGAATCATTGGAGAGTGTTGGTATAGGTAAGTCTTCAAAGTTAAAGTTAGGTTTGTTTACTTCTGAACCATCTCGTCTAGATTTATAAAGATTTTCATAAAAAACACGCTCCGCTTCCAAGATCTCGAAAGGGTCTGTTGAGATAACTCCACTCAGGCAAAGCTTCCGGATATGCTTCCTAACGTGATTTCGTTTTTCTAAATTTAAGAAGTACTTTGAATTCCTTTCCCCGTATTCATGCCACCGTGCACGCGATCTGATGATTATGCCTTCCACCTTTTTATCATATAGATGTTCCAGTTTTTCTTTCAAGACATTTAAAGCTGATAAGTTTTCTTGAGTGGGGCAATTTTGGTAGGTTGTAGCAGCCTCTTGAAATTGTCTGTTTAACTGTTGTTCCTCTAGATTTTGTAGTTTACATTTATTCATCGAATATCGTCTAGAGTATTTTTTAACGCTATACTTTACCCAGTCCCATACGGATCGCAGATCCCCTAGATCTTGCTTCCCTTCCTGTATCCAAGTAGGTAGGAGAAGATTTAATTCGTTGACATATTCCGTATCATTTAGGATAGAACAATTTAATTTCCAAAAACCTGGACCTTTCACCTTATCTTCAACATCCTGCAATTCTATTACTATTGCAGAGTGATCAGTTTTTATGGCTGAAATCATGTCAACTTGGCAAACATTATCAGATAAAGAATTTGAAATAAGCCAGTAATCCAACCTAGAAAATATTAAAGGATTTGATTGACTCCAGGTATAGCTACGTTTTGTTGGATTTTTAACCCATTGACGCCTGTGCCGCCGGTAACCGCCCATGCGAAAAACCTCTCCATTTCCCTGTGCCGCCCGTAACCGCCCGAAAAAATGCACGTGGGGACAATTGACTTTCCTACCCTCCCTGAAGACTCTTTGGTTCTCTTATTGTTCTATTGTTCTTTAGGACAAATAAACCAATCAGAATGGACCTTCTGAGCATATTTTTAGAGGACTTTAGGGGTCCCAGAAAGACAGTCTTTTCTTCTTAAAATCGTGCGCTCGAAAAGTGCAGTAAATCATGGCGCGTTGCGGGCCAAATCTTAAGCTTCCAAGGTCTTGTTTTCATTCTTAACATGAAGAAATTACTGCTTTGGTTTTCAAAATAGAAAGGAAAAATATAAATCAATGTTTAGGTGGCCTCAGAACGGAAAATCACAGACTACAAAGTCCTCAAACCTTTCTGGTGAAGAAGTTGTTCTTCCTACTATCGCCCCGAAACATGAAGATCGGAGCGCTTTCAAGTAAGTTCTGACAACAGATCACATATCTAAAGCAGCTTTTCGGATTTGAGAAACAAAAATGGTAATGTACATTATTACTTCGAAGTTGAATTCAACTTTTAGAACAATTGGTAAAGCCATGGGTGTTAAAATGAGAGCAAAAGCGGTCGGTATAAACTCAAGCTCGCACTTTAGCGTGAAGAATTATTTTGAACATGTGCTCATGATCGAAGGCACGTTTACAAATTTGGACGTTTTTTTTCTTTTAAATAGGTTTCTTCGCCTCAGCTTGAATTTATTGTTATTGAACTTCCTTTTGTATTTCTTTGATTTGGTCCCATGTATCTGCAAATTTTAGGTTTTAAAAGTGAACAGCAACTTTCACGCTGGATTTCTGCATATGTAATTTACGGCGACCGTGAGGCGGTTTGTTTATTTCGTTAATCGCTTCGTTCAAATATGTTTTGAAGTCTTATTCAGCTACGACAAAACAAATGAGGAAAGAATTAAATGGGCACTAATTTGATTTACAAATTTCATTTCTCTTTGGCCGTAATGGAATTTCTTTGCGTGGCGAAGAAATTATTTGATTTCTTGTTTTCGGATTGATTTTTTGATGAGTTCTTTGCTTCTATTTTCTGTTTTTTTCTCAAATGTCAGCCCAAATAGTACAAAGGAAGGAAATTCTGTTGTATTTGGTTTCGTTTTGTCGTCTGAAGTCAATAATTAAATCAATTTTGCATATTTAATTTTCTCGGCTTTCGCTGGACATTTTGTCGCGCGGTAAAGAAATATTATAATTTCTTGCTTTCTTATTAGTTTTACATATCAAGTTGAGGTCTTTTTAATATTTTTGAATATTTTGGCCCTTCATTCATTCGACTCTAAATAAACGACATCTTGAAACCTGATCTTGTGTCTGTGATTACTGTGCATATGGTTTATTTTTGTGCTTTCGCTCGCTCTGAAATGCTCCAAAAAACACCAGGGAATAAGGGGTGGGTCGCGGGCAATTTCATTCAGGCATCAATGGGTTAACTCGCCAAATATCATGCAAATCCAGCTCGGACTGTAGAAGCTCAATTGTGTTAATTACAGCTTGCCTTGGGATTAGATTGCCGCCTCTTTTGTCAATAATGGGGTTTAAAGGACAGTTTAAGTCTCCTCCCATGATAATGTTCTCGATATCATCAAAATTTTTATTCTCGATGGTTTGCAGGACCGTATGGTAAAAGGCAACCAGTTCATTATCTTGATTAGGGCCGTATATATTAACTAAAAGGGCGGGTTCTCCGCTCAGGAGTACTTTCAGTATTATAAATCTACCATTTGTATCAGTGACCGATTCTTCGACAACACAATCAAAATTATTCCTAATTAAAATTGTGACACCTCTTGCATTATTAGCCCCATGAGAACAGATTAACGTAGCACCCCATTCTCTTTGCCAGAAAACTTAATTCCCTTGGGTAGAATGTGTTTCTTGAAGGAAAACAACGTCGGGTTTTTGTTTTCTGAGCCAAGTAAATATAGTTCGTCGTTTACGATAGTTGCTTATGCCTCTCGTATTTAAAGATATAAATTTACCTGTCACCATTTGTGATTGGATATGTAAAGAAGTCTAAAATTTGGTAGATGGATCTTTATATTCCCGGTATTTAATAAACACACAATTACAGTAATCAAACGCTTTAAATAAATTATACTAATACAAGAAATTTTTGCGATAAGCACAATATATGGTTTATGAAGAACTGCTGTTAAAAATTTGGCGTACATAAACAAATTAATTAAAAGTAAGTTTTGCGCAAAATTCGCTCTTGTGCAGTGATGCACAAGCAATCCCAGCAGACATGAAGACATCGTGCGGGTGTCTTTAGCGCTAGACTTCGCAAAAGTGGCAAAAAAAGATCTCATCATTTCACTGTCGCTTCTCAAAAACTACAAACATTAATGAGTTTAAGCTAGGCAACATAAATTTCTCTTCCGTCAATGAAGAGTTTTCCTTTAGTAAAGCGTACCTTTTTACCTTCATCGTAAGCTTGCTTCATGAGTGGAAGCGCTTTCTTGCGGGCATTAAAGTCGCTAGGAGTAAAGTCTTCTACAATTCTTACCCCTTGTAGTATTGCTTTTCCATCTGTACTCTTTGCAGCTTGTAGTAGACTTCTTTTGAAAGGCCTACTGTATAGCCTTATGATGATAGGTCTTGGCTTATCGTTTCGTTTTTTTCCCGTGCGGTGCGCGTTCTCTATCTCCGAGGTTGCATCTTGAAAGCCGAGAGAAGTGATGAAATCCGTAATTTTTGTCATACACTCTTCTCCTTCATCTTCATTGACTCCAAGTACTAAGCTCATCATTGCTCTTACGAAGGGTTTCTACTTCTTCAGCGTTGGTACTCACCAGGTTTAAATGAGATTCCTTTATGTTGTCAACATCTCCTTCGAGTTGCTGTTGCCTGGTCTTCAAGCCGTCTATTTCATCTATTTTGGACATGACGCTTTCAATTTTTTGCAGCCTTTCATTAGTGTTTCTTTGAAAGTCCTTTAGGTCATCGCTAAGTTTGGTTATTTGACCTGTGAGGTCGAGTCTCATCAATTTCAACTCTTTGAGTACTTCGGCGGCAGCCATGTTCGACTCTTTAAGATTTAAAGCTTTCTTCTTCGAATAATTATGCTGCTTGTCGCTTCCTTCAAGCGCTAAGATTTTTCCAGACCGAAGTCGTTTTCCTGACATGAAGCATAATTATCAAAAGCCAAGATAATTTTGGCAGGATGTGTTAAAACCAAAATGTTTTGCGGAGCTCAGCACGGCACGTCCTACTCCATGCTGCACGTGCTACGACCGTCCACTAGGACATTTGCTACAGCAATGTTCACTGAAGTTCTGGACTTCCTCTAAACTCATGCTATATCATAGTATTCTCACTCTCATTGTTTGCATTCCTTGCACTATGTCACAACTCATCTTCGTTCAACTGAAATAGCGTATTCATAGTTCTTGGATAACTAGATTATTTCTTAGCTTGTGTAGAAGACATGGCAGCACAAAAGTCTGGAAATTCCACTGTTGATACAATCCGTTTAACAACAACGTTAATAAAAGTCCAATAAAGTAAATAAATCTGGGTGCATCAGGCGTACATCATTTGCATATAGGGGGGATATACCAACGGGCCATAACAGGGTGGTGGATGGTACTGATGCATAGGTAACATCCAGGGTGACTGGAAAGGTGGATAAGACCATCCAGATACAAAGTCTGAACCAGTCTGGACACTACAGATGGTTGGCTGTCCCAATGTATTATATGTAAACACTTTTGGTGGATAACGAACATGCTGGGGTCTACTTTGATCTTCTTCCCATTCTGGTTGTTGTTCTGGTTCAGGATCCAGTTCTGGCTGTTGTTCTGGTTCAGGATCCAATTCTGGCTGTTGGTTTGGCTCAGGGTCCAATTCTGGCTGTTG